>OY730193.1:89128478-89627612 GCA_963422505.1 Pseudognaphalium luteoalbum | reverse complement strand
TTAAGCTCTTGTTACTTCGACTTATGATTCAAATCTCTCCTTTTCAAACAGTTATACATCCCCGGATTATTCGCAATTTGTTAAAACGTGTTTCATATGCGGACCATGCCTTTCAATGATAGACAGTGTACTTTACGTAGTAGTTCCACAGTTTCTCACATCAACATGCGGTCGAGAGTAATTGACAGTGAAAGTGACACTCTATTTAACTAAATGTAAAGCAGTGCAGAAATGTAAACCTAATATATACAACGAGTGGTTTCAATGTATCTTACTTATTGCATGTCATGGGCATAGATAACTACTTACCATAATTAAGGTTGATCAGGTCCTAATTACTAGGTTGTAGTCACGTGGATAACCAGAAAGGGTAATCCATAAATTAAACTTGAATTCATAAAGTCTTGACGCTACAAGGGTTACTAATTCCTATTTTATCTGAACGTATTTCACGAACATCATTTTATAGTGTTTTGACTTTCGTAGGATATACCAGTTAGTTGTAAAGTTGTATTACCCCTTCGGGATTCCAACTATTAAACCAGAGCTGATTCTAGAGATATAACTACCTTCGGTCGTAAACCGACTTCCATACATTTGTACTCCGCCTTAAAGCGTTTCCAGTACTATATCAGATAAACAGTCGAATAGGGGCCGTCATATCTCTTTACGATTGTCATACATTGATTATATAATGTCATCCTTACTTATAATTATCTACATCATCAACAATCACAATAATAAACTACTCGCAGTTCATGGCAACAAATATATCACATACCAAGCAATAACACATATTTAAAATATGGAATAAAACAAGTATGATAAAGGTTTAGATATCACCAGGAAATAAATGCGTAGCAGCGTATTATTATGATTGACAACTCATTTACACGTACAAAGATGAATCTTCAAACCTCCTAACATTCGTTCTAGCCTCTATACTAATCCGAAGATTAATTACAATAATCCTAGACTATAAGAGAATTTCTAGAGTGAGAAAGTGGAAATAGAAAAGGAGTATGTGAAAGTATTAGAATGTAGAAGTGTATTTTTGAGTGTGTGTTCAAATGAGACTTAGGGCTGCTATTTATAGGGAAAATATGGCTCACATTAGCATCCCTAGGCTCACATTAGAAAAAGAGTGAAAGGTGGTGCACCGGGAACGAAAAAGTAGCGAAAGGTGGTGCACCGGGTACGAAAAAGTAGCGAAAGGTGGTGCACCGGGTACGAAAAAGTAGCGAAAGGTGGTGCACCGGGTACACGCAAGGATGGAAAAGCGCAAAAGAGATGGGGGTAGGGGGCGGTGCCGGCTGGCTTCTGGACAGCAGCGGCTGGCTACTTATCGGCGGCGGCTGGCTGCCACCTGCCCCGGTCCGTCGTCTTTCGCTGCGTTGCTTAATTCGCGCGTATCTTCTTCGTTATGCGTCTGTTTGTATTGATTCTTTTTGCATTGGATTCGTAATTCAAAAACGAAGACTTTGATGTAAAGATATCCCAAAAATATGTCTCCTATCTCCATATATTGTGTACGAATTATTTGGATCTTCCGGCGGGCGTAGAATCTTCATTCTTTATCCGTTTTTGTTGATTCTTCTTCTGTTGGATTCGTAATTTGAAAACGAACATCTTGGGTGAGATGGATGTTGATGATGGGCACTTTTGTCTTGAAATCTTGTTTTGATGCCTTGAATCTTCAAATGTGTGTGGAATCTTCGTTTTTCACCCGTTTTACTTGATTTTTATCGTGCAATCTTGTTTTGACCATCTTGGCATAATATCATTGATTTGCATTGGTTTTGAGTTTAAAATGCCAAGAATCATTCTAGAATGAGAGAGATATCGGTAGTAAAAACATGACTTTTTACGCGATATCAAGTATCCCGCACTTAGAACTTTGCTTGTCCTCAAGCAAACTCATTCTTAAAAAGCTTCTGGAAGGATTCTAATCGCATTAGTTTTTAGAGATACCATTTTCCAAAGAATATAAAGTTACAGTTATGAAAGAGTTTTTACCGGAAACTAAGGGTTTATAGAATTTGATACCTTCTTCGAGCAACATATATGATGATCATGACTAGGCAATCCTCACAAGTGGGTCACTCAAATCACTCAAGTGTTTAGGGTTTCCTACTTACTAGTGTCAATCACTCAGATAGCCTGTCATGCAGCATTCTCTTCATAGGCTTGATCGAGAATCAAATCTCCATCACTCTTGATGAGGACGGTACTAATCTTTCGAGATATCTTGGAAGGAATCGGTTGTTTGGGTTGAAGAAGGTGTGAGGGTTTTTGATAAGCATCAAATAGATAGTATATTTTATAGTAATTTATCCGTATATTTATATTCATTTTAGTGCATTTATATGATTTTAGATACTTATTTTGTTAATATTTGCATTGATGTATTTTAAAGTGGAGATTGAAGAAAAGGAACGAAAACAAGGCAAAGATTGAAGAAAAAGAAGATTAAATGAAGACTCGAAGAAAATGTAGCTTAAAACTTGAAGAAATGAAGAAGATGGCTCAAAAGTGGAGTGATAACATCAATTAAGTGTTTTAAATGAAGCTTGGATGAAAGAAGCGGAAATTCGATCAAAAGCTGAAGAAAAGTGTAACTGCTGAATTTTCTGCGCGCTGTTAGTATTTTGACCATAACTCTCTCATACGGAGTCCAAATTGTGACAACTCTCCAAATTAGGTATTGATTTACATTAAGCATGTGCATTCTTACGCTAATTTCCTGATTAAGTTTAAAACAAAACTTTTGATGTGATGTAAGCCTAACGGCCCAGTACTTTTAAACAAAAAGTATTACTAATACGTGAGTATTTAAAGTCGCGTACAAAGGTGTCGGGACGAACCCGACAGATAAATACGACAAAAGTTGGTAACACAACATAATTAATAATTCAATTATTAATTACGAGTACTATTGTATCTATAACCTATAAATAAAACGAGTTAAAAATACGTTTAACATAAAACGTATTATAAAACGAACAGAAACAATTTTAAAATGCATTCAGAGATCAAGATGAGGAAAATTCAAATTTTCTCATTCATTTGGAGACATTTGTAACATTACCTCAAAATATGAACCCGAAATTCGACTGAAATTTGGCACTCAATTAAATGTTAGCAGTCCAATGTACAATTTTGTACAGCAGTCCAAAATAATGAAAACATCATTATTCCGAATTTAAATAACGAACCAGGAGAGCATCTACAAAATAAAAATATAAAATGTTAACTTTTATATTGTACAAATTATACCCGTACTCGAAACTAACGGGCTTAAAATACCCCAACTAACTCCAATAATTGGGAGACCACAGACTGTGATCTCCCATGCTCGACTCATTATATTTCTCCTTCTTTTCCTCTCCTGATCATTTGATCAACACACACACCAACACACACATCTACTATCATCATCTTCTATCCTCCTCTCCTTCTGCTTCTGCTTTCTTGGAGCCAAAACACAAACACAGAGGAGTAGAGCAACAACAGGCATATCATCTTCAACATCGCCATCTTCATCATCCTCAAAAATTCATTGTAAGGAAACACATTTTCTTTGTTTTCTACATCTCAAATTCGTTACATAACATATATATATATATATATATATATATATATATATATATATATATATATATATATAGCATAATCCATGTATATAACACATAAACTTGATAATGGTTTGAGTTGTTCTTGAAATGGGTTATATGAAACCAAGCTTAGAATCACAAAACATGTATGTGAAAGTTGATATAAATGTGATGTAATGATGTAATGACATGAAAATGGTGTGAAAATGAGCTAAAACTCGTAACAAAACAAGTATATATACGTACATATCGAACACAGCTCAAGAACAGAGTGCAAACGACAGGGACGAACCAACCCGATCGGTTGGCTTGGGCCAACCGATCGGCTGGCTATGATGAGCCGAACGGCTCAACAAACTGAGCCGAACGGCTGGTTCGTTTGAACCGATCGGTTTGTGATTTTTCACCCGAACGGATGGGTTAGGACGTGGACTGGACCGAAACGAATAATGGACTAATTAAATTGGATTGGATCGAATGGGTTTTGGTTGGGCCGGAACCTCCAGCCGAACGGCTGAAGGCCCAAGCCGAACGGCTGGCCCAAGCCGAACGGCTGGCCCAAGCCGATCGGCTGGGCTGGGCTGGGATGCATACTGGGCTTTGGTCGCGAGCTGGGCCGGACGTTTATTGGGCCTAAGACTTTGGGTTTGGACTGAAAATTGTAAAAATAAACGAGTTAAGTTAAATAAATGGGCCATTGGGCCAAAACTTGTAAATGGGCCAAAAGGACTAGGTAATCGGGTTAAGTTATTGGGCCGAAAACAAAACTAATCGGGCCGAGCCCAATAAACTTCCAAAATATTCCAAACATAAGACGTGACCCGATTTATTTCACGGAACGTTCATGATTCTATATATATATATATATATATATATATATATATATATATGTACATACTTAATGACAAACGACAAACCTATATGTATACTTCATATATACATACTAATGACGACTTTCCAATGACGATAACATTTATTTATTCATTTTATAAACGGAAATAAATGCAATAAGAAGTTTTATAACAAATAAAACTTATATATGTTTTAATACGTAAACTTTAGAACTTATATATATATATATGACTACATACGTGTGTATACACTTGACAAGGTATACGACGTGAGAAATATAACAATATTTCAACACAACGTCACCACCGAATTTAACGACTTTAAGAAATCAACAATTTCTTCAAACATACAAACCGTTAACATAAGTTGAATAAACAAATCAAACGTACTTATGTTAATACATTTATTGTATATAGGTTAACATACCTTGGGCTATTACCTTTCGGCTGCTAGCTTTCCTTACCCAGCACATCACAGTGAGTTTACAGCCCCTACTTTTAAATGTTTTCTGCTTTTAAACACAGGGGTGTTAAACATAGAAATTGCATGCCAACACATGCAATCAAACTATAAATGCTTTATTGCTTTTATACAACTGTTGATTTGTGATATTACATATTCACTGTTATTTTGGGAATTTAGACAAGGTATCCTAGTACGGACCTAGACTTGAATTGTGTGCATGAAAGACCTCATGACATGCTACTGTAACCATTAGCTAGGTGACTCTAGCCACTGAGTATACGGATAGTACTATTGCCGTGACGACCCTCCTCGGTGGAGCGTATACTTAAATGTCCGTTCAGGCAAACAACATAAGTTCTGGTTGTGGTTTGGTTATAGGGTTAGGTCGCGTTACTTTAACCTGCGAGGTTTAGCTCACCTTACAGGGGATCACAATCTAAGTAAATTCCCACATACTTTTAGGAAGAACGAATCCTACAACTGTTGGACATCGGAAGACATACCGGTAACTTATTTTACACTGGTAAACAACCAGTAACATATTTTGGGACAACATCCCACGTATAACAATACTTTAGGGTAACAACCCTACTTAACTTGTATTTTATAAATGAATAACAAATCATTTATACAAACTTGGTTTAACTAACCACATACACATATAAACCTGTAAATTCACTCAACATATTTGTTGACGACTTTCTCTATGTTTTTCAGGAAATTAGCTGGGTAAGAAATCGCATGCATTCAGGATGGACAACCCTGGACCTATTAGGATGCCACATACTGTCGGGACCGCTTTTGGGGATTTCATTTGTATAACTGCAGACATTGCGGTCATACTTATGAAATCTGTTGGGACATAGTTTGTGACAACAGATCTAGCTTGAAATATGACTAGTGTAATTGTGATTGTATTGATATATTGGTTTTGTTATTAATATTTTATATTAAAGATAGATGAAATAACGTATTTATATTATACGTTTGTTGCGAAGCGAGTCGAGATCTCAGGTCGCAGCGAGGTAAGCTGCGAGATGAGAACTGAACTCGTTATGGCTAAGCTGGGCTTGGGCTAAGCGAGGCGAGTTAGGCTGAACTCGCAGGCCCATGCGAGCCGAGCCGAGACAACATATATAAACGATTTTGTTTGGCAAAATCGTTAACACTTGAATACTTTAACACTTTTACACTTTTATCATTTCCTGCGAATTCAAAAACCCAGAGAAAACATAACCTACGGCTAGGCTTTGACGATTCATCGTTGAAAGTTAAGTCATATTAAACGCAATTACGAACTTACTCGTTATTAGTAAGATAACACTGTATTGAGGGATTCCGCACCTTAATACTACAGATAACGAAGTTATCGATCCTAGAACTAGGGACCTACATCTGGTATCAGAGCTTTCGGGCTAAATACGAGTGCGTTCGTGAGTTTTAGTGATATTGCGTTTTTGATTCGGGTTGTTTCTACGTGCATTATAGCAATATTAACGATCAAAATCATTCTCTGGATATTTTAGGGTTTGTTTACGGTTGAAATCGCTAGTTTCAGTCGTAAAAATACCTTAAACTTTCGTTTTCGGGTTTAACAGCCGTTTCGCGAGTCGAGATTAGGGTTCCAGCGTAGCTTGCGAACCGAGGTGAACTTGCGAGCCGAGTTGAACTTGCGAGTCGAACTATCAAACCTGCGAGTTGAGCTTTGTCTTGCGAATCGAGATTTCTTGCGAAACCACATCACTTGCGAATCGACATCTCCTGCAATCCGAACTGAGATTCGCGAACCGAGTTCTGCGAGTTGAGCTGAGATTGCAAGTTGAACCGAGTTCTGCGAGTCGAGCTGAGATTGCGAGTTGAACTGAGTTCTGCGAATTGAGATTTTCTGATTTCGCGTAACAGTTTGAACTTACGTTTTTAAGATGTCTGACTTAAGTAAAATGATCGAAATGGAACATGAGGTGGGAAAATCAAATTCTCCACCTAAGTTGTTAAATATCGAGGATTACTACAACTGGAAGGACAGATTTGAATCTTACTGTAGATTCCATGATCTGTCAATCTGGATGTGTATCAAGACTGGATACACGGCACCTACTCAAACTGTTCAAAATGCCATTGTGACTCTTACCTATCAGAACATGAGTGATGAACAGAAGGAAGCATACAAAAATGAAAACAAAGCACATTCGTGCATTAAGATGTGTCTTCCTAAGGATATCGCTCATCAACTGAAATCTTATCATACTGCTAGAACGCTCTGGGAAGCTCTAGAGAAAAGAGGTGAAGGTAGTCCACAAATGAGAACTAGCAAGAAGAAGCTCCTTAAAAAGCAGTTTACTATGTTTAAAGCTTTAAAAGGGGAAAGTCTTGATGCTTATATTACACGTTTCTACCATCTGTTAAGTGAATTGGAATACAATGACATCACTGAAGAAGAAGTTGATAAAACCGACAAATTTATTGAGGGTTTGCCTTCTAAGTGGGAAATGTATGGAGTTATGATAACGGATAATGAAACCAGATATGCTACTATGACCTTAGAGCAAGTCATTGACAAGCTAAAAGGTTATGAGTTCTCCAAGAAGTCAAAAGATACTGATTCTGATCAGGTTCAGAACCCTGGGTTGTATCATGGAAAAACAAATCTTTCGACTGCATCTTCTAGTTCGACCACTGCACTGTTAGTTGGTGATACAGGTAGAAATGGAGAAATGATATCTGAAGATCTGTGCTTTATTTCCTCCTCTGGTGATGAGACAAAGGTAAAGAATGCTGAGAAGTCATCTCAAGAGCATCAGAAGATGCCTATGAGTGTGAAATCTGCAGAGCAGCAACTGTCTGTTCTTGCTTCCTTTGTGGCGTCATATGAGAACTACATTGAGGGAAAAATTAATGATCCTGTATTGTTTGATGAGGATTATGAGCAGATCGATCCGGATTATGTTGAGGAATTGGAACTTCAAGAGATGTTAGCATTAGTCTCTAGAAAAGTTAAAAATTTCCTCAAGAGAACTGGTAGAAAGGTGTTGGGCAATAGATCAGGGTTTGATAAAACCAAGGTCAAATGCTTTAACTGTCAAGGTATTGGTCATTTCGCGAGGGAATGCCAAAGACCTAAGGTAGACGCAAATAGGACACAAGGTTCGGGAAGTACTTTAGCTTCCAAAGCCTTAGTGGTGAAGCAGTTGGATGGCTCATATGACTGGAAAACTGAGTCAGAAGAAGAAGCCTTGATGGCTAAAATTGAAGAGACAACTATTGGATCAATGTCCTACATGCCCACAGATGTTGAACAGAGGGTAGATGTGCCTGAGTCAGAAGTGAAGGCAAGTGATGATGATGTGCTGCATATGGATTTGACTCCAGACATGAGTCCTGAAGAATTCGTGGCACGAATGGCTGAAGTACAAACGGACAAGAAGAAGGTTTGTTTAGATATTCTTAATCTTGCTGATGTTTGTTACTTAGTTACTGACTTACAATCTCAGAATAGTGTATTAACTGTGTCTAATAGCAATTTGTCATCTCAATTGAATTTGGATAAAGAATCTTATAGGACTGTTAGATCTGAACTTGACCAAGCACTTATGGATATACGTAGATTAAGTGATGATAAACAGGCCTTAAAAGATAAAATTAAGTCTGATGTTTCGGATAAGACCAAACTTAGAGATACCATAAGTGAAAAATCTGTCATCATAGATGGACTCTATATGAACATCAAGGACTTGAATGAGACAATTGCTAGTAAGGATCAGGAAATAGTGAATCTTAATTTAAGGTTAATTGAGCAAAACCGTAAACTTGAGAACTATAGGACATCTCAAATGGATATACTGTTAGATGCTCAACGTAGTGTAAAGGACAAGACTGGGTTAGGTTACAATGATGTATCCCCTCCTTTTAATGCCAATTACACTCCTATTCCTGAAGATTCTGAAATGACTGAAGTTAATCCTGAGATTTCAGTAGCTGATAAACCTGAACAGTCAGAGGCACAGAAGGATGTTGTTAAGAACCCTTCATCAGATGATAGTAAGGTTTCTCATCTCACCAAAATACATTTTGTATCGGGTGGAGTGATTAACAATGCTAAAACTGATGATAATGTTAATAAGGAACATATGACTAAACCTTTAGTGCCTAAGACTCCAGATGAGAAAGCAAAAGTGAGTAAATCACGCAAGCAGATGTCATGCTTTAAATGTCACCAAAAAGGACATGTGGCTTCGTGTTGTCCTAACAAAAAGCCAGAAGCATCACATAAGCTTGTGATTGATAAAAGGACACCGACCAACTCTAGTATGACTGTAGATAGGTTAGATACCAAATCTAACTTAGGTATTAAACCTGTTAACATTCTTAAAAGAGAAGGTAAACATAGTGTCTCCCCTCCTAAACCTAAACGGACTTATATTCCAAGTGAAAATACTGTTTATAAGCCTAGGGATATGACACCGTCGAGGTTTAGAAATCAAAGTAGAGGCCATAGTCTTAATGAAAGTGGTACTACTTCGCGATCCAATGAGTTTAATTATAACTATAATAATAGAGCTCAGAATATTGTGCCTAGGAGGTTCTCCTCAAATTCACCTCTTAAGGCTGATCGTCCACAAGCTCAAGTTTCTTCGAAAGTAACCAAAGCTCCTGATGGGAAGGATGGTTATTTTAAAGAACTTAAGTTTGTAGATGATAAGGGATAAACCAAGACCGTAATGGCTTGGGTCCCTCTTGACAACTGATTGTGTTATGTGTTATGTGCAGGAGCAGACTGTGAACAAGGAAAGCTGGTGGTATGTAGACAGTGGATGCTCACGGCACATGACAGGAGAGAGAAGTCTACTGATAGACTTCCAGGAAGGTTTCAAGCAAAAAGTCAATTTTGCAGGAGACAAAGGAGGAGTAATAACTGGGAAAGGAAAAGTTTCAAATGGAACTTTAACTCTTGAGGATGTGAATTACGTTGAAGAACTAACTCACAACCTAGTGAGCGTTTCTCAAGTCTGTGATAAAGGCCATCCTGTTTATTTTAATGAAAAGGAAGCCTTAGTCCTGAAGCCGGGATTTACGATACCTGACAATTGGATACTGATGAGGGCACCAAGGAGGAGGGATATCTATGCAATAAACATGGGTAATTCTAATTCCTCAATGGTTTCTACATGTTTGTTATCCAAGGCTTCAGAAGCAGACGCATTACTATGGCATAGGAGAATGGCACACTTGAACTGGCGTAAAATGAATTATATAACCAAGAATGGTTGGTTCTAGGTGTACCACAAAAACGTTTCGAGTCTGAAGATAAGTGTATCCCTTGCATGAAGGGAAAGCAGCACAAGAAAACACACAGACCTAAGACTGAAAACTCAAACTCCTTACCATTTGATTTGCTACACATGGATCTCTTTGGCCCAATAAGCAAGAGAAGTCTAGGTGGCAAATGGTACTGTTTGGTTGTGACGGATGATTACTCTAGATTCTCGTGGGTATTCTTTTTGGGATCAAAGGATGATACTCCAGGAATTCTAGTTGAATTCTTTGATTTAGTAGAGAATGTATACAAGACGAGAGTGAAGCGTATTCGTAGTGACAACGGAACAGAGTTTAAGAATTCAACGTTGAATCTATATTGCTTAAGCAAAGGGATTGTTCATCAATTCAGTGCACCATATGAACCTCAACAGAATGGTGTTGCTGAAAGGAAGAATCGAACGTTGATTGAAGCTGCGAGAACAATGCTTGCTGATTCAAAGCTTCCGGTCATATTTTGGGCAGAAGCAGTGAATACAGCTTGTCATGTTCTAAATAGGGTTCTTACGGTTAAGCGGCATAACAAGACTTGTTATGAGCTTTTAAACAATAAGAAACCTAACTTAAAAGGGCTTGAACCCTTTGGAGTATCATGCACAATTTTAAAGACTGGGCATCAAGCAAAATTTGGTGAAAAGGCCGACGAAGGTTTTTTCTTAGGTTACATGCCTAATTCACCAAACAAGAGGGTCTTTAATAAAGTCACAGGTCGTCTGGAAGTTGTGTATAATATTGAGGTTACTAGTTACACACCGGATGTACACAAGGGCTTAGATTGGCAATTTGATTATTCTGATCTTTTTGCATCTTTTAAAGTTCCCTTAAGTGACTATGTTAGTGATTCAGAGATTCCTGAACATGTGTTTACTGGAGATGAGGATACCGGCTACACTCCAATGACAAATGTTCAATCATCTGCAATCCAGATTGTTGATCCAAATCAACCATCTACTAGTGGATCTCAAACGTCCAAAGTAGATATACCTTTAACTGAGGAAGAGCATATGCAAAAGGTAGTGGATGATTTACTTACACCACTAAGAGAGTTAAGAATAGCTTCGGATAATGATAACTCTCGGCTTTTCAGTAAAGAGGTACCAGATTTGGAAGAACCGTCTGAACAACAAGAAATTGGTACTAACTTAGAAGATGAGATTCCTGTTGAGACTATTGTTACAACAAGAACGAGTAAGAATCACCCAATTGATAATATCATTGGTGACATTAATACTCCGGTTCAAACAAGGACTCAAACAAAAGCTAGTACTTCAAGTTATCCTAATGCGTATGCTGATACGGATGACTTAGAAAGCTTGTATGCTGCACTAAAGGAGACAGGCATTACTAATGAGTGTCTTTATGCTGGCTTTATCTCACAAATTGAGCCTAAGAACATTCAAATGGCTCTTAAAGAAAGTTCGTGGGTCGAGGCTATGCAAGAAGAACTGTCTCAATTTGAAAAGCTACAAGTCTGGGATTTGGTTGACCTTCCAAAGGGTGTTTATCCAATTGGAACTAGATGGGTATTTAAGTGCAAGAGAGATGATCGGGGAATCATTACTCGCAATAAAGCTCGTCTAGTGGTTCGAGGTTTTAACCAAGAAGAAGGTATTGATTATAATGAGGTGTTTGCACCAGTCGCTAGGCTAGAAGCTATTAGAATCTTCTTAGCATTTGCAACATTCAAAGGTATTAAAGTGTATCAGTTGGATGTTAAGAGTGCATTTTTGAATGGCAAAGTTGAAGAACTGGTGTATGTCGCACAACCTCCAGGGTTTACCAATCCTGAGTATCCGGATAGAGTATATCGTTTGAATAAGGCTCTATATGGATTACATCAAGCACCAAGGATGTGGTATGCGACACTGTCAACGTATCTACTTGATAATGGATTTACAAGAGGAGCGATTGATAGTACACTATTTGTAAAGTGGAAGAAGAAAGACTTTCTCCTGGTGCAAGTTTATGTTGATGATATCATCTTTGGATCTTCTGATGAAAAGATGTGTCAAGAATTTGAGAAAGTCATGCAAAGAAGGTTTGAAATGTCTGCAATGGGAGAGTTGAAATTCTTCTTAGGATTACAAGTTGATCAAAAGAAGGATGGATTTTTTATTCATCAATCTAAATATGTTTATGAGCTATTAGAACGCTTCAAGATGGATGAAAGTAAGGTCTACAATACTCCGATTCCAGTCAATCACAAACTAGGTCCAGATACATCGAGTGATCAGGATGTGGATCCTACTCTTTATAGGGCCATGATTGGATCATTAATGTATTTGACTGCCTCTAGGCCTGACATAATGTTTGCTGTGTGTATTTGCGCAAGATATCAGGCTAATCCGAAAGAGTCACATATGCAAGCAGTTAAACGGATCTTCCGTTACCTCAAAGGGGAACCTAAGCTGGGACTTTGGTATCCTATTGGAGGAGACTTAGATCTGGTATCATTTACTGATTCGGATTATGGAGGATGCAATCAGAATAGGAAATCTACGACCGGAGGATGTCAATTCCTAGGAGGTAGATTAGTGTCCTGGCAGTGCAAGAAGCAAAGCTCGGTAGCCATTTCTACATGTGAAGCTGAGTATGTTGCAGCTGGCAGCTGTTGCTCACAAGTTCTTTGGATACAACAGCAACTGCGGGATTATGGGTTAAACTTAACCAATACTCCTATGATGATTGATAACGAATCTACTATGTCGATAACCAATAATCCGGTGAAGCACAGTAAGACTAAACATATTGATATTCGCCATCATTTTATTAGAGACTGTGCTGAGAAGAAACTGATAAGGTTAGTTAAGGTTCCGACTGAGGATAACTTAGCAGACCTCTACACGAAGGCTTTCGACAGAGCAAGATTTGAAATGTTGGTTCAACGAAATGGAATGAGAAATCCAGAGTGATTTATGAAATCTTACTTTAAACTTATGTATTATTGTTAAAACTAAAATGTTTTAAACTCCACTACTACTGTTACGACTTACATAGTCGTACTACTTTTGTAACAAATGTTTGAACTGGCATCCTTATCTATTATGTTGTGCAATAACCATATGCTCTGAGTATGTATGTATCTGTTGGTTGAAATTACTGTTCGCAGCCCCGCCACATCAACAAAGCTTCCGCAAGCTAAACATAACTAATTGTAATTACCGTTTGGCGGGGTGTGACAGACTTGGTATCAGAGCCATTGGTTATAGCAAACTAGAAGTCTTTAAGCGACCTAAAACCTTAGAGACCTAGACTATAGCCTTGGCTAAAACATTCATTGCATGCATACACACTTTGCATACATCTAACATACGACTGACACGTCACCTACGACTTCTTTGTCTCAGCATGTCGAGGCACAGTCCGATCTATTTGTATGCTTCTGATGAGGAGCCGACTGAGGATTCCTACCATAGTGACGCTAGCACCGGAGTTGCGAGTCCACCAGTTCAGCTGAGAGCTCTATCGGATGACACTGGTGATGCCTACATCACCCCACCACCCACTGCACATGTGGTCCCACCTGCTACTACTCCCACTGACCCTATCACTCGTATGTTAGGGTCTACCTTTATGGCGACACGCTATACGACTGTTGGACCTTCCAGAGGACCGGTACCTAGGAGGACACCACGGATGTGTGTCCGAGACTTCCCTAGAGGACCACTTGCGCCCCGTGATAAGGCGCCGATGGCAGAGGAGAGGGTGATGCACTGTGATGAGCCGCCACAGAGGGTACCTAGGCTTGCTCACTTGGAGTGGATGACTCCTATGTTGGGGCGGTGGAGGTCGTTGGAGGGTTTTCCTTCTACTTTTGAGACCGGGGAGTCCTCCCGATCCTCCGCACCATTGCCTACTACTGGAGAGCCCGTGGAGTTGACTCTCCCTACCATTGTGGCTGTGATTCGCACATTATTTCGCATTTCTGGTAGCAGGGGTGTTCACCTTGCAGAGCTACAGAGTGATGTCTCCCGTCTGGATGGAGACATGACAGACATACATGAGCGTTGCCACTTCTTGTTGAGCAACGTGGTTGCTGCTAGAGAGATAGCCGAGACCGCACGTGCCCGTGTCAGGGTACTAGAGAGGCGTGCGAGGACAGCAGGGTTGATGATTGGAGCTTTTGTGATGATAGCTGTGCTGAGGACAGCTGTGGGGTTGTTTCTACCTTATTTTCATTAGACTTGTGTATGGCGGTTTGTGCCTACTGGGCATCAGACTGACCACTTTTGGATGATGGATATGTTAGTAGGTCCGTCACGTGTTGTATAGACTAGTATCGGATGGGTAGATGTATGTATGTACTAGACATGTACTAGACGGGGAAAATCTGTTGTTAGAATGGGTATATGTATAGGAAAACCCATTGACTTTTGTATAGCGCTAACCGCTGATGGGGCGTATTAGGGATCCCATCTTGTTTTGTATAAAACTGTTGTATCAGCGCTACATTTTTTGATATAATATAACTTATGTTTGATTGTATTTCGTATTCATTACATTCAACAACGACTTTAGTATTATATCTACATTTATATACGTGTGTTAGAAACGGTATCCAATCAATAACATTTCATCATTCCTTGAAAACCATGAAACATACCACACCTTGACTATTGAGTCCTATCTTGAATTTTCGTTGAACTCGATTGTGTTGAATGATGATGAAAAGAAATATGTATTTAGTATTATATAATGACGCCTGGCCAACGTGATTATATTGTACTAACTACATATGGGCATTTCAAAGTCGTGCGACATGTGATACAAAATCTTGTCCTTCAATCCTTCATACTGTTCACTTGCTAAACAATGTGAAATCTTGTTCATCACATTCATTATCTTGGCATTGACTTCTGCATTTTATTTCATCGCAGAACGGAATCATGCCACCAAAACGACGGATAACTAAGAACAGTCGACGAATGACACCTTCTTCCAATCCTGAAACCGTTCCCCCACCCAACAACAATGAAACTACTGAACAAATGATCACGCGTCGAATAGCTGAAGGTATTGCTGAGTACGAAGCAAGCCGAAATCGCGAAAATGGAATGAATAACAGCGGGTCTACCCCTATTAATACTGAGGCACCTGCGAATACTCGCCGAGGGTGTTCATACAAGACATTCCAGGATTGTAAGCCAGTTACTTATCGTGGCACCGAGGGTGCCATTGGGATAATACACTGGATAGAAAAGACAGAGTCGGTATTGGACATTAATGACTGTCTACCAGACTGTATGGTGAAATATGCCACCTGCACTCTTGCTGACAAGGCTCTTACTTGGTGGAACAGTCAAGTCCAATCACTGGGATGACCAGCTGCCTACTCCATGTCATGGGAAGTACTGAAAAACATGATGTTGGAGGAGTTCTGTCCCCGTAGCGAGATGCAGAAAGTCGAAACCGAGCTGTGGAACATCACTATGATTGGTGCCGACATCACTAGTTATACAACCAAGTTTCAGGAACTAGCACGTCTAGTGCCACATATGGTGACACCTGAGTACAAGCGCATCGAGCATTATGTATATGGTCTGGCACCGCAAATCAGGAGTTTGGTTACATCTTCCAAACCTGACACATTCAGGAGCGCTGTTGTTTTAGCGCAAAGTCTGACCGATGAGGCAGTCAGGATGGGAACACTGACCAAGAAAACTGCATCGGGCAAGGTTGAGCCGAGCAATACAGAAGCTGGCAATTCTGGAGGTACAAAGCGTAAATAGAATGACAGAGGAAGTGACCGTCAGGGTCAAACAAATAAGAAGGGATCTGGGAACCCAAAGTCCTATGCTGCCACCACTATGGAATCAAAGCCATACTTGGGTAACAAACCTAAGTGTGACAAATGTGGCAAACACCACGAGGGTGAATGTTGGTATTGCAACAACTGTAGAGTTTGGGGTCACAAAACCCAAAACTGCAAAGCTAACCCTACCCCTAGGGAAAACACAGAACGTTGAAACCAAGGGTGTTTTGAATGTGGCGACATGAGGCACTATCGGAACCGTTGCCCTCGACTCAACAACCAAAATCCCAACAATAATAACCAGAACAACCAAAACTGCAACAACACCAACAACCTTGGTAACAACAACCGAACCAACAACATCGTCAATCAGCCAGCACAAGGAAGAGCATTTGTGATTGGAGCACAAGAGGCACGCCAGGACCCTAACACCGTCACTGGTACGTTTCTTGTAAACAACCATTATGCCTCTGTGTTAATCGATTCAGGTGCTGATTTAAGTTTTGTGTCTAATGAGTTTAGACCACTATTAGAACTTGAATCACGTAAGTTAGATAACAAATATACTATTGAACTAGCCGATGGTGAGTTAATCGAGTCAGGAGAAATAGTACCGGGATGTACCTTGGAATTAGAAGGTCATCTCTTTGAAATAGACTTGCTACCGGTTAAGTTGGGAAGTTTCGACGTTGTAGTCGGCATGGACTGGTTGTCTAAGAACCGCGCCGAAATCATATGTCACGATAAGCTGGTACGCTTACCACTACCGACAGGAGAAACTCTCATGGTCAAAGGTGAGAAACGAAAAAGTGCCACAAAAATGATTACTTGCATGAAAGCCAGTAAGTATCTCCGAAAGGGATACCGAGCATTCTTGGCACACGTTGTAGAAAAGAAATCCGAAGAGCGAAGTATAGACGACGTACCTATCGTACGTGACTACCCGGGAGTGTTTCCTGATGAGTTACCAGGATTACCACCCCCATGACAGGTTGAATTTCATATCGACCTAGTACCTGGAGCAGCACCAATTGCTCGTGCGCCTTATCGTCTTGCTCCATCAGAAATGCAAGAGTTGTCTGCACAACTACAGGAACTCTTAGACCTAGGATTCATCCGACCGAGCTTTTCACCCTGGGGAGCTCCGGTTTTGTTCGTCAAGAAAAAGGATGGATCAATGCGAATGTGTATCGATTATCGGGAACTGAACAAAGTAACTATAAAGAATCGATATCCACTACCACGCATCGATGACTTATTTGACCAGCTACAAGGGTCAAGTTACTATTCGAAGATCGACTTGCGATCTGGTTACCACCAGCTGAAGGTTCGGGATGAGGACATTCCTAAGACTGCGTTTAGGACTCGGTACGGTCATTACGAGTTCCTAGTCATGCCATTCGGACTAACAAACGCACCAGCAGTGTTCATGGACCTCATGAATAGAGTATGCAAACCTTATCTTGATAAGTTCGTGATTGTGTTTATCGATGACATATTGATATACTCCCGAACGAAGGAGGATCACGAGCAACACCTGAGAATGATTCTTGAATTACTGGAAAAAGAGAAGCTTTACGCCAAGTTCTCTAAATGTGAATTTTGGATGCGCGAGGTTCATTTCCTTGGTCACGTGATCAATAACAAAGGAATTCATGTGGACCCATCCAAAATCGAGGCAATTAAGAACTGGGAAGCCCCGAAAACGCCATCCGAGATACGACAATTTCTCGGGCTAGCCGGCTATTACCGACGCTTCATCGAGAACTTCTCAAAAATAGCCCAACCACTTACCGCTTTAACTCAAAAAGATAAGAAATTTGATTGGGGCGAGAAGCAAGAGATTGCTTTTCAATTGTTGAAACAAAAACTAAGTACCGCACCAATCCTATCACTACTGGAAGGAGTAGAAAACTTTGTTGTCTACTGTGATGCTTCACATCAGGGATTGGTTGCGTATTGATGCAAAACGACAAAGTCATTGCTTATGCGTCTCGACAACTGAAAGTTCACGAAAAGAACTATACGACGCATGACTTAGAGCTAGGAGCTGTCGTTTTTGCACTTAAGATTTGGAGACACTACCTATATGGTACAAAGTGTACAATATTCACGGATCACAAAAGTCTCCAGCATATATTCGACCAGAAAGAACTCAACATGAGACAACGTCGTTGGGTCGAATTACTGAACGATTACGACTGCGAAATTAAGTATCACCTGGGCAAAGCAAACGTTGTAGCTGATGCCTTGAGTCGTAAGGAATGAGTCAAACCTCGAAGAGTTCGAGCTTTAGGTTTGACAATTCACTCGAATCTCATTACTCAAATTCGTGACGCTCAACAATCAGCCTTCATTCCCGAACGCCTTAAGGAAGAATCCTTGAAGGGAATGGAGAAACAACTTGAAACCAAAGACAACGGAGTGTTATACTTCATGAACCGAATTTGGGTACCATGCGTAGATGAATTGCGCCGATTGATTTTGGACGAAGCACATAAGTCCAACTACTCGATATATCCTGGTGCAGATAAGATGTATCACGACTTGAAAGGATTTTACTGGTGGCCTGGCATGAAACGAGACATTGCCATATATGTTAGTAAGTGCTTGACTTGTGCAAAAGTCAAAGTTGAATATCAAAAGCCGTCTGGGCTTTTGCAACAACCTGAAATGCCCAAATGGAAATAGGAACACATCACAATGGACTTCATCATGAAGTTACCGAAAACAACATCCGGAGTTGACACCATATGGGTGATTGTTGATCGATTAACGAAATCAGCCCACTTCATTGCTATCAAGGAATCAGACAAAATGGAGAAACTGACTAGAATCTATTTGAAAGAGGTCGTTTCTCGACATGGTGTGCCATTATCTATCATCTCTGATAGAGATGCACGATTCACTTCTCGTTTCTGGCAAACACTTCAACATGCACTGGGTACTAGACTCGACATGAGTACTGCTTACCACCATCAAACTGACGGCCAGAGCGAGCGAACGATACAAACGCTCAAAGACCTGTTGAGAGCATGTGTGATAGACTTTGGAGGTAATTGGGATACACACCTACCTCTAGCAGAATTTTCATATAATAACAGTTATCACACCAGCATACAGATGGCACCATTTGAGGCATTGTATGGACGCAAATGCCGATCGCCACTCTGTTGGGCAGAGTTGGGCGACAGACAATTATCGGGTCCTGAGATAGTCCAAGAAACTACGGACAAGATATCTCAAGTGCTTAACCGATTGAAAACAGCACGTGACCGACAAAAGAGTTATGCCGATAACAGACGGAAACCTTTAGAATTTCAAGTAGGTGACAAAGTCCTACTCAAAGTTGTTCCCTGGAAAGGGGTCGTACGATTTGGTAAACGAGGTAAACTGAACCCACGATACATCGGACCATTCGAGATCCTTGCAAGGATTGGTCCTGTCGCCTACAAGCTCATACTACCGCAAGAGCTTAGTAGTATCCATGACACCTTTCATATATCTAACTTGAAAAAGTGTCTTTCTGATGAAACACATATCATCCCTCCGGACGAAGTCTTCATTGACTCAAAACTAAACTTTGTGGAGGAACCTATCGAAGTTATGGACACGAAAACGCAGAAACTTCGACACAAACGAATCAAACTAGTTAAAGTTCGTTGGAACTCAAAACATGGCCCAAAGTTCACCTGGGAACGTGAGGATGAAATGCGCAAGAAGTATCCTCGACTGTTTGAAACCGTGACCGCGACTCACGACACGAATTAAATCTCGGGACGAGATTTCCCTAACGGGGGGAGAATGTGACAACTCTCCAAATTAGGTACTGATTTACATTAAGCATGTGCATTCTTACGCTAATTTCCTGATTAAGTTTAAAACAAAACTTTTGATGTGATGTAAGCCTAGCAGCCCAGTACTTTTAAACAAAAAGTATTACTAATACGTGAGTATTTAAAGTCGCGTACAAAGGTGTCGGGATGAACCCGACAGATAAATACGACAAAAGTTGGTGACACAACATAATTAATAATTCAATTATTAAATTACGAGTACTATTGTATCTATAACCTATAGATAAAACGAGTTAAAAATACGTTTAATATAAAACGTATTATAAAACGAACAGAAACAATTTTAAAATGCATTAAGAGATCAAGATGAGGAAAATTCAAATTTTCTCATTCATTTGGAGACATTTGTAACATTACCTCAAAATATGAACCCGAAATTCGACTAAAATTTGGCACTCAATTAAATGTTAGAAGTCCAATGTATAATTTTGTACAGCAGTCCAAAATAATGAAAACATCATTATTCCGAATTTAAATAACGAACCAGGAGAGTATCTACAAAATAAAAATATAAAATGTTAACTTTTATATTGTACAAATTATACCCGTACTCGAAACTAACGGGCTTAAAATACCCCAACTAACTCCGAATAATTGGGAGACCACAGACTGTGATCTCCCATACTCGACTCATTATATTTCTCATTCTTTTCCTCTCCTGATCATTTGATCAACACACACACCAACACACACATCTACTATCATCATCTTCTATCCTCCTCTCCTTCTGCTTCTGCTTTCTTGGAGCCAAAACACAAACACAGAGGAGTAGAGCAACAACAGGCATATCATCTTCAACACATCTTCATCATCCTCAAAAATTCATTGTAAGGAAACACATTTTCTTTGTTTTCTACATCTCAAATTCGTTACATAACATATATATATATATATATATCATAATCCATGTATATAACACATAAACTTGATAATGGTTTGAGTTGTTCTTGAAATGGGTTATATGAAACCAAGCTTAGAATCACAAAACATGTATGTGAAAGTTAATATAAATGTGATGTAATGATGTAATGACATGAAAATGGTGTGAAAATGAGCTAAAACTCGTAACAAAACAAGTATATATACGTACATATCGAACACAGCTCAAGAACAGAGTGCAAACGACAGGGACGAACCAACCCGATCGGTTGGCTTGGGCCAGCCGATCGGCTGGCTATGATGAGCCGAACGGCTCAACAAACTGAGCCGAACGGCTGGTTCGTTTGAGCCGATCGGTTTGTGATTTTTCACCCGAACGGATGGGTTAGGACGTGGACTGGACCGAAACGAATAATGGACTAATTAAATTGGACTGGATCGAATAGGTTTTGGTTGGGCCGGAACCTCCAGCCGAACGGCTGAAGGCCCAAGCCGAACGGCTGGCCCAAGCCGATCGGCTGGGCTGGGATGGGATGCATACTGGGCTTTGGTCGCGAGCTGGGCCGGACGTTTATTGGGCCTGAGACTTTGGGTTCGGACTGAAAATTGTAAAAATAAACGAGTTAAGTTAAATAAATGGGCCATTGGGCCAAAACTTGTAAATGGGCCAAAAGGACTAGGTAATCGGGTTAAGTTATTGGGCCGAAAACAAAACTAATCGGGCCGAGCCCAATAAACTTCCAAAATATTCCAAACATAAGACGTGACCCGATTTATTTCACGGAACGTTCATGATTCTATATATATATATATATATATATATATATATATATATATATATATATATATGTACATACTTAATGACAAACGACAAACCTATATGTATACTTCATATATACATACTAATGACGACTTTCCAATGACGATAACATTTATTTATTCATTTTATAAACGGAAATAAATGCAATAAGAAGTTTTATAACAAATAAAACTTATATACGTTTTAATACGTAAACTTTAGAACTTATATATATATATATATGACTACATACGTGTGTATACACTTGACAAGGTATACGACGTGAGAAATATAACAATATTTCAACACAACGTCACCACCGAATTTAACGACTTTAAGAAATCAACAATTTCTTCAAACATACAAACCGTTAACATAAGTTGAATAAACAAATCAAACGTACTTATGTTAATACATTTATTGTATATAGGTTAACATACCTTGGGCTATTACCTTTCGGCTGCTAGCTTTCCTTACCGAGCACATCACAGTGAGTTTACAGCCCCTACTTTTAAATATTTTCTGCTTTTAAACACAGGGGTGTTAAACATAGAAATTGCATGCCAACACATGCAATCAAACTATAAATGCTTTATTGCTTTTATACAACTGTTGATTTGTGATATTACATATTCACTGTTATTTTGGGAATTTAGACAAGGTATCCTAGTACGGACCTAGACTTGAATTGTGTGCATGAATGACCTCATGACATGCTACTGTAACCATTAGCTAGGTGACTCTAGCCACTGAGTATACGGATAGTACTATTGCCGTGACGACCCTCCTACGGTGGAGCGTATACTTAAATATCCGTTCAGGCAAACAACATAAGTTCTGGTTGTGGTTTGGTTATAGGGTTAGGTCGCGTTACTTTAACCTGCGAGGTTTAGCTCACCTTACAGGGGATCACAGTCTAAGTAAATTCTCACATACTTTTAGGAATAATGAATCCTACAACTGTTGGACATCGGAAGACATACCGGTAACTTATTTTACACTGGTAAACAACCAGTAACATATTTTGGGACAACATCCCACGTATAACAATACTTTAGGGTAACAACCCTACTTAACTTGTATTTTATAAATGAATAACAAATCATTTATACAAACTTGGTTTAACTAACCACATACACATATAAACCTGTAAATTCACTCAACATAAGTAATATACATATGAATAATAAAGATGTATTCAGGAATATGAATATAGATTGTTTAAAGTGGATAAATATATTAGTAATCGTTCATGACCTATATATTGCGTGAATAATAGTAATTTTTATTTGTACATTATAGTTATCCATGTTAATTAAATTGTTTAAAGTTTTAAAGTATGAAACAGATTTTTAAGTTAAGTATTTTGAATATTAAATATTAGTTTGATGCTTATTTTAAATTTTATTCAGTATTCTACTTGAGGACAAGCAGAACTTAAGTGTGGGGATATTTGATAAGCATCAAATAGATAGTATATTTTATAGTAATTTATCCCTATATTTATATACATTTTAGTGCATTTATATGATTTTAGATACTTATTTTGTTAATATTTGCATTGATGTATTTTAAAGTAGAGATTGAAGAAAAGGAATGAAAACAAGGCAAAGATTGAAGAAAAAGAAGATTAAATGAAGACTCGAAGAAAATGTAGCTTAAAACTTGAAGAAATGAAGAAGATGGCTCAAAAGTGAAGTGATAACATCAATGAAGTGTTTTAAATGAAGCTTGGGTGAAAGAAGCGGAAATTCGATCAAAAGCTGAAGAAAAGTGTAAATGCTGAATTTTCAGCGCGCTGTTAGTATTTTGACCATAACTATCTCATACGGAGTCCAAATGAGTTGATTCAAGCCACCAAATTTAGCTACAACATATCAAAAATTCAGATTATTTGGATAAAAACTCAACCGCCGGTTGAGCTTTTCAACCGGCGGTTGGAACTGAAAATCTGGAATATTCGGGAAACGAAGAGTTTGACTTGGAGACAAAGTAATCAACCGCCGGTTGGACCTTCCAACCGCCGGTTGGGACCAATTTTCAGCTATTATAAATAGAAAACACCTTCCAGCTTCGAAATATATCCCAATAACCTTAATAATTTGTATATTACGAATTATTAACCCCAAATTCGACTAGAAACACTTTCTAGGGGTTTTAGGAGCAATTTAGAGTTGCAGGTTCGCAAGGGTTTGTCTATGATCAAGCGTACGGAGCGTGGTTCACGGTTTTGGTTTGCGTATCTTATTCTTTATTTAATTTTGAATGTGTTTTATTATTGAATATTGATTATGATTATGTTTAACTTAATTATGAACTAATATTTATTGTATTTGCTTAGATTTATATTATTGTTGAAACTATATTATTGAATATTATTATGCAAGAATTATGTGTTATATTATGTTAATGATCATAATTAACTGATTTATAGATAAACTTCACTAATCTTTTGGGTTTTTAAATTAAGTGATTATGTTTCATTAGATGTTAAGTAGCATTATAATTCTACCGACCCTGGAATTGCATCAATAATATGTTGATAGATCTTAATAAATAGTGATACTTTACATAACCTTTAACTGTATTGCTATATGAGAATTGTCATAACCTTTGAGATTTTCTACATTAGTAAATCACAATAATAATAACCAACAATAAATAATCTAAGTAAATACATATTTATCTCTAATTGTTTACTATCTTTAGTTAATTGTTTTCTATTGAATTGGTTATAATCTAGTATTCTTAAATACGTTCATACGGAACTAAAACGTATCCCCTTATCTGTATATTGTATATTTTAATTAAATTATAAATTCTATTTTATTTATAACCACCATTCCCAGTGTTCGACTCGGACTTACTTAAAAGCTATATTATACGAACGGGTTATTCTTGCTTGGCTTGTGTGATATTATTATTTAAGTATTTCCATTTATTAAAACTTGTTATTTTAAACTCTAATCACACGACATCAAGTTTTTGGCGCCGCTGCCGGGGAGTAGTTGCGTTTATTTAATTTGGAATTTATAGTTTTTCTTTCTTTTATTTTTATCCTGTAAAAATTTCTGTAATCTTCTTCGGAAGGACTATTGAAGTGGACAGAATTTGGTATTTGAGTCGAATGCAAAGTTGGAAAGTGATCTTCTGGAGATGATGTCAGGTCAGGCAACTGATCCGTGTCATCAAAGTCCAATCAATGTTTTGGAATAGAAAGTGAGGTCCTAAATTCTTCTAGGGTTTCGGAGGTTTCTTTAGCTTTAGAGGAAGAAGGTGAAAAGAAACCAGATCCTATTTCTCCTACTAAGTAGTCAAAGAATTCCGTATCGTCCATTGCCGTCAGTTCGTCTTTTGAAATGAGGTAAGAAGTGGGTTTTCGAGTTGTCATTTTATACTAATACTATCCTAATTAACTAATACTAAACTAATACTAAATTAATAATTAATACTAAATTACTCAAATAACTTCCGAAAGATACCTGGAAAGGTTTCGTTCGGAAGGATCTCCTAAATACTACTACTTAAGGTGGCTTTAAATTGTACGTTTGTGATTCCCCGGCGGCGGCGCCAAAAACTTGATGGCACCCGAAAGCGTCGGTGTCGTTGATGATAACTAATCGGGCGCCAACAGGGGTTTTAAAATTTATAATTAGCGGTGCTTAAATTATATGTACTACCTACTCTGGTTAGTAAGCGGTAAGTATAACCTAAGATCGTTCTATGAATCCAAACGTGTGGGCAATTAAAGTTGGCACTTTCAGTAGGGAAGTATCTAGGATGGAACAAAGTAGGTAGGTTTGGGGGTTTTAAACTAAAGACAAGTAATTAAAATGCAGGAAATTAAAATACAAGAAAGCAGATAAAGATAAATATGTGATTGTTGAGATTTCGATAATTAATATTTCGGGATGACAGAATAAATAGGGATGATACTAATGTGGCAACCAAACTACTAGGCGTAAATTCTAGAACCCTACCAACTCGATTTCCCATTGGCATTTCATTAGGAACTAGGTTATCATGATTCTGATCGGAGCAATACGCAAACTTCCAATACTTATCTAGTTGAAAGGTAAGCAACCTATTTTGGTTCTATACCGAGGTTCATGAATCAGTAGCGTATCGTCTCATAAGTCCGACTGTTCTTAACTCCTAAGGTAGTTTACTGTTCTATTAGCATACAGATTAATAACTTTGTATGTTTAGACCGCCGATTTTATAAGATTTGGTGTTTTAAAGATTACGACTTTGATCTTATTCCGAAATCCTGTTATCATTCATTTAAGCTCTGGTTACTTCGACTTATGATTTAAGTCTCTCCTTTTCATACAGTTATACATCCCCGGATTATTCGCAATTTGTTAAAACGTGTTTCATATGCGGACCATGCCTTTCAATGATAGACAGTGTACTTTACGTAGTAGTTCCACAGTTTCTCACATCAACATGCGGTCGAGAGTAATTGACAGTGAAAGTGACACTCTATCTAACTAAATGTAAAGCAGTGCAGAAATGTAAACCTAATATATACAACGAGTGGTTTCAATGTATCTTACTTATTGCATGTCATGGGCACAGATAACTACTTACCATAATTAAGGTTGATCAGGTCCTAATTACTAGGTTGTAGTCACGTGGATAACCAGAAAGGGTAATCCATAAATTAAACTTGAATTCATAAAGTCTTGACGCTACAAGGGTTACTAATTCCTATTTTATCTGAACGTATTTCACGAACATCATTTTATAGTGTTTTGACTTTCGTAGGATATACCAGTTAGTTGTAAAGTTGTATTACCCCTTCGGGATTCCAACTATTAAACCAGAGCTGATTCTAGAGATATAACTACCTTCGGTCGTAAACCGACTTCCATACATTTGTACTCCGCCTTAAAGCGTTTCCAGTACTATATCAGATAAACAGTCGAATAGGGACCGTCATATCTCTTTACGATTGTCATACATTGATTATATAATGTCATCCTTACTTATAATTATCTACATCATCAACAATCACAATAATAAACTACTCGCAGTTCATGGCAACAAATATATCACATACCAAGCAATAACACATATTTAAAATATGGAATAAAATAAGTATGATAAAGGTTTAGATATCACTCGGAAATAAATGCGTAGCAGCGTATTATTATGATTGACAACTCATTTACACGTACAAAGATGAATCTTCAAACCTCCTAACATTCGTTCTAGCCTCTATACTAATCCGAAGATTAATTACAATAATCCTAGACTATAAGAGAATTTCTAGAGTGAGAAAGTGGAAATAGTAAAGGAGTATGTGAAAGTATTAGAATGTAGAAGTGTATTTTTGAGTGTGTGTTCAAATGAGACTTAGGGGCTGCTATTTATAGGGAAAATATGGCTCACATTAGCATCCCTAGGCTCACATTAGAAAAAGAGTGAAAGGTGGTGCACAGGGAACGAAAAAGTAGCGAAAGGTAGTGCACCGGGTACGAAAAAGTAGCGAAAGGTGGTGCACCGGGTACGAAAAAGTAGCGAAAGGTGGTGCACCGGGTACACGCAAGGATGGAAAAGCGCAAAAGAGATGGGGGTAGGGGGGCGGTGCCGGCTGGCTTCTGGACAGCAGCGGCTGGCTGCTTGCCGGCGGCGGCTGGCTGCCACCCGCCCCGGTCCGTCGTCTTTCGCTGCGTTGCTTAATTCGCGCGTATCTTCTTCGTTATGCGTCTGTTTGTATTGATTCTTTTTGCATTGGATTCGTAATTCAAAAACGAAGACTTTGATGTAAAGATATCCCAAAAATATGTCTCCTATTTCCATATATTGTGTACGAATTATTTGGATCTTCCGGCGGGCGTAGAATCTTCATTCTTTATCCGTTTTTGTTGATTCTTCTTCTGTTGGATTCGTAATTTGAAAACGAACATCTTGGGTGAGATGGATGTTGATGATGGGCACTTTTGTCTTGAAATCTCGTTTTGATGCCTTGAATCTTCAAATGTGTGTGGAATCTTCGTTTTTCACCCGTTTTGCTTGATTTTTATCGTGCAACCTTGTTTTGACCATCTTGGCATAATATCATTGATTTGCATTGGTTTTGAGTTTAAAATGCCAAGAATCATTCTAGAATGAGAGAGATATCGGTAGTAAAAACATGACTTTTTACGCGATATCAAGTATCCCGCACTTAGAACTTTGCTTGTCCTCAAGCAAACTCATTCTTAAAAAGCTTCTGGAAGGATTCTAATCGCATTAGTTTTTAGAGATACCATTTTCCAAAGAATATAAAGTTACAGTTATGAAAGAGTTTTTACCGGAAACTAAGGGTTTATAGAATTTGATACCTTCTTCGAGCAACATATATGATGATCATGACTAGGCAATCCTCACAAGTGGGTCACTCAAATCACTCAAGTGTTTAGGGTTTCCTACTTACTAGTGTCAATCACTCAGATAGCCTGTCATGCAGCATTCTCTTCATAGGCTTGATCGAGAATCAAATCTCCATCACTCTTGATGAGGACGGTACTAATCTTTCGAGATATCTTGGAAGGAATCGGTTGTTTGGGTTGAAGAAGGTGTGAGGGTTTTTGATAAGCATCAAATAGATAGTATATTTTATAGTAATTTATCCGTATATTTATATTCATTTTAGTGCATTTATATGATTTTAGATACTTATTTTGTTAATATTTGCATTGATGTATTTTAAAGTGGAGATTGAAGAAAAGGAACGAAAACAAGGCAAAGATTGAAGAAAAAGAAGATTAAATGAAGACTCGAAGAAAATGTAGCTTAAAACTTGAAGAAATGAAGAAGATGGCTCAAAAGTGGAGTGATAACATCAATTAAGTGTTTTAAATGAAGCTTGGATGAAAGAAGCGGAAATTCGATCAAAAGCTGAAGAAAAGTGTAACTGCTGAATTTTCTGCGCGCTGTTAGTATTTTGACCATAACTCTCTCATACGGAGTCCAAATTGTGACAACTCTCCAAATTAGGTATTGATTTACATTAAGCATGTGCATTCTTACGCTAATTTCCTGATTAAGTTTAAAACAAAACTTTTGATGTGATGTAAGCCTAACGGCCCAGTACTTTTAAACAAAAAGTATTACTAATACGTGAGTATTTAAAGTCGCGTACAAAGGTGTCGGGACGAACCCGACAGATAAATACGACAAAAGTTGGTGACACAACATAATTAATAATTCAATTATTAATTACGAGTACTATTGTATCTATAACCTATAGATAAAACGAGTTAAAAATACGTTTAACATAAAACGTATTATAAAACGAACAGAAATAATTTTAAAATGCATTCAGAGATCAAGATGAGGAAAATTCAAATTTTCTCATTCATTTGGAGACATTTGTAACATTACCTCAAAATATGAACCCGAAATTCGACTGAAATTTGGCACTCAATTAAATGTTAGCAGTCCAATGTACAATTTTGTACAGCAGTCCAAAATAATGAAAACATCATTATTCCGAATTTAAATAACGAACCAGGAGAGCATCTACAAAATAAAAATATAAAATGTTAACTTTTATATTGTACAAATTATACCCGTACTCGAAACTAACGGGCTTAAAATACCCCAACTAACTCCAATAATTGGGAGACCACAAACTGTGATCTCCCATACTCGACTCATTATATTTCTCCTTCTTTTCCTCTCCTGATCATTTGATCAACACACACACCAACACACACATCTACTATCATCATCTTCTATCCTCCTCTCCTTCTGCTTCTGCTTTCTTGGAGCCAAAACACAAACACAGAGGAGTAGAGCAACAACAGGCATATCATCTTCAACATCGCCATCTTCATCATCCTCAAAAATTCATTGTAAGGAAACACATTTTCTTTGTTTTCTACATCTCAAATTCGTTACATAACATATATATATATATATATATATATATATATATATATATATATATAGCATAATCCATGTATATAACACATAAACTTGATAATGGTTTGAGTTGTTCTTGAAATGGGTTATATGAAACCAAGCTTAGAATCACAAAACATGTATGTGAAAGTTGATATAAATGTGATGTAATGATGTAATGACATGAAAATGGTGTGAAAATGAGCTAAAACTCGTAACAAAACAAGTATATATACGTACATATCGAACACAGCTCAAGAACAGAGTGCAAACGACAGGGACGAACCAACCCGATCGGTTGGCTTAGGCCAGCCGATCGGCTGGCTATGATGAGCCGAAAGGCTCAACAAACTGAGCCGAACGGCTGGTTCGTTTGAACCGATCGGTTTGTGATTTTTCACCCGAACGGATGGGTTAGGACGTGGACTGGACCGAAACGAATAATGGACTAATTAAATTGGACTGGATCGAATGGGTTTTGGTTGGGCCGGAACCTCCAGCCGAACGGCTGAAGGCCCAAGCCGAACGGCTGGCCCAAGCCGATCGGCTGGGCTGGGCTGGGATGCATACTGGGCTTTGGTCGCGAGCTGGGCCGGACGTTTATTGGGCCTGAGACTTTGGGTTTGGACTAAAAATTGTAAAAATAAACGAGTTAAGTTAAATAAATGGGCCATTGGGCCAAAACTTGTAAATGGGCCAAAAGGACTAGGTAATCGGGTTAAGTTATTGGGCCGAAAACAAAACTAATCGGGCCGAGCCCAATAAACTTCCAAAATATTCCAAACATAAGACGTGACCCGATTTATTTCACGGAACGTTCATGATTCTATATATATATATATATATATATATGTACATACTTAATGACAAACGACAAACCTATATGTATACTTCATATATACATACTAATGACCACTTTCCAATGACGATAACATTTATTTATTCATTTTATAAACGGAAATAAATGCAATAAGAAGTTTTATAACAAATAAAACTTATATACGTTTTAATACGTAAACTTTAGAACTTATATATATATATATATGACTACATACGTGTGTATACACTTGACAAGGTATACGACGTGAGAAATATAACAATATTTCAACACGTCACCACCGAATTTAACGACTTTAAGAAATCAACAATTTCTTCAAACATACAAACCGTTAACATAAGTTGAATAAACAAATCAAACGTACTTATGTTAATACATTTATTGTATATAGGTTAACATACCTTGGGCTATTACCTTTCGGCTGCTAGCTTTCCTTACCGAGCACATCACAGTGAGTTTACAGCCCCTACTTTTAAATGTTTTCTGCTTTTAAACACAGGGGTGTTAAACATAGAAATTGCATGCCAACACATGCAATCAAACTATAAATGCTTTATTGCTTTTATACAACTGTTGATTTGTGATATTACATATTCACTGTTATTTTGGGAATTTAGACAAGGTATCCTAGTACGGACCTAGACTTGAATTGTGTGCATGAAAGACCTCATGACATGCTACTGTAACCATTAGCTAGGTGACTCTAGCCACTGAGTATACGGATAGTACTATTGCCGTGACGACCCTCCTACGGTGGAGCGTATACTTAAATGTCCGTTCAGGCAAACAACATAAGTTCTGGTTATGGTTTGGTTATAGGGTTAGGTCGCGTTACTTTAACCTGCGAGGTTTAGCTCACCTTACAGGGGATCACAGTCTAAGTAAATTCCCACATACTTTTAGGAAGAACGAATCCTACAACTGTTGGACATCGGAAGACATACCGGTAACTTATTTTACACTGGTAAACAACCAGTAACATATTTTGGGACAACATCCCACGTATAACAATACTTTAGGGTAACAACCCTACTTAACTTGTATTTTATAAATGAATAACAAATCATTTATACAAACTTGGTTTAACTAACCACATACACATATAAACCTGTAAATTCACTCAACATATTTGTTGACGACTTTCTCTATGTTTTTCAGGAAATTAGCTGGGTAAGAAATCGCATGCATTCAGGATGGACAACCCTGGACCTATTAGGATGCCACATACTGTCGGGACCGCTTTTGGGGATTTCATTTGTATAACTGCAGACATTGCGGTCATACTTATGAAATCTTACTTTAAACTTATGTATTATTGTTAAAACTAAAATGTTTTAAACTCCACTACTATTGTTACGACTTACATAGTCGTACTACTTTTGTAACAAATGTTTGAACTGGCATCCTTATCTATTATGTTGTGCAATAACCATATGCTCTGAGTATGTATGTATCTGTTGGTTGAAATTACTGTTCGCAGCCCCGCCACATCAACAAAGCTTCCGCAAACTAAACATAACTAATTGTAATTACCGTTTGGCGGGGTGTGACAGACTTGGTATCAGAGCCATTGGTTATAGCAAACTAGAAGTCTTTAAGCGACCTAAAACCTTAGAGACCTAGACTATAGCCTTGGCTAAAACATTCATTGCATGCATACACACTTTGCATACATCTAACATACGACTGACACGTCACCTACGACTTCTTTGTCTCAGCATGTCGAGGCACAGTCCGATCTATTTGTATGCTTCTGATGAGGAGCCGACTGAGGATTCCTACCATAGTGACGCTAGCACTGGAGTTGCGAGTCCACCAGTTCAGCTGAGAGCTCTATCGGATGACACTGGTGATGCCTACATCACCCCACCACCCACTGCACATGTGGTCCCACCTGCTACTACTCCCACTGACCCTATCACTCGTATGTTAGGGTCTACCTTTATGGCGACACGCTATACGACTGCTGGACCTTCCAGAGGACCGGTACCTAGGAGGACACCACGGATGTGTGTCCGAGACTTCCCTAGAGGACCACTTGCGCCCCGTGATAAGGCGCCGATGGCAGAGGAGAGGGTGATGCACTGTGATGAGCCGCCACAGAGGGTACCTAGGCTTGCTCACTTGGAGTGGATGACTCCTATGTTGGGGCGGTGGAGGTCGTTGGAGGGTTTTCCTTCTACTTTTGAGACCGGGGAGTCCTCCCGATCCTCCGCACCATTGCCTACTACTGGAGAGCCCGTGGAGTTGACTCTCCCTACCATTGTGGCTGTGATTCGCACATTATTTCGCATTTCTGGTAGTAGGGGTGTTCACCTTGCAGAGCTATAGAGTGATGTCTCCCGTCTGGATGGAGACATGACAGACATACATGAGCGTTGCCACTTCTTGTTGAGCAACGTGGTTGCTGCTAGAGAGATAGCCGAGACCGCACGTGCCCGTGTCAGGGTACTAGAGAGGCGTGCGAGGACAGCAGGGTTGATGATTGGAGCTTTTGTGATGATAGCTGTGCTGAGGACAGCTGTGGGGTTGTTTCTACCTTATTTTCATTAGACTTGTGTATGGCGGTTTGTGCCTACTGGGCATCAGACTGACCACTTTTGGATGATGGATATGTTAGTAGGTCCATCACGTGTTGTATAGACTAGTATCAGATGGGTAGATGTATGTATGTACTAGACATGTACTAGACGGGGAAAATCTGTTGTTAGAATAGGTATATGTATAGGAAAACCCATTGACTTTTGTATAGCGCTAACCGCTGATGGGGCGTATTAGGGATCCCATCTCGTTTTGTATAAAACTGTTGTATCAGCGCTACATTTTTTGATATAATATAACTTATGTTTGATTGTATTTCGTATTCATTACATTCAACAACGACTTTAGTATTATATCTACATTTATATACGTGTGTTAGAAACGGTATCCAATCAATAACATTTCATCATTCCTTGAAAACCATGAAACATACCACACCTTGACTATTGAGTCCTATCTTGAATTTTCGTTGAACTCGATTGTGTTGAATGATGATGAAAAGAAATATGTATTTAGTATTATATAATGACGCCTGGCCAACGTGATTATATTGTACTAACTACATATGGGCATTTCAAAGTCGTGCGACATGTGATACAAAATCTTGTCCTTCAATCCTTCATACTGTTCACTTGCTAAACAATGTGAAATCTTGTTCATCACATTCATTATCTTGGCATTGACTTCTGCATTTTATTTCATCGCAGAACGAAATCATGCCACCAAAACGACGGATAACTAAGAACAGTCGACGAATGACACCTTCTTCCAATCCTGAAACCGTTCCCCCACCCAACAACAATGAAACTACTGAACAAATGATCGCGCGTCGAATAGCTGAAGGTATTGCTGAGTACGAAGCAAGCCGAAATCGCGAAAATGGAATGAATAACAGCGGGTCTACCCCTATTAATACTGAGGCACCTGCGAATACTCGCCGAGGGTGTTCATACAAGACATTCCAGGCTTGTAAGCCAGTTACTTATCGTGGCACCGAGGGTGCCATTGGGATAATACACTGGATAGAAAAGACAGAGTCGGTATTGGACATTAATGACTGTCTACCAGACTGTATGGTGAAATATGCCACCTGCACTCTTGCTGACAAGGCTCTTACTTGGTGGAACAGTCAAGTCCAATCACTGGGACGACCAGCTGCCTACTCCATGTCATGGGAAGTACTGAAAAACATGATGTTGGAGGAGTTCTGTCCCCGTAGCGAGATGCAGAAAGTCGAAACCGAGCTGTGGAACATCACTATGATTGGTGCCGACATCACTAGTTATACAACCAAGTTTCAGGAACTAGCACGTCTAGTGCCACATATGGTGACACCTGAGTACAAGCGCATCGAGCATTATGTATATGGTCTGGCACCGCAAATCAGGAGTTTGGTTACATCTTCCAAACCTGACACATTCAGGAGCGCTGTTGTTTTAGCGCAAAGTCTGACCGATGAGGCAGTCAGGATGGGAACACTGACCAAGAAAACTGCATCGGGCAAGGTTGAGCCGAGCAATACAGAAGCTGGCAATTCTGGAGGTACAAAGCGTAAATAGAATGACAGAGGAAGTGACCGTCAGGGTCAAACAAATAAGAAGGGATCTGGGAACCCAAAGTCCTATGCTGCCACCACTATGGAATCAAAGCCATACTTGGGTAACAAACCTAAGTGTGACAAATGTGGCAAACACCACGAGGGTGAATGTTGGTATTGCAACAACTGTAGAGTTTGGGGTCACAAAACCCAAAACTGCAAAGCTAACCCTACCCCTAGGGAAAACACAGAACGCCGAAACCAAGGGTGTTTTGAATGTGGCGACATGAGGCACTATTGGAACCGTTGCCCTCGACTCAACAACCAAAATCCCAACAATAATAACCAGAACAACCAAAACTGCAACAACACCAACAACCGTGGTAACAACAACCGAACCAACAACATCGTCAATCAGCCAGCACAAGGAAGAGCATTTGTGATTGGAGCACAAGAGGCACGCCAGGACCCTAACACCGTCACTGGTACGTTTCTTGTAAACAACCATTATGCCTCTGTGTTAATCGATTCAGGTGCTGATTTAAGTTTTGTGTCTAATGAGTTTAGACCACTATTAGAACTTGAATCACGTAAGTTAGATAACAAATATACTATTGAACTAGCCGATGGTGAGTTAATCGAGTCAGGAGAAATAGTACCGGGATGTACCTTGGAATTAGAAGGTCATCTCTTTGAAATAGACTTGCTACCGGTTAAGTTGGGAAGTTTCGACGTTGTAGTCGGCATGGACTGGTTGTCTAAGAACCGCGCCGAAATCATATGTCACGATAAGCTGGTACGCTTACCACTACCGACAGGAGAAACTCTCATGGTCAAAGGTGAGAAACGAAAAAGTGCCACAAAAATGATTACTTGCATGAAAGCCAGTAAGTATCTCCGAAAGGGATACCGAGCATTCTTGGCACACGTTGTAGAAAAGAAATCCGAAGAGCGAAGTATAGACGACGTACCTATCGTACGTGACTACCCGGGAGTGTTTCCTGATGAGTTACCAGGATTACCACCCCCATGACAGGTTGAATTTCATATCGACCTAGTACCTGGAGCAGCACCAATTGCTCGTGCGCCTTATCGTCTTGCTCCATCAGAAATGCAAGAGTTGTCTGCACAACTACAGGAACTCTTAGACCTAGGATTCATCCGACCGAGCTTTTCACCCTGGGGAGCTCCGGTTTTGTTCGTCAAGAAAAAGGATGGATCAATGCGAATGTGTATCGATTATCGGGAACTGAACAAAGTAACTATAAAGAATCGATATCCACTACCACGCATCGATGACTTATTTGACCAGCTACAAGGGTCAAGTTACTATTCGAAGATCGACTTGCGATCTGGTTACCACCAGCTGAAGGTTCGGGATGAGGACATTCCTAAGACTGCGTTTAGGACTCGGTACGGTCATTACGAGTTCCTAGTCATGCCATTCGGACTAACAAACGCACCAGCAGTGTTCATGGACCTCATGAGTAGAGTATGCAAACCTTATCTTGATAAGTTCGTGATTGTGTTTATCGATGACATATTGATATACTCCCGAACGAAGGAGGATCACGAGCAACACCTGAGAATGATTCTTGAATTACTGGAAAAAGAGAAGCTTTACGCCAAGTTCTCTAAATGTGAATTTTGGATGCGCGAGGTTCATTTCCTTGGTCACGTGATCAATAACAAAGGAATTCATGTGGACCCATCCAAAATCGAGGCAATTAAGAACTGGGAAGCCCCGAAAACGCCATCCGAGATACGACAATTTCTCGGGCTAGCCGGCTATTACCGACGCTTCATCGAGAACTTCTCAAAAATAGCCCAACCACTTACCGCTTTAACTCAAAAAGATAAGAAATTTGATTGGGGCGAGAAGCAAGAGATTGCTTTTCAATTGTTGAAACAAAAACTAAGTACCGCACCAATCCTATCACTACTGGAAGGAGTAGAAAACTTTGTTGTCTACTGTGATGCTTCACATCAGGGATTGGTTGCGTATTGATGCAAAACGACAAAGTCATTGCTTATGCGTCTCGACAACTGAAAGTTCACGAAAAGAACTATACGACGCATGACTTAGAGCTAGGAGCTGTCGTTTTTGCACTTAAGATTTGGAGACACTACCTATATGGTACAAAGTGTACAATATTCACGGATCACAAAAGTCTCCAGCATATATTCGACCAGAAAGAACTCAACATGAGACAACGTCGTTGGGTCGAATTACTGAACGATTACGACTGCGAAATTAAGTATCACCTGGGCAAAGCAAACGTTGTAGCTGATGCCTTGAGTCGTAAGGAATGAGTCAAACCTCGAAGAGTTCGAGCTTTAGGTTTGACAATTCACTCGAATCTCATTACTCAAATTCGTGACGCTCAACAATCAGCCTTCATTCCCGAACGCCTTAAGGAAGAATCCTTGAAGGGAATGGAGAAACAACTTGAAACCAAAGACAACGGAGTGTTATACTTCATGAACCGAATTTGGGTACCATGCGTAGATGAATTGCGCCGATTGATTTTGGACGAAGCACATAAGTCCAACTACTCGATATATCCTGGTGCAGATAAGATGTATCACGACTTGAAAGGATTTTACTGGTGGCCTGGCATGAAACGAGACATTGCCACATATGTTAGTAAGTGCTTGACTTGTGCAAAAGTCAAAGTTGAATATCAAAAGCCGTCTGGGCTTTTGCAACAACCTGAAATGCCCAAATGGAAATAGGAACACATCACAATGGACTTCATCATGAAGTTACCGAAAACAACATCCGGAGTTGACACCATATGGGTGATTGTTGATCGATTAACGAAATCAGCCCACTTCATTGCTATCAAGGAATCAGACAAAATGGAGAAACTGACTAGAATCTATTTGAAAGAGGTCGTTTCTCGACATGGTGTGCCATTATCTATCATCTCTGATAGAGATGCACGATTCACTTCTCGTTTCTGGCAAACACTTCAACATGCACTGGGTACTAGACTCGACATGAGTACTGCTTACCACCATCAAACTGACGGCCAGAGCGAGCGAACGATACAAACGCTCAAAGACCTGTTGAGAGCATGTGTGATAGACTTTGGAGGTAATTGGGATACACACCTACCTCTAGCAGAATTTTCATATAATAACAGTTATCACACCAGCATACAGATGGCACCATTTGAGGCATTGTATGGACGCAAATGCCGATCGCCACTCTGTTGGGCAGAGTTGGGCGACAGACAATTATCGGGTCCTGAGATAGTCCAAGAAACTACGGACAAGATATCTCAAGTGCTTAACCGATTGAAAACAGCACGTGACCGACAAAAGAGTTATGCCGATAACAGACGGAAACCTTTAGAATTTCAAGTAGGTGACAAAGTCCTACTCAAAGTTGTTCCCTGGAAAGGGGTCGTACGATTTGGTAAACGAGGTAAACTGAACCCACGATACATCGGACCATTCGAGATCCTTGCAAGGATTGGTCCTGTCGCCTACAAGCTCATACTACCGCAAGAGCTTAGTAGTATCCATGACACCTTTCATATATCTAACTTGAAAAAGTGTCTTTCTGATGAAACACATATCATCCCTCCGGACGAAGTCTTCATTGACTCAAAACTAAACTTTGTGGAGGAACCTATCGAAGTTATGGACACGAAAACGCAGAAACTTCGACACAAACGAATCAAACTAGTTAAAGTTCGTTGGAACTCAAAACATGGCCCAGAGTTCACCTGGGAACGTGAGGATGAAATGCGCAAGAAGTATCCTCGACTGTTTGAAACCGTGACCGCGACTCACGACACGAATTAAATCTCGGGACGAGATTTCCCTAACGGGGGGAGAATGTGACAACTCTCTAAATTAGGTACTGATTTACATTAAGCATGTGCATTCTTACGCTAATTTCCTGATTAAGTTTAAAACAAAACTTTTGATGTGATGTAAGCCTAGCGGCCCAGTACTTTTAAACAAAAAGTATTACTAATACGTGAGTATTTAAAGTCGCGTACAAAGGTGTCGGGATGAACCCGACAGATAAATACGACAAAAGTTGGTGACACAACATAATTAATAATTCAATTATTAAATTACGAGTACTATTGTATCTATAACCTATAGATAAAACGAGTTAAAAATACGTTTAATATAAAACGTATTATAAAATGAACAGAAACAATTTTAAAATGCATTAAGAGATCAAGATGAGGAAAATTCAAATTTTCTCATTCATTTGGAGACATTTGTAACATTACCTCAAAATATGAACCCGAAATTCGACTAAAATTTGGCACTCAATTAAATGTTAGAAGTCCAATGTATAATTTTGTACAGCAGTCCAAAATAATGAAAACATCATTATTCCGAATTTAAATAACGAACCAGGAGAGTATCTACAAAATAAAAATATAAAATGTTAACTTTTATATTGTACAAATTATACCCGTACTCGAAACTAACGGGCTTAAAATACCCCAACTAACTCCGAATAATTGGGAGACCACAGACTGTGATCTCCCATACTCGACTCATTATATTTCTCATTCTTTTCCTCTCCTGATCATTTGATCAACACACACACCAACACACACATCTACTATCATCATCTTCTATCCTCCTCTCCTTCTGCTTCTGCTTTCTTGGAGCCAAAACACAAACACAGAGGAGTAGAGCAACAACAGGCATATCATCTTCAACACATCTTCATCATCCTCAAAAATTCATTGTAAGGAAACACATTTTCTTTGTTTTCTACATCTCAAATTCGTTACATAACATATATATATATATCATAATCCATGTATATAACACATAAACTTGATAATGGTTTGAGTTGTTCTTGAAATGGGTTATATGAAACCAAGCTTAGAATCACAAAACATGTATGTGAAAGTTGATATAAATGTGATGTAATGATGTAATGACATGAAAATGGTGTGAAAATGAGCTAAAACTCGTAACAAAACAAGTATATATACGTACATATCGAACACAGCTCAAGAACAGAGTGCAAATGACAGGGACGAACCAACCCGATCGGTTGGCTTGGGCCAGCCGATCGGCTGGCTATGATGAGCCGAACGGCTCAACAAACTGAGCCGAACGGCTGGTTCGTTTGAGCCGATCGGTTTGTGATTTTTCACCCGAACGGATGGGTTAGGACGTGGACTGGACCGAAACGAATAATGGACTAATTAAATTGGACTGGATCGAATGGGTTTTGGTTGGGCCGGAACCTCCAGCCGAACGGCTGAAGGCCCAAGCCGAACGGCTGGCCCAAGTCGATCGGCTGGGCTGGGCTGGGATGCATACTGGGCTTTGGTCGCGAGCTGGGCCGGACGTTTATTGGGCCTGAGACTTTGGGTTTGGACTGAAAATTGTAAAAATAAACGAGTTAAGTTAAATAAATGGGCCATTGGGCCAAAACTTGTAAATGGGCCAAAAGGACTAGGTAATCGGGTTAAGTTATTGGGCCGAAAACAAAACTAATCGGGCCGAGCCCAATAAACTTCCAAAATATTCCAAACATAAGACGTGACCCGATTTATTTCACGGAACGTTCATGATTCTATATATATATATATATATATATATATATATATATATATATATATGTACATACTTAATGACAAACGATAAACCTATATGTATACTTCATATATACATACTAATGACCACTTTCCAATGACGATAACATTTATTTATTCATTTTATAAACGGAAATAAATGCAATAAGAAGTTTTATAACAAATAAAACTTATATACGTTTTAATACGTAAACTTTAGAACTTATATATATATACATGACTACATACGTGTGTATACACTTGACAAGGTATACGACGTGAGAAATATAACAATATTTCAACACAACGTCACCACCGAATTTAACGACTTTAAGAAATCAACAATTTCTTCAAACATACAAACCGTTAACATAAGTTGAATAAACAAATCAAACGTACTTATGTTAATACATTTATTGTATATAGGTTAACATACCTTGGGCTATTACCTTTCGGCTGCTAGCTTTCCTTACCGAGCACATCACAGTGAGTTTACAGCCCCTACTTTTAAATGTTTTCTGCTTTTAAACACAGGGGTGTTAAACATAGAAATTGCATGCCAACACATGCAATCAAACTATAAATGCTTTATTGCTTTTATACAACTGTTGATTTGTGATATTACATATTCACTGTTATTTTGGGAATTTAGACAAGGTATCCTAGTACGGACCTAGACTTGAATTGTGTGCATGAAAGACCTCATGACATGCTACTGTAACCATTAGCTAGGTGACTCTAGCCACTGAGTATACGGATAGTACTATTGCCGTGACGACCCTCCTACGGTGGAGCGTATACTTAAATATCCGTTCAGGCAAACAACATAAGTTCTGGTTGTGGTTTGGTTATAGGGTTAGGTCGCGTTACTTTAACCTGCGAGGTTTAGCTCACCTTACAGGGGATCACAGTCTAAGTAAATTCCCACATACTTTTAGGAAGAATGAATCCTACAACTGTTGGACATCGGAAGACATACCGGTAACTTATTTTACACTGGTAAACAACCAGTAACATATTTTGGGACAACATCCCACGTATAACAATACTTTAGGGTAACAACCCTACTTAACTTGTATTTTATAAATGAATAACAAATCATTTATACAAACTTGGTTTAACTAACCACATACACATATAAACCTGTAAATTCACTCAACATAAGTAATATACATATGAATAATAAAGATGTATTCAGGAATATGAATATAGATTGTTTAAAGTGGACAAATATATTAGTAATAGTTCATGACCTATATATTGCGTGAATAATAGTAATTTTTATTTGTACATTATAGTTATCCATGTTAATTAAATTGTTTAAAGTTTTAAAGTATGAAACAGATTTTTAAGTTAAGTATTTTGAATATTAAATATTAGTTTGATGCTTATTTTAAATTTTATTCAGTATTCTACTTGAGGACAAGCAGAACTTAAGTGTGGGGATATTTGATAAGCATCAAATAGATAGTATATTTTATAGTAATTTATCCCTATATTTATATACATTTTAGTGCATTTATATGATTTTAGATACTTATTTTGTTAATATTTGCATTGATGTATTTTAAAGTAGAGATTGAAGAAAAGGAACGAAAACAAGGCAAAGATTGAAGAAAAAGAAGATTAAATGAAGACTCGAAGAAAATGTAGCTTAAAACTTGAAGAAATGAAGAAGATGGCTCAAAAGTGAAGTGATAACATCAATGAAGTGTTTTAAATGAAGCTTGGGTGAAAGAAGCGGAAATTCGATCAAAAGCTGAAGAAAAGTGTAAATGCTGAATTTTCTGCGCGCTGTTAGTATTTTGACCATAACTATCTCATACGGAGTCCAAATGAGTTGATTCAAGCCACCAAATTTAGCTACAACATATCAAAAATTCAGATTATTTGGATAAAAACTCAACCGCCGGTTGAGCTTTTCAACCGGCGGTTGGAACTGAAAATCTGGAATATTCGGGAAACGAAGAGTTTGACTTGGAGACAAAGTAATCAACCGCCGGTTGGACCTTCCAACCGCCGGTTGGGACCAATTTTCAGCTATTATAAATAGAAAACACCTTCCAGCTTCGAAATATATCCCAATAACCTTAATAATTTGTATATTACGAATTATTAACCCCAAATTCGACTAGAAACACTTTCTAGGGGTTTTAGGAGCAATTTAGAGTTGCAGGTTCGCAAGGGTTTGTCTATGATCAAGCGTACGGAGCGTGGTTCACGGTTTTGGTTTGCGTATCTTATTCTTTATTTAATTTTGAATGTGTTTTATTATTGAATATTGATTATGATTATGTTTAACTTAATTATGAACTAATATTTATTGTATTTGCTTAGATTTATATTATTGTTGAAACTATATTATTGAATATTATTATGCAAGAATTATGTGTTATATTATGTTAATGATCATAATTAACTGATTTATAGATAAACTTCACTAATCTTTTGAGTTTTTTAATTAAGTGATTATGTTTCATTAGATGTTAAGTAGCATTATAATTCTACCGACCCTGGAATTGCATCAATAATATGTTGATAGATCTTAATAAATAGTGATACTTTACATAACCTTTAACTGTATTGCTATATGAGAATTGTCATAACCTTTGAGGTTTTCTACATTAGTAAATCACAATAATAATAACCAACAATAAATAATCTAAGTAAATACATATTTATCTCTAATTGTTTACTATCTTTAGTTAATTATTTTCTATTGAATTGGTTATAATCTAGTATTCTTAAATACGTTCATACGGAACTAAAACGTATCCCCCTTACCTGTATATTGTATATTTTAATTAAATTATAAATTCTATTTTATTTATAACCACCATTCCCAGTGTTCGACTCGGACTTACTTAAAAGCTATATTATACGAACGGGTTATTCTTGCTTGGCTTGTGTGATATTATTATTTAAGTATTTCCATTTATTAAAACTTGTTATTTTAAACTCTAATCACACGACATCAAGTTTTTGGCGCCGCTGCCGGGGAGTAGTTGCGTTTATTTAATTTGGAATTTATAGTTTTTCTTTCTTTTATTTTTATCCTGTAAAAATTTCTGTAATCTTCTTCGGAAGGACTATTGAAGTGGACAGAATTTGGTATTTGAGTCGAATGCAAAGTTGGAAAGTGATCTTCTGGAGATGATGTCAGGTCAGGCAACTGATCCGTGTCATCAAAGTCCAATCAATGTTTTGGAATAGAAAGTGAGGTCCTAAATTCTTCTAGGGTTTCGGAGGTTTCTTTAGCTTTAGAGGAAGAGGGTGAAAAGAAACCAGATCCTATTTCTCCTACTAAGTAGTCAAAGAATTCCGTATCGTCCATTGCCGTCAGTTCGTCTTTTGAAATGAGGTAAGAAGTGGGTTTTCGAGTTGTCATTTTATACTAATACTATCCTAATTAACTAATACTAAACTAATACTAAATTAATAATTAATACTAAATTACTCAAATAACTTCCGAAAGATACCTGGAAAGGTTTCGTTCGGAAGGATCTCCTAAATACTACTACTTAAGGTGGCTTTAAATTGTACGTTTGTGATTCCCCAGCGGCGGCGCCAAAAACTTGATGGCACCCGAAAGCGTCGGTGTCGTTGATGATAACTAATCGGGCGCCAACAGGGGTTTTAAAATTTATAATTAGCGGTGCTTAAATTATATGTACTACCTACTCTGGTTAGTAAGCGGTAAGTATAACCTAAGATCGTTCTATGAATCCAAACGTGTGGGCAATTAAAGTTGGCACTTTCAGTAGGGAAGTATCTAGGATGGAACAAAGTAGGTAGGTTTGGGGGTTTTAAACTAAAGACAAGTAATTAAAATGCAGGAAATTAAAATACAGGAAAGCAGATAAAGATAAATATGTGATTGTTGAGATTTCGATAATTAATATTTCGGGATGACAGAATAAATAGGGATGATACTAATGTGGCAACGAAACTACTAGGCGTAAACTCTAGAACCCTACCAACTCGATTTCCCATTGGCATTTCACTAGGAACTAGGTTATCATGATTCTGATCGGAGCAATACGCAAACTTCCAATACTTATCTAGTTGAAAGGTAAGCAACCTATTTTGGTTCTATACCGAGGTTCATGAATCAGTAGCGTATCGTCTCATAGGTCCGACTGTTCTTAACTCCTAAGGTAGTTTACTGTTCAATTAGCATACTATTTAATAACTTTGTATGTTTAGACCGCCGATTTTATAAGATTTGGTGTTTTAAAGATTACGAATTTGATCTTATTCCGAAATCCTGTTATCATTCATTTAAGCTCTGGTTACTTCGACTTATGATTCAAATCTCTCCTTTTCAAATAGTTATACATCCCCGGATTATTCGCAATTTGTTAAAACGTGTTTCATATGCGGACCATGCCTTTCAATGATAGACAGTGTACTTTACGTAGTAGTTCCACAGTTTCTCACATCAACATGTGGTCGAGAGTAATTGACAGTGAAAGTGACACTCTATCTAACTAAATGTAAAGCAGTGCAGAAATGTAAACCTAATATATACAACGAGTGGTTTCAATGTATCTTACTTATTGCATGTCATGGGCACAGATAACTACTTACCATAATTAAGGTTGATCAGGGCCTAATTACTAGGTTGTAGTCACGTGGATAACCAGAAAGGGTAATCCATAAATTAAACTTGAATTCATAAAGTCTTGACGCTACAAGGGTTACTAATTCCTATTTTATCTGAACGTATTTCACGAACATCATTTTATAGTGTTTTGACTTTCGTAGGATATACCAGCTAGTTGTAAAGTTGTATTACTCCTTCGGGATTCCAACTATTAACCCAGAGCTGATTCTAGAGATATAACTACCTTCGGTCGTAAACCGACTTCCATACATTTGTACTCCGCCTTAAAGCGTTTCCAGTACTATATCAGATAAACAGTCGAATAGGGGCCGTCATATCTCTTTACGATTGTCATACATTGATTATATAATGTCATCCTTACTTATAATTATCTACATCATCAACAATCACAATAATAAACTACTCGCAGTTCATGGCAACAAATATATCACATACCAAGCAATAACACATATTTAAAATATGGAATAAAACAAGTATGATAAAGGTTTAGATATCACCCGGAAATAAATGCGTAGAAGCGTATTATTATGATTGACAACTCATTTACACGTACAAAGATGAATCTTCAAACCTCCTAACATTCGTTCTAGCCTCTATACTAATCCGAAGATTAATTACAATAATCCTAGACTATAAGAGAATTTCTAGAGTGAGAAAGTGGAAATAGAAAAGGAGTATGTGAAAGTATTAGAATGTAGAAGTGTATTTTTGAGTGTGTGTTCAAATGAGACTTAGGGGCTGCTATTTATAGGGAAAATATGGCTCACATTAGCATCCCTAGGCTCACATTAGAAAAAGAGTGAAAGGTGGTGCACCGGGAACGAAAAAGTAGCGAAAGGTGGTGCACCGGGTACGAAAAAGTAGCGAAAGGTGGTGCACCGGGTACGAAAAAGTAGCGAAAGGTGGTGCACCGGGTACACGCAAGGATGGAAAAGCGCAAAAGAGATGGGGGTAGGGGGGCGGTGCCGGCTGGCTTCTGGACAGCAGCGGCTGGCTGCTTGCCGGCGGCGGCTGGCTGCTACCCGCCCCGGTCCGTCGTCTTTCGCTGCGTTGCTTAATTCGCGCGTATCTTCTTCGTTATGCGTCTGTTTGTATTGATTCTTTTTGCATTGGATTCGTAATTCAAAAACGAAGACTTTGATGTAAAGATATCCCAAAAATATGTCTCCTAACTCCATATATTGTGTACGAATTATTTGGATCTTCCGGCGGGCGTAGAATCTTCATTCTTTATCCGTTTTTGTTGATTCTTCTTCTGTTGGATTCGTAATTTGAAAACGAACATCTTGGGTGAGATGGATGTTGATGATGGGCATTTTTGTCTTGAAATCTCGTTTTGATGCCTTGAATCTTCAAATGTGTGTGGAATCTTCGTTTTTCACCCGTTTTGCTTGATTTTTATCGTGCAACCTTGTTTTGACCATCTTGGCATAATATCATTGATTTGCATTGGTTTTGAGTTTAAAATGCCAAGAATCATTCTAGAATGAGAGAGATATCGGTAGTAAAAACATGACTTTTTACGCGATATCAAGTATCCCGCACTTAGAACTTTGCTTGTCCTCAAGCAAACTCATTCTTAAAAAGCTTCTGGAAGGATTCTAATCGCATTAGTTTTTAGAGATACCATTTTCCAAAGAATATAAAGTTACAGTTATGAAAGAGTTTTTACCGGAAACTAAGGGTTTATAGAATTTGATACCTTCTTCGAGCAACATATATGATGATCATGACTAGGCAATCCTCACAAGTGGGTCACTCAAATCACTCAAGTGTTTAGGGTTTCCTACTTACTAGTGTCAATCACTCAGATAGCCTGTCATGCAGCATTCTCTTCATAGGCTTGATCGAGAATCAAATCTCCATCACTCTTGATGAGGACGGTACTAATCTTTCGAGATATCTTGGAAGGAATCGGTTGTTTGGGTTGAAGAAGGTGTGAGGGTTTTTGATAAGCATTAAATAGATAGTGTAACACCCGCCAAATTAGGACTAGAAATTAGTGCCTAATTCTCTGTTAATACATGTAATTAGTTCTGTGTTAGGCTAATTGATGTATCAAATTATATATTGTTGAATATATATACAAAAATGCGATTTGTGTAAATCGTACGCAAACTAAATCGAATGTATTTCGGTTCAAGTAAAATACGGACGTTGGTGATTAATTTTACTGATTAATATAAAAATTATATATTGACAATAACATACCAAAAATATTATTTTGATAATATTTCGAGTTCACTTCGTATCATATTATAAGAGTCTACGCGACTTAGACATAAAACGCGTAACAAACGAGACCAATTGGACTATTAAATAAATGGTAAAAATACTTGAAAAGTTTATTTAATTAACCTCTGTCTCCTTTAAAAACTTACACTTTAAAATAATTAAAATAATTATTTAACGATTAACGATCGGGGAAACGAACACCGCGCGGAGCGCGAATGCACGGAGCTAAAAGTGGAGACCCACACATGGGTGGATCCCCACCCAAAAATCTGCCTAAAGGGTGAGGTCATCACCTCCCCACCCTCACTTTACTCTTTCTTCTTCTCTTTCTTCTCCCCTTTTCTCTCCACAACAACACCACCACCATTTCTACCACCACCTTCCACCACAAAATAACACCATAAAAACACCTCAAATCACCACGCTCATTTGGAGAAAAAGAAGCATCTCGCAAGGATCTACACTTCTATCTTTCCGGAATCCCGATTCATCGCGTTGTAAGTTTCCGACAAAATCCCGAAACCTTTCGATTTCGAGTATTTTTGAGTTCTAGTTGTTTCTTTGAGCTTAAAATGTCCAAATATGGGTTGGGTAAAAGTTTCAGGTCGAACGGTGGCCGGAAAACACCTTTTTGGCGAAAATTCCGGCCAACAGCCCGTAGTGTCGCAGAGGCTCCAGGCCATCTGCGACACTAGGCTTAGTGTCGCATGAATCACCCTAGTGTCGCACAGCGCGACACTAGTAATAGTGTCGCATAAGTTCCTAGTGTCGCATATAGCGACACAAGCGTTAGTGTCGCATAATCTGTTAATGTCGCATGATGCGACACTAGTCGTAGTGTCGCATAAATTCTTAAGGTCGCATGGTGCGACACTAGCCGTAGTGTCGCAGGATTCGTAATGTCGCAGAAACCCTTGTGTCGCATAAATCACTAGTGTCGCATGTAGCGACACTAGCCCAGTGTCGCACGAGTCAGAAAACACAAATTTTACCAAGTGTCGAGACCTAAAATTTTATCACCCGATTTCACCCAAATTCAAGGCCAGATGCGTTTTTCACCCAAATTCAAGGCCAGCTCGACCCCAGCCAGGGGCTCTGCCCCTTGGACCCCGCCAGGGGCTGCCGCCCCTTGGACCCCGCTACCAGGGGCGCTGCCCCCGGACCCCCGTACTTAGATTCCGTAAGCGCGTTTCTCACCAAGTGTTGAACTTGCACAATTTCAAATACTCGTGCGATACGACTTCTATAACACGTTGAAACACACTATTCAAGTATAACGTTTCGAGACCAAAATTATAATAATGAGATTTTTATTACAAACAATCACCAACGGGCCGTACACATAATTTCAAACAATCGAACAAGTAACCGAATCGTAGTAATTTGGACATTATAAGTTGAACGAACAACTACAAGGTAGTCTTGATAGATACCTTCGCATACTTATAACCATCGCGTGTCGTGGACACCCTCAGGTTACAAGTCTTTGGACTTCAATACTCGGCTAATCAATTCCAGTTTATTGTTATAAACTCTAAAGGCTCAGGTGAGTCTTACAGCCCCACTTTTTACTGTTTTACTATTGGGGGGAGATATATTGCTTGCTTTTATGAACACAAGTACTGAATTACATATTTACCAAACGGAATTGCATGAGTTTTCTCACCATTTATTTGGGGAAGTCCCTCCATCATATATCGTTAGTTATGGACTTAAGCGCGAACACTAGTTAATGGATCCATTAGGGAAATGACCCTCCCCGCCCGGGGTAGTAGCGCTACCACGAACTGTACTGTATAAACGGGCGACTATCATTCGTTACTCAGCTTGCTCAGGTTCGAGCATGTCTCGGGGGCAAATTACTACTTACGGGTTAAGCTTCGATTATGAGCCTCATGGCAACGGTAAAACTTATTTACTTACATTTGCTGGATTGCAAATACTTGATTTACGCCTGCGGGCCTTACTGACGAAATCTTGTGTTCATATACCAATACTATTTATAAACCTGTGAGATTCACCAACCTTCGTGTTGACCTGTTTTAGCTTATATCTCAGGTACACATACGGAGTAGGATCCCTTCCGAGTACTAGCTAGAGTCGCATGATTTCTACAATTGCATTTAACGGAGATTCTTAGCATCATCTTTTGTATTTATTATGATTATGTAATAGAATCTCCCGCTATACGCGTGGACCCTAGGGAACCTCATTTTGTAACGAAAACAGTATCTTTTCAAACCCTATTTCGTAATGGTATGTAACTAATTATTACAAACGTCTCATTTAGAAGTCGTTTGCTATACTTTTGTGCTGTGACATTTGATTAGTAGCACCCCAAAGCTTGCTTCCGCTGAATGGTGATTTTGGGGGTGTTACAGATTGGTATCAGAGCCTAAGGTTATAGTGAACTAGGTTGCATTTAGTGGGCCTAGACTATGACCATTAGGCAGTATTCCTTATTAAGTATGATTAGGTTCAGTGATTGCATGGTACTGGTTTAATTTAACATAGCCTGATCAACTATGTACAATTAAGGGAGTATGATGTGAAATCTGAAAGGAATCATGACTGAACAGGATACACTAGTTGACTCTGACCTCGAGAGAACCGTGACTTTTACTTGTTTGTGCTAGACACACATTAGACTATTATGTGGTATATAATTATATATACATAGATAGGCCTCGTTCTCACTAAATATCTTAGGCTATATTATATATGTATTATATGAATATAGGCCCAATCTTTCTAAGGCTTTGTCTCAAATGGCATACCTTCCTACCGCTGCACCTACCAAAATAGGAAACAAAAATTGAAGCCTTATCTTCTACGGTAGAGGCAACCACAACAACCGCTCACACGAATGTAACAAGCAACGAAACTATAACCCCATGAAAGATCCGTCACACTGTTATCGTATATTCTATCATATACACATGAGACATATCATAAATTCGTACAAATCTCTTATTTCTCCTTTCTTGTTCTTCTTGTTAAGCATCATGCCTCCACGACGCCAGGTCACCCTCAGCGAAACCGAAATAGCGGATCTGATTGCCCGCAGTGTGGCTCAAGCGTTGGCTACCCGCGCACCTACTCCTAGTAGCGAAGATACAGCTACCAATGCTCCACAACCCAAACCCTGCTCTTACAAAGACTTTCAGAACTGCAAACCTTTGAGCTTTGCAGGTACCGAAGGAGCAATCGGTCTAGTACGCTGGATCGAGAAAATCGAATCTGTATTCCTTATTTGCAACTGCACAGAGGGAGACAAGGTCAAGTTCTCCGCCAGTACGTTTTCTGACATCGCTCTCACTTGGTGGAACACCTATGCCCAGACAGTGGGTATTGCAAACGCTTACAAACTTGCATGGGAGGAGTTAAAGCTGATGTTGAGGGGCGAGTACTGCCCCAGAGATGAATTGAAACAACTAGAAGTAGAGTTCTGGAACCACAAAATGCAGGGAGATGACATCACGGGTTATACCAACCGTTTTCACCAACCGGCACTTCTGTGCCCATCCATGGTCGACCCTGAGTATAAGAGGATCGAGAAATACGTAGATGGACTCCCCGGCAGACTTCAAGACCTGGTGACTTCATCCAAACCGGGTACTATTCAGAGTGCCATTCGCATGGCACACGAACTAACGGCCAACTCTGTCCGCCGTGGCACAACTTCAACCCCAACAACAAACAATAAACGCAAGTGGGACGGAAATCCCAACTCATCAAATCAAACCACCAACAAGAAGCCTGAGTCTGTTAAGGCTTATTCATCGGGATCTGCAGAAGGGAAAAGGTATATTGGGAACAAGCCCTACTGTCCCAAATGCAACCGCCATCATGACGGTTCTTGCCCATGTTCCAAATGCAAACGGTTCGGGCACCTCGCCAAGGATTGCCGGACCAACATTCCTACCCCTGATTCCAACGCGCCAAAGACCTGCTTTGGGTGCGGAAATTCTGGGCATTTCAAGATTAATTGCCCTAAGCTGAAAAACAACAACCCTGCTCGCGGCAGAGCATTCGTTATCAAGGCTGGGGAAGCCAGACAAGACCCGAACGTGGTAACAGGTACTTTTCTTCTCAACAACCTTACTGTTTCGATATTATTCGATACCGGCGCTGATAGAAGCTTCATTTCTGAGAAATTTAGCCCTCTGCTTGACACCACTCCTACTGCCCTAGATACTAAGTACATCGTAGAGCTAGCTAACGGCAATCTAATTGAGACTGATAGCATTATACGTGGTTGTACGCTAAACCTCTCAAACGAACTCTTTTCCATTGATTTAATACCGGTAGAGATCGGCAGTTTTGACATTATTATTGGTATGGATTGGCTATCCATGCACCGAGCTGAAATCGTCTGTTTTGACAAACTAGTTCGTATACCTCTCGTCTCCGGTGGAACCTTAGTTATACAAGGGGAGACCGGTAAACAGAAACTGAATATCGTATCGTGCATGAAAACTAGAAAATACTTACGAAAGGGATATCAAGCCATCCTCGCACATGTCACCGAGAAGAAGCCAGAGGAGAAACGACTTGAGGATGTGCCGATCGTGTGGGATTTCCCGGAAGTCTTTCCTGAGGACTTGCCCGGACTCCCGCCACCTAGACAAATCGAATTCCAAATCGAACTTGTGTCGGGGGCTGCACCCGTAGCACGAGCTCCGTATCGTTTAGCACCCTCCGAAATGCAGGAGTTGTCTAACCAAATACAGGAACTCCTGGATAGAGGATTCATCCGACCAAGTTCCTCGCCTTGGGGAGCTCCAGTCTTATTCGTGAAAAAGAAAGATGGATCATTCCGCATGTGTATCGATTACCGAGAGCTGAATAAGCTGACCATAAAGAATCGGTATCCACTCCCTCGAATCGATGACCTATTCGATCAACTGCAAGGATCGAGTGTTTACTCAAAAATTGACCTACGGTCAGGTTATCATCAACTCCGTGTTCGTGACGACGATATCCCAAAAACAGCTTTTCGAACACGATATGGGCATTATGAATTCCAAGTGATGCCATTCGGCTTAACCAACGCACCGGCAGTATTCATGGACCTTATGAATCGGGTGTGCAAACCATATCTGGACAAGTTCGTCATTGTGTTCATTGACGACATCCTGATCTACTCACGCAACGAGCAGGAGCATGCTCAGCATCTGAAAACCGTTCTGGAACTTCTTAAACATGAGGAGTTATATGCCAAATTCTCTAAGTGTGAGTTCTGGATCCAAACCGTTCAATTCCTTGGGCACGTCATTGACAGCCAGGGAATCCATGTTGATCCCGCCAAGATTGAAGCAATCAAGGGCTGGGAGTCACCGACCACCCCAACCGAAGTGAGACAATTCTTAGGTCTCGCTGGGTATTACCGTCGATTCATTGAGAACTTTTCCAAAATAGCTGTTCCTCTCACGACACTGACTCAGAAAGATAAGAAATTCGATTGGACCGACAAACAAGAGTCAGCCTTCCAACTACTGAAACACAAACTTTGCAGTGCACCAATCTTGTCCCTACCCGAAGGCACTGATGACTTCGTGGTTTACTGCGATGCTTCCCACCAAGGACTGGGTTGCGTGCTAATGCAACGGGAAAAAGTCATTGCCTACGCCTCGCGACAACTGAAAATTCATGAGAAAAACTATACGACGCACGATCTAGAATTAGGTGCCGTGGTATTCGCGTTGAAAATCTGGAGACATTACCTCTACGGTACGAAAAGTACTATCTTTACCGATCACAAAAGCCTCCAACACATATTTGATCAGAAAGATCTAAACATGAGGCAACGTCGTTGGGTCGAATTGCTTAGTGACTACGACTGCGAAATCAAATACCACCCAGGCAAGGCGAACGTGGTTGCCGATGCCTTGAGCCGAAAAGAACGAGTAAAACCCCTCCGAGTCCGAGCACTCAGTATTACCATCCATAACGACCTCCTCGCCCAAGTTATTGCCGCTCAAATCGAAGCACTCAAACCTGAAAACATCATCCATGAAGCCTTGCGGGGCATGGATAAACAATTCGAAATCAAACCTGACGAAACTCGGTACTTCTCCAACCGGGTATGGCTACCCAAATTCGGAAACTTGCGAGATTTGGTGATGGCTGAAGCTCACAAATCTCGATACTCTATACATCCTGGTTCTGACAAGATGTATCACGACATCAAAGGGTTGTATTGGTGGCCTAACATGAAAATTGACATCGCCTTGTACGTCAGTAAATGCTTAACTTGTTCCAAGGTCAAGGCCGAACACCAAAGACCTTCGGGATTGCTCCAACAACCTGAAATCCCTCAATGGAAATGGGAACAAATTTCCATGGACTTTATTACCAAACTGCCGAAAACTTCAAACGGTTGCGACACCATTTGGGTGATTGTGGACCGCCTCACGAAATCTGCCCATTTCCTCGCCATCAAAGAAACTGACAAGATGGAGCGTCTGGCTCGCATTTACATCAAGGAAATCGTTTCACGACACGGTGTACCTATCTCGATCATCTCGGATAGGGATAGTCGCTTTACTTCCAACTTCTGGCAATCATTACAAAAATCCCTTGGTACTCGTTTAGATATGAGTACCGCTTACCACCCGCAAACTGATGGCCAGAGCGAACGAACTATTCAAACACTGGAGGATATGTTACGTGCATGCGTAATTGACTTCGGTAATTCTTGGGAAAACCACCTACCACTGTGTGAGTTCTCATACAATAACAGCTACCATACCAGCATTAAGGCTGCACCTTTCGAGGCACTTTACGGACGTAAGTGTCGATCACCTATCTGCTGGACTGAGATGGGAGATACCCAACTCACTGGTCCAGAAATCATTCACGAAACCACCGAGAAGATCGTTGGTATCCAAAACCGGCTGAAAGCTGTACGTGATCGTCAGAAGAGTTACGCTGACGTGAGACGCAAACACCTTGAGTTCCAGGTTGGGGACAAGGTACTCCTCAAAGTGGCACCATGGAAGGGTGTCATTCGATTCGGAAAACGAGGCAAACTAAACCCTAGGTACATTGGACCGTTTGAAATTCTCGAGAGAATCGGTCCAGTGGCGTATCGATTGCAGCTACCTACCGAACTTAGTGGCGTACATCCTACCTTTCACATTTCTAACTTAAAGAAATGTCTGTCTGATGAGACACTAATTATACCACTCGATGAAGTACAAATCGATGATAAACTTCATTTCGTTGAGGAACCCATAGAGATCATGGACCGCGAGGTCAAACAGCTTAAACAAAGTCGTATTCCCATCGTTAAGGTCAAGTGGAATTCGCGGCGCGGTCCGGAGTTCACTTGGGAACGGGAAGACCAAATGCGACTCAAGTATCCTCAGTTATTCACTGACCCCACATCAAATGCTACGTTGAGTTAAATTTCGGGACGAAATTCTCCTAACAGGGGGAGAATGTAACACCCGCCAAATTAGGACTAGAAATTAGTGCCTAATTCTCTGTTAATACATGTAATTAGTTCTGTGTTAGGCTAATTGATGTATCAAATTATATATTGTTGAATATATATACAAAAATGCGATTTGTGTAAATCGTACGCAAACTAAATCGAATGTATTTCGGTTCAAGTAAAATACGGACGTTGGTGATTAATTTTATTGATTAATATAAAAATTATATATTGACAATAACATACCAAAAATATTATTTTGATAATATTTCGAGTTCACTTCGTATCATATTATAAGAGTCTACGCGACTTAGACATAAAACGCGTAACAAACGAGACCAATTGGACTATTAAATAAATGGTAAAAATACTTGAAAAGTTTATTTAATTAACCTCTGTCTCCTTTAAAAACTTACACTTTAAAATAATTAAAATAATTATTTAACGATTAACGATCGGGGAAACGAACACCGCGCGGAGCGCGAATGCACGGAGCTAAAAGTGGAGACCCACACATGGGTGGATCCCCACCCAAAAATCTGCCTAAAGGGTGAGGTCATCACCTCCCCACCCTCACTTTACTCTTTCTTCTTCTCTTTCTTCTCCCCTTTTCTCTCCACAACAACACCACCACCATTTCTACCACCACCTTCCACCACAAAATAACACCATAAAAACACCTCAAATCACCACGCTCATTTGGAGAAAAAGAAGCATCTCGCAAGGATCTACACTTCTATCTTTCCGGAATCCCGATTCATCGCGTTGTAAGTTTCCGACAAAATCCCGAAACCTTTCGATTTCGAGTATTTTTGAGTTCTAGTTGTTTCTTTGAGCTTAAAATGTCCAAATATGGGTTGGGTAAAAGTTTCAGGTCGAACGGTGGCCGGAAAACACCTTTTTGGCGAAAATTCCGGCCAACAGCCCGTAGTGTCGCAGAGGCTCCAGGCCATCTGCGACACTAGGCTTAGTGTCGCATGAATCACCCTAGTGTCGCACAGCGCGACACTAGTAATAGTGTCGCATAAGTTCCTAGTGTCGCATATAGCGACAAAAGCGTTAGTGTCGCATAATCTGTTAATGTCGCATGATGCGACACTAGTCGTAGTGTCGCATAAATTCTTAAGGTCGCATGGTGCGACACTAGCCGTAGTGTCGCAGGATTCGTAATGTCGCAGAAACCCTTGTGTCGCATAAATCACTAGTGTCGCATGTAGCGACACTAGCCCAGTGTCGCACGAGTCAGAAAACACAAATTTTACCAAGTGTCGAGACCTAAAATTTTATCACCCGATTTCACCCAAATTCAAGGCCAGATGCGTTTTTCACCCAAATTCAAGGCCAGCTCGACCCCAGCCAGGGGCTCTGCCCCTTGGACCCCGCCAGGGGCTGCCGCCCCTTGGACCCCGCTACCAGGGGCGCTGCCCCCGGACCCCCGTACTTAGATTCCGTAAGCGCGTTTCTCACCAAGTGTTGAACTTGCACAATTTCAAATACTCGTGCGATACGACTTCTATAACACGTTGAAACACACTATTCAAGTATAACGTTTCGAGACCAAAATTATAATAATGAGATTTTTATTACAAACAATCACCAACGGGCCGTACACATAATTTCAAACAATCGAACAAGTAACCGAATCGTAGTAATTTGGACATTATAAGTTGAACGAACAACTACAAGGTAGTCTTGATAGATACCTTCGCATACTTATAACCATCGCGTGTCGTGGACACCCTCAGGTTACAAGTCTTTGGACTTCAATACTCGGCTAATCAATTCCAGTTTATTGTTATAAACTCTAAAGGCTCAGGTGAGTCTTACAGCCCCACTTTTTACTGTTTTACTATTGGGGGGAGATATATTGCTTGCTTTTATGAACACAAGTACTGAATTACATATTTACCAAACGGAATTGCATGAGTTTTCTCACCATTTATTTGGGGAAGTCCCTCCATCATATATCGTTAGTTATGGACTTAAGCGTGAACACTAGTTAATGGATCCATTAGGGAAATGACCCTCCCCGCCCGGGGTAGTAGCGCTACCACGAACTGTACTGTATAAACGGGCGACTATCATTCGTTACTCAGCTTGCTCAGGTTCGAGCATGTCTCGGGGGCAAATTACTACTTACGGGTTAAGCTTCGATTATGAGCCTCATGGCAACGGTAAAACTTATTTACTTACATTTGCTGGATTGCAAATACTTGATTTACGCCTGCGGGCCTTACTGACGAAATCTTGTGTTCATATACCAATACTATTTATAAACCTGTGAGATTCACCAACCTTCGTGTTGACCTGTTTTAGCTTATATCTCAGGTACACATACGGAGTAGGATCCCTTCCGAGTACTAGCTAGAGTCGCATGATTTCTACAATTGCATTTAACGGAGATTCTTAGCATCATCTTTTGTATTTATTATGATTATGTAATAGAATCTCCCGCTATACGCGTGGACCCTAGGGAACCTCATTTTGTAACGAAAACAGTATCTTTTCAAACCCTATTTCGTAATGGTATGTAACTAATTATTACAAACGTCTCATTTAGAAGTCGTTTGCTATACTTTTGTGCTGTGACATTTGATTAGTAGCACCCCAAAGCTTGCTTCCGCTGAATGGTGATTTTGGGGGTGTTACAGATAGTATATTTTATAGTAATTTATCCGTATATTTATATTCATTTTAGTGCATTTATATGATTTTAGATACTTATTTTGTTAATATTTGCATTGATGTATTTTAAAGTGGAGATTGAAGAAAAGGAACGAAAACAAGGCAAAGATTGAAGAAAAAGAAGATTAAATGAAGACTCGAAGAAAATGTAGCTTAAAACTTGAAGAAATGAAGAAGGTGGCTCAAAAGTGGAGTGATAACATCAATTAAGTGTTTTAAATGAAGCTTGGATGAAAGAAGCGGAAATTCGATCAAAAGCTGAAGAAAAGTGTAACTGCTGAATTTTCTGCGCGCTGTTAGTATTTTGACCATAACTCTCTCATACGGAGTCCAAATTGTGACAACTCTCCAAATTAGGTATTGATTTACATTAAGCATGTGCATTCTTACGCTAATTTCCTGATTAAGTTTAAAACAAAACTTTTGATGTGATGTAAGCCTAACGGCCCAGTACTTTTAAACAAAAAGTATTACTAATACGTGAGTATTTAAAGTCGCGTACAAAGGTGTCGGGATGAACCCGACAGATAAATACGACAAAAGTTGGTGACACAACATAATTAATAATTCAATTATTAATTACGAGTACTATTGTATCTATAACCTATAGATAAAACGAGTTAAAAATACGTTTAACATAAAACGTATTATAAAACGAACAGAAATAATTTTAAAATGCATTCAGAGATCAAGATGAGGAAAATTCAAATTTTCTCATTCATTTGGAGACATTTGTAACATTACCTCAAAATATGAACCCGAAATTCGACTGAAATTTGGCACTCAATTAAATGTTAGCAGTCCAATGTACAATTTTGTACGGCAGTCCAAAATAATGAAAACATCATTATTCCGAATTTAAATAACGAACCAGGAGAGCATCTACAAAATACCCCAACTAACTCCAATAATTGGGAGACCACAGACTGTGATCTCCCATACTCGACTCATTATATTTCTCCTTCTTTTCCTCTCCTGATCATTTGATCAACACACACACCAACACACACATCTACTATCATCATCTTCTATCCTCCTCTCCTTCTGCTTCTGCTTTCTTGGAGCCAAAACACAAACACAGAGGAGTAGAGCAACAACAGGCATATCATCTTCAACATCGCCATCTTCATCATCCTCAAAAATTCATTGTAAGGAAACACATTTTCTTTGTTTTCTACATCTCAAATTCGTTACATAACATATATATATATATATATATATATATATATATATATCATAATCCATGTATATAACACATAAACTTGATAATGGTTTGAGTTGTTCTTGAAATGGGTTATATGAAACCAAGCTTAGAATCACAAAACATGTATGTGAAAGTTAATATAAATGTGATGTAATGATGTAATGACATGAAAATGGTGTGAAAATGAGCTAAAACTCGTAACAAAACAAGTATATATACTTACATATCGAACACAGCTCAAGAACAGAGTGCAAACGACAGGGACGAACCAACCCGATCGGTTGGCTTGGGCCAGCCGATCGGTTGGCTATGATGAGCCGAACGGCTCAACAAACTGAGCCGAACGGCTGGTTCGTTTGAGCCGATCGGTTTGTGATTTTTCACCCGAACGGATGGGTTAGGACGTGGACTGGACCGAAACGAATAATGGACTAATTAAATTGGACTGGATCGAATGGGTTTTGGTTGGGCCGGAACCTCCAGCCGAACGGCTGAAGGCCCAAGCCGAACGGCTGGCCCAAGCCGATCGGCTGGGCTGGGCTGGGATGCATACTGGGGTTTGGTCGCGAGCTGGGCCGGACGTTTATTGGGCCTGAGACTTTGGGTTTGGACTGAAAATTGTAAAAATAAACGAGTTAAGTTAAATAAATTGGCCATTGGGCCAAAACTTGTAAATGGGCCAAAAGGACTAGGTAATCGGGTTAAGTTATTGGGCCGAAAACAAAACTAATCGGGCCGAGCCCAATAAACTTCCAAAATATTCCAAACATAAGACGTGACCCGATTTATTTCACGGAACGTTCATGATTCTATATATATATATATATATATGTACATACTTAATGACAAACGACAAACCTATATGTATACTTCATATATACATACTAATGACCACTTTCCAATGACGATAACATTTATTTATTCATTTTATAAACGGAAATAAATGCAATAAGAAGTTTTATAACAAATAAAACTTATATACGTTTTAATACGTAAACTTTAGAACTTATATATATATATATGACTACATACGTGTGTATACACTTGACAAGGTATACGACGTGAGAAATATAACAATATTTCAACACGTCACCACCGAATTTAACGACTTTAAGAAATCAAAAATTTCTTCAAACATACAAACCGTTAACATAAGTTGAATAAACAAATCAAACATACTTATGTTAATACATTTATTGTATATAGGTTAACATACCTTGGGCTATTACCTTTCGGCTGCTAGCTTTCCTTACCGAGCACATCACAGTGAGTTTACAGCCCCTACTTTTAAATGTTTTCTGCTTTTAAACACAGGGGTGTTAAACATAGAAATTGCATGCCAACACATGCAATCAAACTATAAATGCTTTATTGCTTTTATACAACTGTTGATTTGTGATATTACATATTCACTGTTATTTTGGGAATTTAGACAAGGTATCCTAGTACGGACCTAGACTTGAATTGTGTGCATGAAAGACCTCATGACATGCTACTGTAACCATTAGCTAGGTGACTCTAGCCACTGAGTATACGGATAGTACTATTGCCGTGACGACCCTCCTACGGTGGAGCGTATACTTAAATGTCCGTTCAGGCAAACAACATAAGTTCTGGTTGAGGTTTGGTTATAGGGTTAGGTCGCGTTACTTTAACCTGCGAGGTTTAGCTCACCTTACAGGGGATCACAGTCTAAGTAAATTCCCACATACTTTTAGGAAGAACGAATCCTACAACTGTTGGACATCGGAAGACATACCGGTAACTTATTTTACACTGGTAAACAACCAGTAACATATTTTGGGACAACATCCCACGTATAACAATACTTTAGGGTAACAACCCTACTTAACTTGTATTTTATAAATGAATAACAAATCATTTATACAAACTTGGTTTAACTAACCACATACACATATAAACCTATAAATTCACTCAACATATTTGTTGACGACTTTCTCTATGTTTTTCAGGAAATTAGCTGTGTAAGAAATCGCATGCATTCAGGATGGACAACCCTGGACCTATTAGGATGCCACATACTGTCGGGACCGCTTTTGGGGATTTCATTTGTATAACTGCAGACATTGCGGTCATACTTATGAAATCTTACTTTAAACTTATGTATTATTGTTAAAACTAAAATGTTTTAAACTCCACTACTACTGTTACGACTTACATAGTCGTACTACTTTTGTAACAAATGTTTGAACTGGCATCCTTATCTATTATGTTGTGCAATAACCATATGCTCTGAGTATGTATGTATCTGTTGGTTGAAATTACTGTTCGCAGCCCCGCCACATCAACAAAGCTTCCGCAAGCTAAACATAACTAATTGTAATTACCGTTTGGCGGGGTGTGACAGACTTAGTATCAGAGCCATTGGTTATAGCAAACTAGAAGTCTTTAAGCGACCTAAAACCTTAGAGACCTAGACTATAGCCTTGGCTAAAACATTCATTGCATGCATACACACTTTGCATACATCTAACATACGACTGACACGTCACCTACGACTTCTTTGTCTCAGCATGTCGAGGCACAGTCCGATCTATTTGTATGCTTCTGATGAGGAGCCGACTAAGGATTCCTACCATAGTGACGCTAGCACTGGAGTTGTGAGTCCACCAGTTCAGCTGAGAGCTCTATCGGATGACACTGGTGATGCCTACATCACCCCACCACCCACTGCACATGTGGTCCCACCTGCTACTACTCCCACTGACCCTATCACTCGTATGTTAGGGTCTACCTTTATGGCGACACGCTATACGACTGCTGGACCTTTCAGAGGACCGGTACCTAGGAGGACACCACGGATGTGTGTCCGAGACTTCCCTAGAGGACCACTTGCGCCCCGTGATAAGGCGCCGATGGCAGAGGAGAGGGTGATGCACTGTGATGAGCCGCCACAGAGGGTACCTAGGCTTGCTCACTTGGAGTGGATGACTCCTATGTTGGGGCGGTGGAGGTCGTTGGAGGGTTTTCCTTCTACTTTTGAGACCGGGGAGTCCTCCCGATCCTCCGCACCATTGCCTACTACTGGAGAGCCCGTGGAGTTGACTCTCCCTACCATTGTGGCTGTGATTCGCACATTATTTCGCATTTCTGGTAGCAGGGGTGTTCACCTTGCAGAGCTATAGAGTGATGTCTCCCGTCTGGATGGAGACATGACAGACATACATGAGCGTTGCCACTTCTTGTTGAGCAACGTGGTTGCTGCTAGAGAGATAGCCGAGACCGCACGTGACCGTGTCAGGGTACTAGAGAGGCGTGCGAGGACAGCAGGGTTGATGATTGGAGCTTTTGTGATGATAGCTGTGCTGAGGACAGCTGTGGGGTTGTTTCTACCTTATTTTCATTAGACTTGTGTATGGCGGTTTGTGCCTACTGGGCATCAGACTGACCACTTTTGGATGATGGATATGTTAGTAGGTCCATCACGTGTTGTATAGACTAGTATCAGATGGGTAGATGTATGTATGTACTAGACATGTACTAGACGGGGAAAATCTGTTGTTAGAATAGGTATATGTATAGGAAAACCCATTGACTTTTGTATAGCGCTAACCGCTGATGGGGCGTATTAGGGATCCCATCTTGTTTTGTATAAAACTGTTGTATCAGCGCTACATTTTTTGATATAATATAACTTATGTTTGATTGTATTTCGTATTCATTACATTCAACAACGACTTTAGTATTATATCTACATTTATATACGTGTGTTAGAAACGGTATCCAATCAATAACATTTCATCATTCCTTGAAAACCATGAAACATACCACACCTTGACTATTGAGTCCTATCTTGAATTTTCGTTGAACTCGATTGTGTTGAATGATGATGAAAAGAAATATGTATTTAGTATTATATAATGACGCCTGGCCAACGTGATTATATTGTACTAACTACATATGGGCATTTCAAAGTCGTGCGACATGTGATACAAAATCTTGTCCTTCAATCCTTCATACTGTTCACTTGCTAAACAATGTGAAATCTTGTTCATCACATTCATTATCTTGGCATTGACTTCTGCATTTTATTTCATCGCAGAACGGAATCATGCCACCAAAACGACGGATAACTAAGAACAGTCGACGAATGACACCTTCTTCCAATCCTGAAACCGTTCCCCCACCCAACAACAATGAAACTACTGAACAAATGATCGCGCGTCGAATAGCTGAAGGTATTGCTGAGTACGAAGCAAGCCGAAATCGCGAAAATGGAATGAATAACAGCGGGTCTACCCCTATTAATACTGAGGCACCTGCGAATACTCGCCGAGGGTGTTCATACAAGACATTCCAGGATTGTAAGCCATTTACTTATCGTGGCACCGAGGGTGCCATTGGGATAATACACTGGATAGAAAAGACAGAGTCGGTATTGGACATTAATGACTGTCTACCAGACTGTATGGTGAAATATGCCACCTGCACTCTTGCTGACAAGGCTCTTACTTGGTGGAACAGTCAAGTCCAATCACTGGGACGACCAGCTGCCTACTCCATGTCATGGGAAGTACTGAAAAACATGATGTTGGAGGAGTTCTGTCCCCGTAGCGAGATGCAGAAAGTTGAAACCGAGCTGTGGAACATCACTATGATTGGTGCCGACATCACTAGTTATACAACCAAGTTTCAGGAACTAGCACGTCTAGTGCCACATATGGTGACACCTGAGTACAAGCGCATCGAGCATTATGTATATGGTCTGGCACCGCAAATCAGGAGTTTGGTTACATCTTCCAAACCTGACACATTCAGGAGCGCTGTTGTTTTAGCGCAAAGTCTGACCGATGAGGCAGTCAGGATGGGAACACTGACCAAGAAAACTGCATCGGGCAAGGTTGAGCCGAGCAATACAGAAGCTGGCAATTCTGGAGGTACAAAGCGTAAATAGAATGACAGAGGAAGTGACCGTCAGGGTCAAACAAATAAGAAGGGATCTGGGAACCCAAAGTCCTATGCTGCCACCACTATGGAATCAAAGCCATACTTGGGTAACAAACCTAAGTGTGACAAATGTGGCAAACACCACGAGGGTGAATGTTGGTATTGCAACAACTGTAGAGTTTGGGGTCACAAAACCCAAAACTGCAAAGCTAACCCTACCCCTAGGGAAAACACAGAACGCCGAAACCAAGGGTGTTTTGAATGTGGCGACATGAGGCACTATCGGAACCGTTGCCCTCGACTCAACAACCAAAATCCCAACAATAATAACCAGAACAACCAAAACTGCAACAACACCAACAACCGTGGTAACAACAACCGAACCAACAACATCGTCAATCAGCCAGCACAAGGAAGAGCATTTGTGATTGGAGCACAAGAGGCACGCCAGGACCCTAACACCGTCACTGGTACGTTTCTTGTAAACAACCATTATGCCTCTGTGTTAATCGATTCAGGTGCTGATTTAAGTTTTGTGTCTAATGAGTTTAGACCACTATTAGAACTTGAATCACGTAAGTTAGATAACAAATATACTATTGAACTAGCCGATGGTGAGTTAATCGAGTCAGGAGAAATAGTACCGGGATGTACCTTGGAATTAGAAGGTCATCTCTTTGAAATAGACTTGCTACCGGTTAAGTTGGGAAGTTTCGACGTTGTAGTCGGCATGGACTGGTTGTCTAAGAACCGCGCCGAAATCATATGTCACGATAAGCTGGTACGCTTACCACTACCGACAGGAGAAACTCTCATGGTCAAAGGTGAGAAACGAAAAAGTGCCACAAAAATGATTACTTGCATGAAAGCCAGTAAGTATCTCCGAAAGGGATACCGAGCATTCTTGGCACACGTTGTAGAAAAGAAATCCGAAGAGCGAAGTATAGATGACGTACCTATCGTACGTGACTACCCGGGCGTGTTTCCTGATGAGTTACCAGGATTACCACCCCCACGACAGGTTGAATTTCATATCGACCTAGTACCTGGAGCAACACCAATTGCTCGTGCGCCTTATCGTCTTGCTCCATCAGAAATGCAAGAGTTGTCTGCACAACTACAGGAACTCTTAGACCTAGGATTCATCCGACCGAGCTTTTCACCCTGGGGAGCTCCGGTTTTGTTCGTCAAGAAAAAGGATGGATCAATGCGAATGTGTATCGATTATCGGGAACTGAACAAAGTAACTATAAAGAATCGATATCCACAACCACGCATCGATGACTTATTTGACCAGCTACAAGGGTCAAGTTACTATTCGAAGATCGACTTGCGATCTGGTTACCACCAGCTGAAGGTTCGGGATGAGGACATTCCTAAGACTGCGTTTAGGACTCGGTACGGTCATTACGAGTTCCTAGTCATGCCATTCGGACTGACAAACGCACCAGCAGTGTTCATGGACCTCATGAATAGAGTATGCAAACCTTATCTTGATAAGTTCGTGATTGTGTTTATCGATGACATATTGATATACTCCCGAACGAAGGAGGATCACGAGCAACACCTGAGAATGATTCTTGAATTACTGGAAAAAGAGAAGCTTTACGCCAAGTTCTCTAAATGTGAATTTTGGATGCGCGAGGTTCATTTCCTTGGTCACGTGATCAATAACAAAGGAATTCATGTGGACCCATCCAAAATCGAGGCAATTAAGAACTGGGAAGCCCCGAAAATGCCATCCGAGATACGACAATTTCTCGGGCTAGCCGGCTATTACCGACGCTTCATCGAGAACTTCTCGAAAATAGCCCAACCACTTACCGCTTTAACTCAAAAAGATAAGAAATTTGATTGGGGCGAGAAGCAAGAGATTGCTTTTCAATTGTTGAAACAAAAACTAAGTACCGCACCAATCCTATCACTACTGGAAGGAGTAGAAAACTTTGTTGTCTACTGTGATGCTTCACATCAGGGATTGGGTTGCGTATTTATGCAAAACGACAAAGTCATTGCTTATGCATCTCGACAACTGAAAGTTCACGAAAAGAACTATACGACGCATGACTTAGAGCTAGGAGCTGTCGTTTTTGCACTTAAGATTTGGAGACACTACCTATATGGTACAAAGTGTACAATATTCACGGATCACAAAAGTCTCCAGCATATATTCGACCAGAAAGAACTCAACATGAGACAACGTCGTTGGGTCGAATTACTGAACGATTACGACTGCGAAATTAAGTATCACCTGGGCAAAGCAAACGTTGTAGCTGATGCCTTGAGTCGTAAGGAATGAGTCAAACCTCGAAGAGTTCGAGCTTTAGGTTTGACAATTCACTCGAATCTCATTACTCAAATTCGTGACGCTCAACAATCAGCCTTCATTCCCGAACGCCTTAAGGAAGAATCCTTGAAGGGAATGGAGAAACAACTTGAAACCAAAGACAACGGAGTGTTATACTTCATGAACCGAATTTGGGTACCATGCGTAGACGAATTGCGCCGATTGATTTTGGACGTAGCACATAAGTCCAACTACTCGATACATCCTGGTGCAGATAAGATGTATCACGACTTGAAAGGATTTTACTGGTGGCCTGGCATGAAACGAGACATTGCCACATATGTTAGTAAGTGCTTGACTTGTGCAAAAGTCAAAGTTGAATATCAAAAGCCGTCTGGGCTTTTGCAACAACCTGAAATGCCCAAATGGAAATAGGAACACATCACAATGGACTTCATCACGAAGTTACCGAAAACAACATCCGGAGTTGACACCATATGGGTGATTGTTGATCGATTAACGAAATCAGCCCACTTCATTGCTATCAAGGAATCAGACAAAATGGAGAAACTGACTAGAATCTATTTGAAAGAGGTCGTTTCTCGACATGGTGTGCCATTATCTATCATCTCTGATAGAGATGCACGACTCACTTCTCGTTTCTGGCAAACACTTCAACATGCACTGGGTACTAGAGTCGACATGAGTACTGCTTACCACCATCAAACTGACGGCCAGAGCGAGCGAACGATACAAACGCTCGAAGACCTGTTGAGAGCATGTGTGATAGACTTTGGAGGTAATTGGGATACACACCTACCTCTAGCAGAATTTTCATATAATAACAGTTATCACACCAGCATACAGATGGCACCATTTGAGGCATTGTATGGACGCAAATGCCGATTGCCACTCTGTTGGGCAGAGTTGGGCGACAGACAATTATCGGGTCCTGAGATAGTCCAAGAAACTACGGACAAGATATCTCAAGTGCTTAACCGATTGAAAACAGCACGTGACCGACAAAAGAGTTATGCCGATAACAGACGGAAACCTTTAGAATTTCAAGTAGGTGACAAAGTCCTACTCAAAGTTGTTCCCTGGAAAGGGGTCGTACGATTTGGTAAACGAGGTAAACTGAACCCACGATACATCGGACCATTCGAGATCCTTGCAAGGATTGGTCCTGTCGCCTACAAGCTCATACTACCGCAAGAGCTTAGTAGTATCCATGACACCTTTCATATATCTAACTTGAAAAAGTGTCTTTCTGATGAAACACATATCATCCCTCCGGACGAAGTCTTCATTGACTCAAAACTAAACTTTGTGGAGGAACCTATCGAAGTTATGGACACGAAAACGCAGAAACTTCGACACAAACGAATCAAACTAGTTAAAGTTCGTTGGAACTCAAAACATGGCCCAGAGTTCACCTGGGAACGTGAGGATGAAATGCGCAAGAAGTATCCTCGACTGTTTGAAACCGTGACCGCGACTCACGACACGAATTAAATCTCGGGACGAGATTTCCCTAACGGGGGGAGAATGTGACAGCTCTCCAAATTAGGTACTGATTTACATTAAGCATGTGCATTCTTACGCTAATTTCCTGATTAAGTTTAAAACAAAACTTTTGATGTGATGTAAGCCTAGCGGCCCAGTACTTTTAAACAAAAAGTATTACTAATACGTGAGTATTTAAAGTCGCGTACAAAGGTGTCGGGATGAACCCGATAGATAAATACGACAAAAGTTGGTGACACAACATAATTAATAATTCAATTATTAATTACGAGTACTATTGTATCTATAACCTATAGATAAAACGAGTTAAAAATACGTTTAATATAAAACGTATTATAAAACGAACAGAAACAATTTTAAAATGCATTCAGAGATCAAGATGAGGAAAATTCAAATTTTCTCATTCATTTGGAGACATTTGTAACATTACCTCAAAATATGAACCCAAAATTCGACTGAAATTTGGCACTCAATTAAATGTTAGCAGTCCAATGTACAAATTTGTACAGCAGTCCAAAATAATGAAAACATCATTATTCCGAATTTAAATAACGAACCAGGAGAGCATCTACAAAATAAAAATATAAAATGTTAACTTTTATATTGTACAAATTATACCCGTACTCGAAACTAACGGGCTTAAAATACCCTAACTAACTCCGAATAATTGGGAGACCACAGACTGTGATCTCCCATACTCGACTCATTATATTTCTCATTCTTTTCCTCTCCTGATCATTTGATCAACACACACACCAACACACACATCTACTATCATCATCTTCTATCCTCCTCTCCTTCTGCTTCTGCTTTCTTGGAGCCAAAACACAAACACAGAGGAGTAGAGCAACAACAGGCATATCATCTTCAACATCGCCATCTTCATCATCCTCAAAAATTCATTGTAAGGAAACACATTTTCTTTGTTTTCTACATCTCAAATTCGTTACATAACATATATATATATATATATATATATATATATATCATAATCCATGTATATAACACATAAACTTGATAATGGTTTGAGTTGTTCTTGAAATGGGTTATATGAAACCAAGCTTAGAATCACAAAACATGTATGTGAAAGTTAATATAAATGTGATGTAATGATGTAATGACATGAAAATGGTGTGAAAATGAGCTAAAACTCGTAACAAAACAAGTATATATACGTACATATCGAACACAGCTCAAGAACAGAGTGCAAACGACAGGGACGAACCAACCCGATCGGTTGGCTTGGGCCAGCCGATCGGTTGGCTATGATGAGCCGAACGGCTCAACAAACTGAGCCGAACGGCTGGTTCGTTTGAGCCGATCGGTTTGTGATTTTTCACCCGAACGGATGGGTTAGGACGTGGACTGGACCGAAACGAATAATGGACTAATTAAATTGGACTGGATCGAATGGGTTTTGGTTGGGCCGGAACCTCCAGCCGAACGGCTGAAGGCCCAAGCCGAACGGCTGGCCCAAGCCGATCGGCTGGGCTGGGCTGGGATGCATACTGGGGTTTGGTCGCGAGCTGGGCCGGACGTTTATTGGGCCTGAGACTTTGGGTTTGGACTGAAAATTGTAAAAATAAACGAGTTAAGTTAAATAAATTGGCCATTGGGCCAAAACTTGTAAATGGGCCAAAAGGACTAGGTAATCGGGTTAAGTTATTGGGCCGAAAACAAAACTAATCGGGCCGAGCCCAATAAACTTCCAAAATATTCCAAACATAAGACGTGACCCGATTTATTTCACGGAACGTTCATGATTCTATATATATATATATATATATATATATATATATATATATATATATATGTACATACTTAATGACAAACGACAAACCTATATGTATACTTCATATATACATACTAATGACCACTTTCCAATGACGATAACATTTATTTATTCATTTTATAAACGGAAATAAATGCAATAAGAAGTTTTATAACAAATAAAACTTATATACGTTTTAATACGTAAACTTTAGAACTAATATATATATATATGACTACATACGTGTGTATACACTTGACAAGGTATACGACGTGAGAAATATAACAATATTTCAACACAACGTCACCACCGAATTTAACGACTTTAAGAAATCAACAATTTCTTCAAACATACAAACCGTTAACATAAGTTGAATAAACAAATCAAACGTACTTATGTTAATACATTTATTGTATATAGGTTAACATACCTTGGGCTATTACCTTTCGGCTGCTAGCTTTCCTTACCGAGCACATCACAGTGAGTTTACAGCCCCTACTTTTAAATGTTTTCTGCTTTTAAACACAGGGGTGTTAAACATAGAAATTGCATGCCAACACATGCAATCAAACTATAAATGCTTTATTGCTTTTATACAACTGTTGATTTGTGATATTACATATTCACTGTTATTTTGGGAATTTAGACAAGGTATCCTAGTACGGACCTAGACTTAAATTGTGTGCATGAATGACCTCATGACATGCTACTGTAACCATTAGCTAGGTGACTCTAGCCACTGAGTATACGGATAGTACTATTGCCGTGACGACCCTCCTACGGTGGAGCGTATACTTAAATATCCGTTCAGGCAAACAACATAAGTTCTGGTTGTGGTTTGGTTATAGGGTTAGGTCGCGTTACTTTAACCTGCGAGGTTTAGCTCACCTTACAGGGGATCACAGTCTAAGTAAATTCCCACATACTTTTAGGAAGAATGAATCCTACAACTGTTGGACATCGGAAGACATACCGGTAACTTATTTTACACTGGTAAACAACCAGTAACATATTTTGGGACAACATCCCACGTATAACAATACTTTAGGGTAACAACCCTACTTAACTTGTATTTTATAAATGAATAACAAATCATTTATACAAACTTGGTTTAACTAACCACATACACATATAAACCTGTAAATTCACTGAACATAAGTAATATACATATGAATAATAAAGATGTATTCAGGAATATGAATATAGATTGTTTAAAGTGGACAAATATATTAGTAATCGTTCATGAACTATATATTGCGTGAATAATAGTAATTTTTATTTGTACATTATAGTTATCCATGTTAATTAAATTGTTTAAAGTTTTAAAGTATGAAACAGATTTTTAAGTTAAGTATTTTGAATATTAAATATTAGTTTGATGCTTATTTTAAATTTTATTCAGTATTCTACTTGAGGACAAGCAGAACTTAAGTGTGGGGATATTTGATAAGCATCAAATAGATAGTATATTTTATAGTAATTTATCCCTATATTTATATACATTTTAGTGCATTTATATGATTTTAGATACTTATTTTGTTAATATTTGCATTGATGTATTTTAAAGTAGAGATTGAAGAAAAGGAACGAAAACAAGGCAAAGATTGAAGAAAAAGAAGATTAAATGAAGACTCGAAGAAAATGTAGCTTAAAACTTGAAGAAATGAAGAAGATGGCTCAAAAGTGAAGTGATAACATCAATGAAGTGTTTTAAATGAAGCTTGGGTGAAAGAAGCGGAAATTCGATCAAAAGCTGAAGAAAAGTGTAAATACTGAATTTTCTGCGCGCTGTTAGTATTTTGACCATAACTATCTCATACGGAGTCCAAATGAGTTGATTCAAGCCACCAAATTTAGCTACAACATATCAAAAATTCAGATTATTTGGATAAAAACTCAACCGCCGGTTGAGCTTTTCAACCGGCGATTGGAACTGAAAATCTGGAATATTCGGGAAACGAAGAGTTTGACTTGGAGACAAAGTAATCAACCGCCGGTTGGACCTTCCAACCGCCGGTTGGGACCAATTTTCAGCTATTATAAATAGAAAACACCTTCCAGCTTCGATATATAGCCCAATAACCTTAATAATTTGTATATTACGAATTATTAACCCCAAATTCGACTAGAAACACTTTCTAGGGGTTTTAGGAGCAATTTAGAGTTGCAGGTTCGCAAGGGTTTGTCTATGATCAAGCGTACGGAGCGTGGTTCACGGTTTTGGTTTGCGTATCTTATTCTTTATTTAATTTTGAATGTGTTTTATTATTGAATATTGATTATGATTATGTTTAACTTAATTATGAACTAATATTTATTGTATTTGCTTAGATTTATATTATTGTTGAAACTATATTATTGAATATTATTATGCAAGAATTATGTGTTATATTATGTTAATGATCATAATTAACTGATTTATAGATAAACTTCACTAATCTTTTGGGTTTTTAATTAAGTGATTATGTTTCATTAGATGTTAAGTAGCATTATAATTCTACCGACCCTGGAATTGCATCAATAATATGTTGATAGATCTTAATAAATAGTGATACTTTACATAACCTTTAACTGTATTGCTATATGAGAATTGTCATAACCTTTGAGGTTTTCTACATTAGTAAATCACAATAATAATAACCAACAATAAATAATCTAAGTAAATACATATTTATCTCTAATTGTTTACTATCTTTAGTTAATTGTTTTCTATTGAATTGGTTATAATCTAGTATTCTTAAATACGTTCATACGGAACTAAAACGTATCCCCCTTATCTGTATATTGTATATTTTAATTAAATTATAAATTCTATTTTATTTATAACCACCATTCCCAGTGTTCGACTCGGACTTACTTAAAAGCTATATTATACGAACGGGTTATTCTTGCTTGGCTTGTGTGATATTATTATTTAAGTATTTCCATTTATTAAAACTTGTTATTTTAAACTCTAATCACACGACATCAAGTTTTTGGCGCCGCTGCCGGGGAGTAGTTGCGTTTATTTAATTTGGAATTTATAGTTTTTCTTTCTTTTATTTTTATCCTGTAAAAATTTCTGTAATCTTCTTCGGAAGGACTATTGAAGTGGACAGAATTTGGTATTTGAGTCGAATGCAAAGTTGGAAAGTGATCTTCTAGAGATGATGTCAGGTCAGGCAACTGATCCGTGTCATCAAAGTCCAATCAATGTTTTGGAATAGAAAGTGAGGTCCTAAATTCTTCTAGGGTTTCGGAGGTTTCTTTAGCTTTAGAGGAAGAGGGTGAAAAGAAACCAGATCCTATTTCTCCTACTAAGTAGTCAAAGAATTCCGTATCGTCCATTGCCGTCAGTTCGTCTTTTGAAATGAGGTAAGAAGTGGGTTTTCGAGTTGTCATTTTATACTAATACTATCCTAATTAACTAATACTAAACTAATACTAAATTAATAATTAATACTAAGTAGTCAAAGAATTCCGTATCGTCAATTTAATTGCCCACACCTACCTACTTTGTTCCATCCTAGTCAAAGAATTCCGTATCGTCAAAGAATTCCGTATCGTCAATTTAATTACTCTGGTTAGTAAGCGGTAAGTATAACCTAAGATCGTTCTATGAATCCAAACGTGTGGGCAATTAAAGTTGGCACTTTCAGTAGGGAAGTATCTAGGATGGAACAAAGTAGGTAGGTTTGGGGGTTTTAAACTAAAGACAAGTAATTAAAATGCAGGAAATTAAAATACAGGAAAGCAGATAAAGATAAATATGTGATTGTTGAGATTTCGATAATTAATATTTCGGGATGACAGAATAAATAGGGATGATACTAATGTGGCAACCAAACTACTAGGCGTAAACTCTAGAACCCTACCAACTCGATTTCCCATTGGCATTTCACTAGGAACTAGGTTATCATGATTCTGATCGGAGCAATACGCAAACTTCCAATACTTATCTAGTTGAAAGGTAAGCAACCTATTTTGGTTCTATACCGAGGTTCATGAATCAGTAGCGTATCGTCTTATAGGTCCGACTGTTCTTAACTCCTAAGGTAGTTTACTGTTCAATGAGCATACTATTTAATAACTTTGTATGTTTAGACCACCGATTTTATAAGATTTGGTGTTTTAAAGATTACGAATTTGATCTTATTCCGAAATCCTGTTATCATTCATTTAAGCTCTGGTTACTTCGACTTATGATTCAAATCTCTCCTTTTCAAATAGTTATACATCCCCGGATTATTCGCAATTTGTTAAAACGTGTTTCATATGCGGACCATGCCTTTCAATGATAGACAGTGTACTTTACGTAGTAGTTCCACAGTTTCTCACATCAACATGCGGTCGAGAGTAATTGACAGTGAAAGTGACACTCTATCTAACTAAATGTAAAGCAGTGCAGAAATGTAAACCTAATATATACAACGAGTGGTTTCAATGTATCTTACTTATTGCATGTCATGGGCACAGATAACTACTTACCATAATTAAGGTTGATCAGGGCCTAATTACTAGGTTGTAGTCACGTGGATAACCAGAAAGGGTAATCCATAAATTAAACTTGAATTCATAAAGTCTTGACGCTACAAGGGTTACTAATTCCTATTTTATCTGAACGTATTTCACGAACATCATTTTATAGTGTTTTGACTTTCGTAGGATATACCAGCTAGTTGTAAAGTTGTATTACTCCTTCGGGATTCCAACTATTAACCCAGAGCTGATTCTAGAGATATAACTACCTTCGGTCGTAAACCGACTTCCATACATTTGTACTCCGCCTTAAAGCGTTTCCAGTACTATATCAGATAAACAGTCGAATAGGGGCCGTCATATCTCTTTACGATTGTCATACATTGATTATATAATGTCATCCTTACTTATAATTATCTACATCATCAACAATCACAATAATAAACTACTCGCAGTTCATGGCAACAAATATATCACATACCAAGCAATAACACATATTTAAAATATGGAATGAAACAAGTATGATAAAGGTTTAGATATCACCCGGAAATAAATGCGTAGCAGCGTATTATTATGATTGACAACTCATTTACACGTACAAAGATGAATCTTCAAACTTCCTAACATTCGTTCTAGCCTCTATACTAATCCGAAGATTAATTACAATAATCCTAGACTATAAGAGAATTTCTAGAGTGAGAAAGTGGAAATAGAAAAGGAGTATGTGAAAGTATTAGAATGTAGAAGTGTATTTTTGAGTGTGTGTTCAAATGAGACTTAGGGGCTGCTATTTATAGGGAAAATATGGCTCACATTAGCATCCCTAGGCTCACATTAGAAAAAGAGTGAAAGGTGGTGCACCGGGAACGAAAAAGTAGCGAAAGGTGGTGCACCGGGTACGAAAAAGTAGCGAAAGGTGGTGCACCGGGTACGAAAAAGTAGCGAAAGGTGGTGCACCGGGTACACGCAAGGATGGAAAAGCGCAAAAGAGATGGGGGTATGGGGGCGGTGCCGGCTGGCTTCTGGACAGCAGCGGCTGGCTGCTTGCCGGCGGCGGCTGGCTGCCACCCGCCCCGGTCAGTCGTCTTTTGCTGCGTTGCTTAATTCGCGCGTATCTTCTTCGTTATGCGTCTGTTTGTATTGATTCTTTTTGCATTGGATTCGTAATTCAAAAACGAAGACTTTGATGTAAAGATATCCCAAAAATATGTCTCCTATCTCCATATATTGTGTACGAATCATTTGGATCTTCCAGCGGGCGTAGAATCTTCATTCTTTATCCGTTTTTGTTGATTCTTCTTCTGTTGGATTCGTAATTTGCAAACGAACATCTTGGATGAGATGGATGTTGATGATGGGCACTTTTGTCTTGAAATCTCGTTTTGATGCCTTGAATCTTCAAATGTGTGTGGAATCTTCGTTTTTCACCCGTTTTGCTTGATTTTTATCGTGCAACCTTGTTTTGACCATCTTGGCATAATATCATTGATTTGCATTGGTTTTGAGTTTAAAATGCCAAGAATCGTTCTAGAATGAGAGAGATATCGGTAGTAAAAACATGACTTTTTACGCGATATCAAGTATCCCGCACTTAGAACTTTGCTTGTCCTCAAGCAAACTCATTCTTAAAAAGCTTCTGGAAGGATTCTAATCGCATTAGTTTTTAGAGATACCATTTTCCAAAGAATATAAAGTTACAGTTATGAAAGAGTTTTTACCGGAAACTAAGGGTTTATAGAATTTGATACCTTCTTCGAGCAACATATATGATGATCATGACTAGGCAATCCTCACAAGTGGGTCACTCAAATCACTCAAGTGTTTAGGGTTTCCTACTTACTAGTGTCAATCACTCAGATAGCCTGTCATGCAGCATTCTCTTCATAAGCTTGATCGAGAATCAAATTTCCATCACTCTTGATGAGGACGGTACTAACCTTTCGAGATATCTTGGAAGGAATCGGTTGTTTGGGTTGAAGAAGGTGTGAGGGTTTTTGATAAGCATCAAATAGATAGTATATTTTATAGTAATTTATCCCTATATTTATATTCATTTTAGTGCATTTATATGATTTTAGATACCTATTTTGTTAATATTTGCATTGATGTATTTTAAAGTGGAGATTGAAGAAAAGGAACGAAAACAAGGCAAAGATTGAAGAAAAAGAAGATTAAATGAAGACTCGAAGAAAATATAGCTTACAACTTGAAGAAATGAAGAAGATGGCTCAAAAGTGGAGTGATAACATCAATAAAGTGTTTTAAATGAAGCTTGGATGAAAGAAGCGGAAATTCCATCAAAAGCTGAAGAAAAGTGTAACTGCTGAATTTTCTGCGCGCTGTTAGTATTTTGACCATAACTCTCTCATACGGAGTCCAAATGAGTTGATTCAAGCGACCAAATTTAGCTACAACATATCAATAATTCAGATTATTTGGATAAAAACTCAACCGCCGGTTGAGCTTTTTAACCGGCGGTTGGAACTGAAAATCTGGAATATTCGGGAAACGAAGAGTTTGACTTGGAGACAAAGTAACCAACCGCCGGTTGGGACCAATTTTCAGCTATTATAAATAGAAAACACCTTCCAGCTTCGAAATATATCCCAATAACCTTAATAATTCGTATATTACGAATTATTAACCCCAAATTCGACTAGAAACACTTTCTAGGGGTTTTAGGAGCAATTTAGAGTCGCAGGTTCGCAAGGGTTTGTCTATGATCAAGCGTACGGAGCGTGGTTCACGGTTTTGGTTTGCGTATCTTATTTTTTATTTAATTTTGAATGTGTTTTATTATTGAATATTGATTATGATTATGTTTAACTTAATTATGAACTAATATTTATTGTATTTGCTTAGATTTATATTATTGTTGGAACTATATTATTGAATATTATTATGCAAGAATTATGTATTATATTATGTTAATGATCATAATTAACTGATTTATAGATAAACTTCACTAATCTTTTGGGTTTTTAAATTAAGTGATTATGTTTCATTAGATATTAAGTAGCATTATAATTCAACCGACCCTGGAATTGCATCAATAATATGTTGATAGATCTTAATAAATAGTGATACTTTACATAACCTTTGACTGTATTGCTATATGAGAATTGTCATAACCTTTGAGGTTTTCGACATTAGTAAATCACAATAATAATAACCAACAATAAATAATCTAAGTAAATACATATTTATCTCTAATTGTTTACTATCTTTAGTTAATTATTTTCTATTGAATTGGTTATAATCTAGTATTCTTAAATACGTTCATATGGAACTAAAACGTATCCCCCTTATCTGTATATTGTATATTTTAATTAAATTATAAATTCTATTTTATTTATAACTACCATTCTCAGTGTTCGACTCGGACTTACTTAAAAGCTATATTATACGAACGGGTTATTCTTGCCTGGCTTGTGTGATATTATTATTTAAGTATTTCCATTTATTAAAACTTGTTATTTTAAACTCTAATCACACGACATCAAGTTTTTGGCGCCGCTGCCGGGGAGTAGTTGCGTTTATTTAATTTGGAATTTATAGTTTTTCTTTCTTTTATTTTTATCCTGTAAAAATTTCTGTACATTGCAAAACTAATAGAAATATCGACTCACCCATTGAGAATACTGACAAAAACAAAGGTATAAGGAGAGTAAAGCCCTACCTCATTGATTTATCATATAAGAGGTAAGGTGATTCTCGAAAGAGATAGGTTTTTAATACGCTTCGCGCTGACCTATTTCTCCGCTTTTGTGTACAATCAATGGAGCTACCGAGATCTGTTGACTAGCTTTGTAAAAGAATTTTTGTTGGAATTTTTTTTAGTTAGTTTTTATTTTATTTTCTTTTCTACTTTTTTTCTTTTTATTTTATTTTGACAGGTATGTACCACAGTAGGAATAATATTCCTGTGATTTATCAAAATGCGAGAAACTATCATATGAATGAAGATATGATGACTATTGATGAAGAGGAGGATATGCATCGAGCTTTTGATAGGATAGAGGCATTAATTTCGAAATCTATTCAAGATATTGAAATTTCAATGAAGCGTAAGGAAGAATTTTGGAATAAAGATCCAATTGTGAAGGATATGGAAGCGATAAGGTGGAAAATTTTGACAAATCCGGAGATGAAGGATGTGAACCTAATGTAAATTTGGAAGAGATAATGAGTCGGATGTCGACTACAAATATGCCAATGGAAAAAAACGAAGCAATTCTAGAAAGTCAAAGTGATTCCATTCAACGAATTGCGAAATTGTTAAAAGAAATAGAAAGCACACTTGAAGAGAATCTTAGCAAAATCGAGATTGAAGGAGACGAGACAAATGAAAAACCAAATTTCAACAATTATACGCCTTTACCTTCTTACCCACAAGCCTTAACGGAAGAAATTATTAAAAAATACACACCTCCGCCTCCTTATCCAGCTGCTTTGAATATAGATTATAATGAAGTACAAGGATCAATTTTTCCACAGCTTAAGAAAGGTAAAGCTAAAAGTTTATCTCGACCAATGATTGTGAACGCTACGCAATCTATGGAGACCTCAAGTGAAAAAGTGGAAGATACCGAAACTATTGGCCACAGTCAAGGAGATTTCATTCAACAACTTGAGGGGATGAACAATCAAATCAATAAGTACTCTCAATCCTCTGAATCCTTATTTTCTAATGAAGTTTTTAGTGAAATTAAACAGGAAGAAGATATGGAGGTAGATTGGTTGCCTTTTCCAAGATTTGACCATTATGATTCTGATGAGGAATCATTTTCGTTACTTAATTGTAATGAAGAGGATAACCTTGATTTAGAAAACCAAGATGGGGTTATGACAGAAGAAGAATTAATAGTCGCTATGGATCATGCTATTGATGAAACTTCATCATTACATCCAGAGGTTGAACAATTAGAGGAAAATGATCAAGCAATGGTAAGGACTGGAGAAGAAACAGAAAACAAAACTTGAGGTAATCAGATAGCAACCGAACCAGTTGAAACTCAAATGGTGGTTGAGTTGATGCGATCAACGGTTGAAGTATCTATAAGCACAAGTACATTGTTTTACCAATATGAAGATCCTTTTTGGCAATTCGATAGGAAAGCAAGTTTCTCACGATTTTTGGAAAATCATGGAGCATCTCTGAAAGGATATTTACCTGCCATAAACGATAAGTATCTCAGTACTTTACTTTTATTAAACTTACATTTATTAAATATTTATAGATATTACCATCCATGCTTACTTTTAAGTGTGGGGAAAGTCACTAGATTTTTAGGTAAGTAAGGTTAGAGTCAAGCTAGTGACTCGAACAAAAACAAGCGCTTCTCGGGAGGCAACCCGTGCTTGTATATTATGTTGTATAGTTAATAAGTAGATTTAGATTTATTTTAGTATTAGTAGATTTTAATTTATTTTTAGTTTTTACTTTTAGTTTGTTATTAACGATAGGTTGAAGGAACTATAATCACTAGAAACGTTGCTACGTAAATTAAAATTAAAAAGGAATAATTAAATAAAATATGATAAAGGTCGTTATTTTCAAAAATCGCTGCTAGCAACCAACCGGCGGCTGAAATATTTAACCGGCGGTTGGACACTTTTTCGATTAAACACCCAGCAGCAGTTATAATTACCACACTTTTTCACAAAAAAGAAAAAAAAATAAAAATCAAAGAACACTATTCAATTATTCTTAAAGTAAAGTGTTGTAATATTGGTTAAGGTTTTATATTTTGGGAATATCTAATTACGAAATTGTTATATTTAGTTTCTGAGAAATTTGTTATTTAGGGTTCACTCTAGTAAAATAATTTCTTTTAAAATTGATTCTAATATTTTCAATTCTTGTTTAGAGATTCAGATTAGGTGATAAGTGTAAAACTTTGGGGTTTAACTTAAAACTTATTAATGTTAATATGAATGGTTTATAATATATTTTAGTTTTCATAATAAGTTAAGATCTTCAATTTAATAAACTCCAGTAGAAAGTTGCTATGAGTGTAATGATTTAGTAAGTTTAAGTTCAGATTTTGAATTGAGAAATTAGAGCTACATTGCATGTACTTTTATCTAAGACTCCTGCCAGTAATTGAATTAGGAAATCGATGGTTGTAGGTACCCAACTAGCGGTTGAACACTTTTTGGCTTTATTTGGAGGAAATCTGAATAGCAGTAATTTCATATGTTTTTATCACACAATAAGCCATAGAAAATAAAAAATAAAAATAAAAATTCGTAGCATGTGTTTATATGTTTCTGGACTATCTTTAATTTGTATTTTTCATTTTAATTTTAGTTTTTATTTTTATATTTGGTACGTTTAATTTGTTTGCCTGTTTATTTTTAGAATATTTTTGCCACTTTTCGAAGTTGGCGTATGATATAGTACAGCTGAACAATGAATTGGAATTTTTGGAAATTTAATAAGTTTATCTTATTAATTATGAACTTTGTGGGTGTGTTCCCTGGAAACCCTTATGAGACTATAACTCGTCCACTTGGGATACCGAGGGGTTTAAAGGCTTATTGCATACACTAAATGCAATCGTGATTAACTACGAAAGTGTGGATGTTGTATATTTTTGAATAAAGATCGCGGAAATCAATACGTTGAACTACAAATAGAAAAGATGAACCATTAAGCCAATTCAGATAACGATAATCGCTTCTAAGTCAGGGGAGTTTTTCTGTTCTACTTTTTCTTTTCCTTACTCACTTTTGTTTATCAATTTTTATACAATGAGGGCATTGTATAATTTAAATGTGGGGATAGGGTTCGTAAGAAAAAGAATTTCTTTAATCAGTTAAGTTTCTATTGTTCTTAAATTTTATTAAAAATTTAAAATTTTTAAATGAATAACTAAGTATTTATTAGTTAGAATACTTTTGATTAAAAGTTTTGTTTTGTATTTAAAAGTTTAGACTTTAATGTGGATTAACTGTTTTGTATAAATAACGTAAGCTACTTAATAATAAGTGATATATAGTTACATGATATGATGTACTAATAGGCAATCTATATGAAGATTTCTGGATTTTAAGAACTTAATAAAAATAATTGTATATTATTTTATGGTACATAATATGATGTATGACATAAAAGTCTTAATTCTTAGATTTATCATGCGATAATTTTATATATCTTTATACTTATGTGAAGACATTTGGGAGTTTACTAATTGTTTCCTCTGTTGTACGTAAGTACAGACCTGGTCTCTAATTAGTATTCTTAAAATAAAGCTAAAGGAAGAACAAATTCTTTCAAAATATAAATAAATAAAAATCAAACTAAGTCGCTTTGTTGTACGGCTGTACAGACCTGTCACCGCTAGTTTGATTTAAATTAAACTGCTTTACCTGAATCAAGTTATGTCGCTCTGTTGGATGAAAATGTAGACCTGTCACCAAAGTCTTGATTCTTAAAAATGGATTTCATATATTTATTTTGAATATAAAAGTAAATTGCGTGATTAAATTTAAGAGTATATCATATGTGGAAATCATAAGTAATATACATATGAATAATAAAGATGTATTCAGGAATATGAATATAGATTGTTTAAAGTGGACAAATATATTAGTAATCGTTCATGAACTATATATTGCATGAATAATAATAATTTTTATTTGTACATTATAGTTATCCATGTTAATTAAATTGTTTAAAGTTTTAAAATATGAAACAGATTTTTAAGTTAAGTATTTTGAATATTAAATATTAGTTTGATGCTTATTTTAAATTTTATTCAGTATTCTACTTGAGGACAAGCAGAACTTAAGTGTGGGGATATTTGATAAGCATCAAATAGATAGTATATTTTATAGTAATTTATCCCTATATTTATATACATTTTAGTGCATTTATATGATTTTAGATACTTATTTTGTTAATATTTGCATTGATGTATTTTAAAGTGGAGATTGAAGAAAAGGAACGAAAACAAGGCAAAGATTGAAGAAAAAGAAGATTAAATGAAGACTCGAAGAAAATGTAGCTTAAAACTTGAAGAAATGAAGAATATGGCTCAAAAGTGAAGTGATAACATCAATGAAGTGTTTTAAATGAAGCTTGGGTGAAAGAAGCGGAAATTCGATCAAAAGCTGAAGAAAAGTGTAAATGCTGATTTTTCTGCGCGCTGTTAGTATTTTGACCATAACTATCTCATACGGAGTCCAAATGAGTTGATTCAAGCGACCAAATTTAGCTACAACATATCAAAAATTCAGATTATTTGGATAAAAACTCAACCGCCGGTTGAGCTTTTCAACCAGCGGTTGGAACTGAAAATCTGGAATATTCGGGAAACGAAGAATTTGACTTGGAGACAAAGTAATCAACCGCCGGTTGGACCATCCAACCGCCGGTTGGGACCAATTTTCAGCTATTATAAATAGAAAACACCTTCCAGCTTCGAAATATATCCCAATAACCTTAATAATTCGTATATTACGAATTATTAACCCCAAATTCGACTAGAAACACTTTCTAGGGGTTTTAGGAGCAATTTAGAGTTGCAGGTTCGCAAGGGTTTGTCTATGATCAAGCGTACGGAGCGTGGTTCACGGTTTTGGTTTGCGTATCTTATTCTTTATTTAATTTTGAATGTGTTTTATTATTGAATATTGATTATGATTATGTTTAACTTAATTATGAACTAATATTTATTGTATTTGCTTAGATTTATATTATTGTTGGAACTATATTATTGAATATTATTATGCAAGAATTATGTGTTATATTATGTTAATGATCATAATTAACTGATTTATAGATAAACTTCACTAATCTTTTACGTTTTTAAATTAAGTGATTATGTTTCATTAGATGTTAAGTAGCATTATAATTAAACCGACCCTGGAATTGCATCAATAATATGTTGATAGATCTTAATAAATAGTGATACTTTACTTAACCTTTAACTGTATTGCTATATGAGAATTGTCATAACCTTTGAGGTTTTCTACATTAGTAAATCACAATAATAATAACCAACAATAAATAATCTAAGTAAATACATATTTATCTCTAATTGTTTAATATCTTTAGTTAATTGTTTTCTATTGAATTGGTTATAATCTAGTATTCTTAAATACGTTCATACGGAACTAAAACGTATCCCCCTTATCTGTATATTGTATATTTTAATTAAATTATAAATTCTATTTTATTTATAACCACCATTCCCAGTGTTCGACTCGGACTTACTTAAAAGCTATATTATACGAACGGGTTATTCTTGCCTGGCTTGTGTGATATTATTATTTAAGTATTTCCATTTATTAAAACTTGTTATTTTAAACTTTAATCACACGACATCAAGTTTTTGGCGCCGCTGCCGGGGAGTAGTTGCGTTTATTTAATTTGGAATTTATAGTTTTTCTTTCTTTTATTTTTATCCTGTAAAAATTTCTGTAATCTTCTTCGGAAGGACTATTGAAGTGGACAGAATTTGGTATTTGAGTCGAATGCAAAGTTGGAAAGTGATCTTCTGGAGATGATGTCAGGTCAGGCAACTGATCCGTGTCATCAAAGTCCAATCAATGTTTTGGAATAGAAAGTGAGGTCCTAAATTCTTCTAGGATTTCGGAGGTTTCTTTAGCTTTAGAGGAAGAGGGTGAAAAGAAACCAGATCCTATTTCTCCTACTAAGTAGTCAAAGAATTCCATATTGTCCATTGCCGTCAGTTCGTCTTTTGAAATGAGGTAAGAAGTGGGTTTTCGAGTTGTCATTTTAAACTAATACTATCCTAATTAACTAATACTAAACTAATACTAAATTAATAATTAATACTAAATTACTCAAATAACTTCCGAAAGATACCTAGAAAGGTTTCGTTCGGAAGGATCTCCTAAATACTACTACTTAAGGTGGCTTTAAATTGTACGTTTGTGATTCCCCGGCGGCGGCGCCAAAAACTTGATGGCACCCGAAAGCGTCGGTGTCGTTGATGATAACTAATCGGGCGCCAACAGGGGTTTTAAAATTTATAATTAGCGGTGCTTAAATTATATGTACTACCTACTCTGGTTAGTAAGCGGTAAGTATAACCTAAGATCGTTCTATGAATCCAAACGTGTGGGCAATTAAAGTTGGCACTTTCGGTAGGGAAGTATCTAGGATGGAACAAAGTAGGTAGGTTTGGGGGTTTTAAACTAAAGACAAGTAATTAAAATGCAGGAAATTAAAATACAGGAAAGCAGATAAAGATAAATATGTGATTGTTGAGATTTCGATAATTAATATTTCGGGATGACAGAATAAATAGGGATGATACTAATGTGGCAACCAAACTACTAGGCGTAAACTCTAGAACCCTACCAACTCGATTTCCCATTGGCATTTCACTAGGAACTAGGTTATCATGATTCTGATCGGAGCAATACGCAAACTTCCAATACTTATCTAGTTGAAAGGTAAGCAACCTATTTTGGTTCTATACCGAGGTTCATGAATCAGTAGCGTATCGTCTCATAGGTCCGACTGTTCTTAACTCCTAAGGTAGTTTACTGTTCTATTAGCATACAGATTAATAACTTTGTATGTTTAGACCGCTGATTTTATAAGATTTGGTGTTTTAAAGATTACAACTTTGATCTTATTCCGAAATCCTGTTATCATTCATTTAAGCTCTGGTTACTTCGACTTATGATTCAAATCTCTCCTTTTCAAACAGTTATACATCCCCGGATTATTCGCAATTTGTTAAAACGTGTTTCATATGCGGACCATGCCTTTCAATGATAGACAGTGTACTTTACGTAGTAGTTCCACAGTTTCTCACATGAACATGCGGTCGAGAGTAATTGACAGTGAAAGTGACACTCTATCTAACTAAATGTAAAGCAGTGCAGAAATGTAAACCTAATATATACAACGAGTGGTTTCAATGTATCTTACTTATTGCATGTCATGGGCACAGATAACTACTTACCATAATTAAGGTTGATCAGGGCCTAATTACTAGGTTGTAGTCACGTGGATAACCAGAAAGGGTAATCCATAAATTAAACTTGAATTCATAAAGTCTTGACGCTACAAGGGTTACTAATTCCTATTTTATCTGAACGTATTTCACGAACATCATTTTATAGTGTTTTGACCTTCGTCGGATATACCAGTTAGTTGTAAAGTTGTATTACCCCTTCGGGATTCCAACTATTAAACCAGAGCTGATTCTAGAGATATAACTACCTTCGGTCGTAAACCGACTTCCATACATTTGTACTCCGCCTTAAAGCGTTTCCAGTACTATATCAGATAAACAGTCGAATAGGGACCGTCATATCTCTTTACGATTATCATACATTGATTATATAATGTCATCATTACTTATAATTATCTACATCATCAACAATCACAATAATAAACTACTCGCAATTCATGGCAACAAATATATCACATACCAAGCAATAACACATATTTAAAATATGGAATAAAACAAGTATGATAAAGGTTTAGATATCACCCGGAAATAAATGCGTAGCAGCGTATTATTATGATTGACAACTCGTTTACACGTACAAAGATGAATCTTCAAACCTCCTAACGTTCGTTGTAGCCTCTATACTAATCCGAATATTAATTACAATAATCCTAGACTATAAGAGAAATTCTAGAGTGAGAAAGTGGAAATAGAAAAGGAGTATGTGAAAGTATTAGAATGTAGAAGTGTATTTTTGAGTGTGTGTTAAAATAATACTTAGGGGCTGCTATTTATAGGGAAAATATGGCTCACATTAGCATCCCTAGGCTCACATTAGAAAAAGAGTGAAAGGTGGTGCACCGGGTACGAAAAAGTAGCGAAAGGTGGTGCACTGGGTATGAAAAAATAGCGAAAGGTGGTGTACCAGGTACACGCAAGGACGGAAAAGTGAAAAAGAGATGGGGGTAGGGGGCGGCGCCGGCTAGCTGATGGCTGCCACCCGCCCCGGTCAGTCATCTTTCGCTGCGTTGCTTAATTCGTGCGTATCTTCTTCGTTATGCATCTGTTTGTGTTGATTCTTTTTGCGTTGGATTCGTAATTCAAATCCAAAGACTTTGATGTAAAGATATCCCAAAAAAATATCTCCTATCTCCAGATATTGCGTACGAATCATTTGGATCTTCCGGCGGGCGTAGAATCTTCATTCTTTATCCGTTTTTGTTGATTCTTCTTCTGTTGGATTCGTAATTTGAAATCGAACATCTTGGGTCTTGGGTGAGATGGATATTGATGATGGGCACTCTTATCTTGAAATCTCGTTTTGATGCCTTGAATCTTCAAATGTGTGTGGAATCTTCGTTTTTCACCCGTTTTGCTTGATTTTTATCGTGCAACCTTGTTTTGACCATCTTGGCATAATATCATTGATTTGCATTGTTTTTGAGTTTGACATGCCAAGAATCGTTCTAGAATGAGAGAGATATCGGTAGTAAAAACATGACTTTTTACGCGATATCAAGTATCCCGCACTTAGAACTTTGCTTGTCCTCAAGCAAACTCATTCTTAAAAAGCTTCTGGAAGGATTCTAATCGCATTAGTTTTTAGAGATACCATTTTCCAAAGAATATAAAGTTACAGTTATGAAATAGTTTTTACCGGAAACTAAGGGTTTATAGAATTTGATACCTTCTTCGAGCAACATATATGATGATCATGACTAGGCAATCCTCACAAGTGGGTCACTCAAATCACTCAATTGTTTAGGGTTTCCTACTTACTAGTGTCAATCACTTTGATAGCCTGTCATGCAGCATTCTCTTCATAGGCTTGATCGAGAATCAAATCTCCATCACTCTTGATGAGGACGGTACTAACCTTTCGAGATATCTTGGAAGGAATCGGTTGTTTGGGTTGAAGAAGGTGTGAGGGTTTTTGATAAGCATCAAATAGATAGTATATTTTATAGTAATTTATCCCTATATTTATATTCATTTTAGTGCATTTATATGATTTTAGATACTTATTTTGTTAATATTTGCATTGATGTATTTTAAAGTGGAGATTGAAGAAAAGGAACGAAAACAAGGCAAAGATTGAAGAAAAAGAAGATTAAATGAAGACTCGAAGAAAATGTAGCTTAAAACTTGAAGAAATGAAGAAGATGGATCAAAAGTGGAGTGATAACATCAATTAAGTGTTTTAAATGAAGCTTGGATGAAAGAAGCGGAAATTCGATCAAAAGCTGAAGAAAAGTGTAACTGCTGAATTTTCTGCGCGCTGTTAGTATTTTGACCATAACTCTCTCATACGGAGTCCAAATGAGTTGATTCAAGCGGCCAAATTTAGCTACAAAATATCAAAAATTCAGATTATTTGGATAAAAACTCAACCGCCGGTTGAGCTTTTCAACCGGCGGTTGGAACTGAAAATCTGGAATATTCGGGAAACGAAGAGTTTGACTTGGAGACAAAGTAACCAACCGTTGGTTGGGACCAATTTTCAGCTATTATAAATAGAAAACACCTTCCAGCTTCGAAATATATCCCAATAACCTTAATAATTCGTATATTACGAATTATTAACCCCAAATTCGACTAGAAACACTTTCTAGGGGTTTTAGGAGCAATTTAGAGTTGCAGGTTCGCAAGGTTTTGTCTATGATCAAGCGTACGGAGCGTGGTTCACGGTTTTGGTTTGCGTATCTTATTCTTTATTTAATTTTGAATGTATTTTATTATTGAATATTGATTATGATTATGTTTAACTTAATTATGAACTAATATTTATTGTATTTGCTTAGATTTATATTATTGTTGGAACTATATTATTGAATATTATTATGCAAGAATTATGTGTTATATTATGTTAATGATCATAATTAACTGATTTATAGATAAACTTCACTAATCTTTTGGGTTTTTAAATTAAGTGATTATGTTTCATTAGATGTTAAGTAGCATTATAATTAAACCGACCCTGGAATTGCATCAATAATATGTTGATAGATCTTAATAAATAGTGATACTTTACATAACCTTTAACTGTATTGCTATATGAGAATTGTCATAACCTTTGAGGTTTTCTACATTAGTAAATCATAATAATAATAACCAACAATAAATAATCTAAGTAAATACATATTTATCTCTAATTGTTTACTATCTTTAGTTAATTGTTTTCTATTGAATTGGTTATAATCTAGTATTCTTAAATACGTTCATACAGAACTAAAACGTATCCCCCTTATCTGTATATTATATATTTTAATTAAATTATAAATTCTATTTTATTTATAACCACCATTCCCAGTGTTCAACTCGGACTTACTTAAAAGCTATATTATACGAACGGGTTATTCTTGCCTGGCTTGTGTGATATTATTATTTAAGTATTTCCATTTATTAAAATTTGTTATTTTAAACTCTAATCACACGACATCAGTTTTCCTTGTATTTTCTCGAAACTTTTCTTGAGAGAGTTTCTTTAGAATTTCTCAGATTTTGAAATGACTACATAGCCTTTTTCTTCTTTTTCTTTGGAATTTTTCTTTTCTTGGCCCTTTTCTTGGTTGTGTCGGCATATTCTTTTTGAATTTTTTTCTTTTGTTTTCTTTTCCTATGCGGACCCTACCGATATATTTTATGGCCTTGTATTAGGTTGTAGAAGTCTTGGGAAATCAAGAGTGTCTTTGAGAGTTTGTTGGAAGATGAAACTTCTGTAGGTTCGGGACGAATACTAGGAGGTTTTGATTGGGTGTGAAGAGTGAATGTTGAGTGGGTGGATGTTTGATGGTGGAAGGGTGTTTGGATTCCTTAGAAGTTATCAAGATGGGTTGTACCTATGCCACGTATGGCACTCATCGGTGTGATCTTGAAATGCATTACAAGAGCAAGTTCTAATTCAAATGCATACATCGGCGCACACATGAAACGAAAAATGAAGCATTTTAGAGATGAATGCTAATGATGGGCTCAATCCTCACGAATCGAATTTTTTGGTCAATGTGTGCCTAGCCATGTGTTGCTTTTTTCGTATGTATCTTATTCTAAAACAGTTTTGTTTCGTTGTCAAAACTCATTTCTTGCTGTAATTTATAATTTTGAAAGATAGGATTTCTAAAGAACGATGTTTTTGAATCTAAAAATTTGAAATTTTATCCATTTTTAGCCTTTTAATGAAAATATTGTTTGACTTACGGACAAGAGGTAAAACTTGCGGTTAAAGGCCGTATATCCCACACTTAGAGGAACATTGTCCCTAATGTTCGAATCTATTTGTTTAGAGGAACCTCTTGTTGAGGTATCCCACACTTAGAGATTCTACTTATTTTTGGATTGTTTCATAAGTGTAGTGTGATGATCCCACACTTAGTGTTTGGAATATCGGATGAGATGATCAATTCTTTAAACGGGTAGAGGGTTTTGGAACTGTGTACCGCTTTTGCTGTGCACGTTGTTGGTTACTCGTTAGAAGTCTGCTGGTCCGTGGCTTGTGACTTATGGCTCTCGGCATTCTTCATCGTGTGGTCCACAACTTCCCTTTCTTTGGTCTTCTATGGATGGTTTCTCAAACAAACCACTCAATTCAATCAAGTAATAGCTGCTAATAAGAAAAGTAAAGTAATAGCATAATCAAGTTATAACTGGATAGATGTGATGTCTATGCATCCACAGTACATCAAATACACATAATAATAATAAGGTCTTGATAGAAAATAGAAAGGAGTTAGAAAGCGGAGCGGTCTATTGCTCGGATGGTGGTGATTGTGGCCTAGGTGGAACTGTGCGAGGTGGTAAACCATGGCCATGGTCAAGAACTGGATGTCGGTGACGTGCTGGAGTAGGAACTGCAGGGGGATATAAGTGTGGTGGTGCTCGGCCCAACCCACAGGGTAATTCAGGAAGTGGGCTCACTGGTATCCCTGCGTTGTTTGCTGTCTCATAGCCTTATAACATCGGACCTGCATCTGCATCATCCAGTACCAATAGTCTGGCCCTGGTGGTGTCCCATATTGGTATATGTAAGGGGGCACCTGAGATCTAGGAGCTGGGGTGGAAGGTCCTGCTCTAGTAGGCTGTGGCACTACTAGTGGTGTTGCAACTGGGTCATCATAATCATCCTTATCTTCGTCTGAATCTGAGTTATTTGGCTTTTTTGGTTGTTGCCTCTTTCTTCCCTCTCTTGGTAAAATTAGACCTGATACCAATTCATCCATACTTTATGTGTCTAATGATCATGCCCTGATGTAAATGGTGCCGTCTCTCATAATCTTGAGTATATCCATGCTCCTAAGGAACTCATAATCTATCGCGTGGGCACTCCATACTGGCAGGCTTTTGAATTTTTCTACCTCTATAGTTTTAAGCAATCCCATTCTGCGAATCAGCCTTGTAATTATTGGACCCATATATGATCTCTTTGCACCAAAATCCTTTTCTTCTAGAATCCGCTGGGCAACTAAATGGGCAACCTGAATATTCCTCTTCTCGAGTATGCATGTCGTCATAGCAATATCAAATCTGGCAACTCGACCGCTTGTCATGTATATTCCGTTAAATGAACAAGCTATCAGCTTGTGTAGGATTTGTAAGACTGGATCTCTAAGTCTGGTAGCCTTTATACCCGAGAAATATCTTGCTGATGATAACTTACTCCATGCCTCGGATGGTGTGGTCGAGATGGATATCGAAGTGGCTCCATTAGTGAACAGTGGGGAATGTATCTCCTTAGGTGTGTATAGATCCAAATGTTGTGCGAACTGAGCCAGTGACAAGGTGAATGAACTTCCCATGTATCAAAACGTGATCAAACTGTCTCCAACTCTACTCCTTGTCTTAAATGTGTATGTGGTCATGAACTCGGTAACCATTTCCATGTATACCGGTTCATCAATGCTGAACAGTTTCTTGAAGGACTCGAACTGCTGACCCTCAACTGGCTAACTGAGTAGGTTCTCTAGTCTTTGTCTGAATCCCAATACTTGTAGCTTTTCCCAGTCCACATATCTAAAATGCCCGAACTTCTTGTCTCTCCAAATGCGTGCCATCTGGTCATGATCAGGTGATGCACTAAGATAGGCGAGAGATCCTGTAAGTGGTCGTGCTGGGTTTAGTTTTTTCTTCTTCGGCGACATAGTACCTGAGAACATGAGAGATTTAAAGTAATGGATTCTCAAGAAGGAGAAAATTTAAAGCACTTATTGAAATTTCCAATGGAAGATTTGAAATGAGGGCTTTAAATTTTTAACAGTCCAAAGATTACGGTAAATATCAAATGTCCCCAAGTAACCAATAATTAGTTTAAACAAATAATAAGGCAATCATTAATAGGTGAAAAATATATAGTCATGAAATGGTAATAGCTTTATTGTGAAGTAATGCAATTTACAAAGTTTGGTGTTACCCAAATTTGAAATGTCATTATTTCACAATTTATAATTATCAGTAGGTTTTGACTTTTAAAAGTTCAAGTTGAAGTAAGGTTTAAAATTTGATTTAAGAATGTAATTACTTCAAGTTGACTTTTCAAGTCTAAGCTTACTTCAAATGATAACTTCGTATGCTAAAGTTATATCCTATGCATGTAAATATGACCTAAACTATTTCAATCATTTCCTAATTGTTAAACAAGCTAGGTCATGCAATAAGAGTTATGTCATCCATGTGTTTGATTTTATTCAAGACTTTTAATTTCACAATAATGATTTTCTAGTTATTTTGCCTACTTTGACTAGTCAAGCAAGTACAAGATTCTAGTGAGCAAGAATTGTCAAGTAACCTTAATTTACTATTCTATTCAAGCAAGCAAGCTAATCTTTTGTAGATTTTCAAAAATCAACTTGCTAATCCTAATTCATTCGCATTGTGCAATTAACATAGAGTAATCATTCAAATCACCATGATCATTTAAATACCTAACAACTACACTTAATCACGAATAATTATAGACTTAATTAATAGGTCAAAGTTCATCCTTTTAATAAAGTCAAACATGTGTGAATTAGCATGGGTAAGTGGTAGTAGTATGTAATTTCTAAGCATTCAACCAAGAAAAGTAGTGATTCCTAGTTACTAACTTAGCTAATTTCATAAAATAGGATATTCAAAGTTCAAAGTAGGTTTCTCATGATCATACCTTTATTGTAGTGCGTAAAACTTCAAAACAAATGTACAACCGAGAATAATATGCAACGAGGAGTTCAAAAGGACGCAAATTTATAGAGTTTGATGGAGATTTAATGGTGGTTCATGGTGGTGTGGGTGGAGGTGTGGAGGTGAAGGTGTGGCCGGCCATGGGGATCAAAAGGGGAGGAAGGAAGTGTTTTTGCTTTTGAATTATGGGAGTGCATGGAAGTCTTAATGGTCCCTTAGGAATATATGTCCTAGTCCCAAGTACCATATTCCTTACATGGTCCCTAATGTACTTTTAAGCTAATAATCTAAGTTAACTTCTAATGTCTTATTAATAATGATTACGAATCCTAAGTGTATTTATTGTGACTTGTTACTTGTTGGTTTCTCGTCACGTTATAAATAATTTAGGGAATGCACACATTTTTGCGGGACGATTATAATTAACCTAAAATATTAAACTTAAGTTATTATATATATATATATATATATATATATATATATATATATATATATTATTTTTTTAACAGAAACTTTTAAAAATAAGTTCGTTTAAAGTTGCGAGCCTCGACCTTTGATGTGCTGCCCAAGCGTCGTGTGAAGACGGTGCTCAGACCGCAATCGGTTTGTTTTAAATTTATATTTGCTGGGGTCTAAGTATGACTTACTAATACTGAACCAAAGGCTAGTAGATGGTAAGTATGACCTAGAGTCATTCTGAAAGAGAAACTGAATTGAAACGAAGGTGATCCAATCAATCTTTCTTTTCTAGTAAAGGTTTTAAAAGAGTGCGTTGGGGGTTTTGGTTCAGTTAACTAAGTAAACTAAATAAAGCGAATAAAATGTAATGATAAATCAGATAATAAAAGTAGTATTTGTTGTGAGTTCGTTAGCTACTAATGTGGGATGATGACTTTTATGGGAAAAACGATTATCTAAATTGGATATGTCTAGTGGATTCAATGCCTATCGGTATAACCAATAAGTTCCCTATTAGTTGGTTATCAACTAATATGTCACGAGGAACTAAGGTGTCATGATTCTGATTAGATAGACGATGCTCAACTCTCCACACTCTCCTGTGAGGGAGTCAGTGACCCGTATTATTGAACGTAATTGCTCATGGGTGAAGGAATAGAGTAGAAGGTCATTAGCAAGTCTAACCGTTCTTAATACCATAAAGATTTCAAATCCATTAAACAACTAACTTAGAATTTATGTTCGGACTTATTAACCAATTCTTATTAATGAAACTTAAGATTGATAAGCAGGGGAAAACGTTTAGGTTTCTTACGTATCTTACTTTTGGTTTCATGATTAAAGATAGAACAACAGTGTAACTTAGATTTCAAACTTGCCTTTCTCAATACAATTAACAAATCTCTAGGTTTTCGTAAATGGTTATTTAGCCTATAGCCTACCTACTCTAATCTAATCTAAACTAATCTAATTAAAACACTAATTAAAATGCTGACGGCTTTTTGCATAAAGTTAAACCCAGACCATGTCAGAAAATACTATGTTGATTCACAGTGTATTTAATCGTTTACCGATGGTTCCATTGTGAATTTAATTGCTTCGCAATGTTCACATGATAATTACATTGTGATCGGAAGTGTACAATACTCTTGGCAAGTCCACGTAATCACGTTGCATTTTATGATGTTTGCATGACGTTACAATTAAAAACATAGTTTTTACATAGATAACTATTGACGAAGTATCAAGGTTCGCGACTCCTCTTTACAAGGTTACAATCACGTTTGTTAATCGAAAGGTGAATATAAGTTTTAGGTTTAAAATCGTAAGATAAGTCCGTTCATAAAGTATCCGTTTTGTAATGTCGATCCATAATACAACTACCTTCGGTCGTTACCGGCTTCCATGCATTTGTACTTTGATCGAGAGCATTTCCAACACTATACCAAGTAAACAGTCGAATAGGGGCCGTCATATTATTTCACGACATATTCAAAGTCATCCCACAATTATATATGCTAACTACATCACAACAAATACAATAGTAATCTACTCGCTAATCATGGCACAAACTAATTCTAGCATAATTAAAGTATAAATATTTAATTAAGATAGAATAAGATAGAAAGAACCCGGATTAAAATGCGAGAAGGAATAGACTTGAAAAAATAAGTGTAACTCCAAGCGTACACCAAAGATTACAATATGATCCTTGCTTTCGTTCTACTCTAAACAATTAGCCTAACACTAATTTTAAAGTAAGAAAATAGAATGAGAAAGTAAAGAGAAATATGTCTAATATATGTAGAAATATTGAGACATATGGGACATCTCAAAATGGAGGCATAGGGGATGTATTTATAGGCCAAATATGGCTCACATTAGCATCCTTGGGCTCACATTTGAAAAAGGTGTGAAAGGTGGTGCACCGGGTATGAAAAGTAGCGAAAGGTGGTGCACCGGGTACGAAAAAGTAGCGAAAGGTGGTGCACCGGGTACGAAAAAGTAGCTAAAGGTGGTGCACCAGGTACGCGAAAGTACAAAAAAGCGGAAAAGAGAAGGGGGGTGGCGGCCAGCGCCGCCCACCATGCAGCCAGCGGCGGCTGGTGGTTGGCCGATGGCGGCTGGCTGCACCCCCCCCCCCCCCGCTGCGCCGTCTTTCGCTGCGTTGCTCGATTCGCGCGTATCTTCTTCGTTCTGCGCCCATTTGTGTTGATTCTTTTTGCGTTAGATTAAAAAACTAAGACTTTGATGAAAAGTAATCCCAAAAATATGTCTCCTATCTCCAGATATTGCGTACGGATCATTTGATTCTTCCGGCAGGCGTAGAATCTTCATTCTTTATCCGTTTTTGTTGATTCTTGTTCTGTTGGATTCGTATTTTGAAAACGAACATCTTGGAGCAAGTGGATTTTGGTGATGGGCACTTTTGTCTTGAAATCTCATTTTGATGCCTTGAATCTTCAAACGTGTGTGAAATCATCGTTTTTCATCCGTTTTGCTTGATTTTTATCGCGCAGCCTTGTTTTGACTATCTTGGCATAATATCATTGATTTGTGCTATATTTGAGTTAAAATGCCAAGAATCATTCTAGAATGAGAGAGATATCGGTAGTAAAAATATGACTTTTTACGCGATATCAAGTATCCCACACTTAGAACTTTGCTTGTCCTCAAGCAAACTTGAATTTCAAACATGGTTAATAGTAAACAGATAATGAAATATTTTAGGGTAGAACTTTTTACTAAGGGGTTTTGGAAAATAAAATATTCGTTCTTTGAAAAAGTAGGGTTGTAATCTTTGGGAGCATGCTTTTGATCTTTGATCTTGGATACATGGCTAGGCGATCCTCTCAAGGTGGTCACTCAAATCACTCAAAGTGTTTAGGGTTTCCTATTCTAATATTATCAATCACTCAGAACGCCAGTCATGTATCATTTATCGTCATAGGCTTGATCGAGAATCAAATCGTTACCTTTTTGGTGAGTGTGAAGTCGATCTAGCCACAATCATTCTAAGGGGAGTGATGTAGGGTTTTTCGAAGCGGGATGTTTGTAGGGGTTTTGTTGGGGTTTTGGTGAGTTTCTTTTTGTTGAAGTTGGAGATTTTTGGGAGGATTGACGCCTTTTTGCAAGAGGAGTCCTTTTCTCCTATTGAGTTTCTTTTCTGCAGATTTTTCTTTCTTGAACTTCTCTCTCTCTCTTTTTTTTTTTCGACGTCGTCTCCTTGTGATTTCTCTCCTTTCAACTTTGAAACTTTGTTTTAAAGTTTGGGGGATGCTTTTGAGAAAGTAGGGGTAACGTATATATTTTTCTTGGGTGTATGGGTGTACGGATGGGTTTAAGAATGATGTGATTCAATCTCCTTTTCACTAACCAATCTAGATTCGAAATGCATAACAGGAGCAAGTTCTGATTCTAAACGCATACATCGGCACACTCAAGAATCGAAAAAGTGAAGCATTAAAAGTGAATGCTTTTCTATGGCTCAAGATACCTCACGAATCGAAAGTTGGGTTGTTGTGTGCCTAGTCATGCGATGCTCTTTATGGGATTACTAATTTTTCAAAAGAATTTGTATTTTATTTGTCCTTCTTCCTCAAAGTAAATCATTCTTCGTCTAAAATTTTCATTTTCAACATATTTTTAATTCAATTTTTGAAAATTTTTGTTTACTTTTGGAGAAGCAAGGTCTTAAAGAGAAACGACTTAGAATCAAGCATATACCATTATCCATTTTACAGTAGTGTAACTACTGCTATCCCACACTTAAAGGAACATCGTCCTCGATGTTAATCTAAGCTCTAACTGGGGTGAATATCCCACACTTAAGAATTTAAACATCTAAGACATATTCTTTTAGTGGTGTGTTTTGGGTTTGAATCCCACACTTAGTGATAAGTATAATGGATATGGTATATTTAAACAAATGAAAGAGAAGGTTTAGAAGGACTCCCCGGTGGTTGCAGTGTTCCTTTGGTTGCATGTGCCGGATTCTGTCTTCCTTGGTGCAGTCTTGATCAAGTCTTCTTGTGATTGGTCTCGTAGGTGTGAACACGCCGGATATACTTTTCTTTTGGTCTTGATGCTTCCTTGCAGGCTGGAGCATGCTTTGTATGATCCGAGTGTGAAAGATAGTCGGAGATTTCATCACTTCTTAGAAAGTAAAATTGCAGAAATGTGAAAACACGGGTTGCCTCCCGAGAAGCGCTCTTTTAAAGTCGAGAGCTCGACTTAGTTCTCTCTTCTTCATATGATGATGGATGTGTCCGTGGTACTAGAGTGGTCACTATGGTTTCTGGGTAGGGCGTATCGTGGAGGGAAGTATCACAGAAACTGTTCTATCATATCAGCAATGAGAGTTGGTGGAGTGGTGGACTCCATTCTGAAGCTCTTGAAGTGATTAGTGGCCAGTCGGTCGAGGATTGCCATCCCATAGCTGATGTATCGAACTGCCCTTGTGACCGGTCCGTTAGGATCGATTCGAGTGCAGGTGTGAGTTCGAACAATTTCACGCTATGGGTGGTTTCTGCCTATTGAGGTGATTAAAGCCATGAATTGGGTTTTTACTTCTTTAAAATCATTGGCCAAAGGGTCTCCTCCGAAAGATCTAGTAGCTTGGCATACTTGTCTGATGATTTGATGTTGTTCGCGGTTGAAGGGAAAATCTGAGTCTGTGAAGATGTAGACTAACTTGCTGAATATTTCATTGTATCCATTACGGTAAGCGTCAATTTCAACGTCTTCTTCCTCATACATTCCACGCAGTCTGGTTGTCACATAAGTTGCTAAGTTGATTTGTGACATGTGCGGGATGAATCTAGGTACTTCACGAATTTCTTCATCATATGCTGCCTGATTTAGTTCGTCAATTATTAGTTCAACGTGATGACCTATAGTGGAGTAAATGACGATCCTGAAGTTTTCTGGAGTTGTGAGATGTTCTCCAGTTGCGATGAGATCTAGAAGAGTTCTAAGATCTCCCACAATTCTTATGTCAGCATAATTATGTGGATTTCCAGTAGCTCTTTCAAGATGGGTCCTCATGGATGCTAGCGTAGCCTTTTGACTTGATGAGTAAGGAATAGCTGATCCGGCTAAGGCACAATATACTTTTTGGTATATTTGCCTTTGGTTGCTGCATAACTCGATTTCTCCCATTGGGTAGTCTGGTCTTTCTGGCTGTTGAGCTTCTCTGGTGACTTGTTCTTGAAGGGAATCGGAGAATCCTTGGATATGTCGGAGCAAAGTCTGGGGTACTGGTTCTCCATAATTGGTGAGATATGAATCGTATTCTCGTTTAATCTGCCTGATCAGGTGTCTCTGAGCGGTGTTGTATTCATTGGTTGATTCTTTGATAGCCTCTACAATGATGCGTACATCATCGTTTTCATCAATCAGGTCAATCATCTCTTCGTGAGTGTCTATGAGCGGAATCTCTAGTCTTTCAGTTGTGATGATTGGTGAATTTGGTGGAGCAAGAGGAGTTTTCAAAATAGAGCGTTCATCGATAGTGACGTCAATAAAATCACCGTCAAATTCGATGTTTTGATAGTCGAAATCCTCGTCTCGCGAGTCTGGGAATTGGTGGAGTTCTTCTCTGAGGGTGCATTGTTGAAAGGTTGAGTACTGTCGACTTTGATGGTTCCGACTTCCGTGATGGTGTTTTGAAGGTTTTCTTCAGCAAAGCTTCCTGGCTGTCGTGCCTTATATGCAAAAATTCTTTGTTGGAGTGTAGCATATAGGTCAGGGTGCTGTGATGTTCGGAGTTCTTCTTCGAAAGTATCTATGTCTCAGAGTCGGGTTCTGGTAAAGGGTTTTGATGGATCGAGATAAGAATCAAGGATGTTTCCCATTCTTTTGAGATGAGTGGATCTGAGCTCTTGGTGGATGGCTCCATAATCAAAGGATTCTTCTGATGAAGTGTAGTCTTTGCAGTCTTGTATTCTTTTGACTTCAGCCATCTGTGGTGAATCAATTTGATCTTCTTCTTCCTCTTCTCCGTCTTCGATTTCTTCTTCCTCCTCAGGTTCTTCTTCTTCCATTTCATCCGTTCTTTCATCTTCCTCATCGGGTTTTTCCTCTTCTTCCTCAGGTTCTGATTCGTCCTCCTCGGATTCTTCTTCTTCCTCAGCGTCTTGGTACTCCTCGTCCTCATCTCGGTCTGTTTCAGTGTCGTAGATCAAGGTTGTCGGTCGAGTGAAGCATCGTTCTTCTTCGGGGTCTGATTCATCATCGGAACAAATTCTGCATGTTGATATAGCATAACATTCCTCTTCTTCTGGAGTGCATTCCGGTTGGTCGATCTTGTAAGTAATGCTTTCACCATGTGATCGTAAGACAATCGTGTGGTTATACACATCAATTACTGCTCTAGCTGTGTTCATGAATGGTCTCCCAAGGATAATCGGGATGTTTATGTCCTCATGAATGTCCATTACCACGAAATCCGTTGGAAAGAAAAATTTGTTGACTTGAACTAGAACGTTCTCAGCTATTTCTTTTGGGTATCTAACAGATTGATCAGCTAGTTGGACCGTCATCTTAGTGGGTTTCAAGTTTTCAAGTTCTAGCCTCTTAAACAGGTTGTAGGGCATAAGGTTAATGCTGGCTCCTAAGTCGGCTAAGGCGCTCATGTTTCCGGATTCGTAAATAGAACAAGGGAGTGTAAATCTACCGGTGTTTCCTAGTTTTTTTGGAAGGCTATTCTTAAGTGGGGCCGAGGTTTCAGAACTAAGGGGAATGTTGTTTACTTCGGGTAGTTTATCCTTAGTGGATAGCAATTTTCTAATGTACTTATTACGACCGGGAACTCTAGACATGGTATCAAGGAATTTTCCATCTAGCTTAAAGGATGATAATTTCTTAGGTTAGGCTTTAAGTCTAGCGGGATACGGGATCCTAACCTCTTTGTTTATGGTCGGAGTGGTTTCTACGGTTGGTATCATGCTCTTTGGCTCTTCCTCTTTTACTGGAACAGAAGTAGGTGGTGTAGTAGATGCTTCCTCGGTGGTAGTCAGTTGTTTTGCTTCCTCAACATGTGGATTGTGAACCATGTTGCTCGGCAAGCTTCCTCTAGATCTGTTATCAAGATGTTGTGCCAATTGTCCAATCTGAGCTTCCAAATTCTTCAGCACAGCCAACTGATTTCTCATAAAGAGGTCGGCTTGATCTTATCTAGCGGACGTCTTTTGGTTAAACAGGTGTTGACCTTGCATGAATTGGGTAAAGGCGTCATCTGAACTTGAAGCTGGGGCATTTATCTTTGCAGGTTGTTCAGGGGTTTGGTTTGTGTCGGAAGTTGGTGCAGGAAGTGCGAGGGGTTGGTTATAAGAAGGTTGTGATTGTTGTGGGTAAGGTGGGTATCTAGGTGGGTATCGGGGTTGGTATGGTGGTTGGTTGTTTCTTGGTTGGAATGGAGGTCCTCTAGGTTGGTTGTTATTTTGATTGAAACCGGGTGGAAATTTTTTGTTGTCGAGCGGAATATTGAACATAGTAAACGGTGCCGTCTGTCTCTTCATACTCAACTTGGTATTCACCATGTGATTGCGAGTTGGTGCAGTTTTGACAGGCTTGCACTTGGTGTACTTGGTGTTGTTGTTTCTTAAGTTCTCCAAACTGTTTGACAAGTGAGTCCATTTTCTCCGTCAATACCTTGATTGCTTCAACTGGAATTGGATTTGATGTAGCGAGAGGTGCTGAAGATGTTGTGTGATCTCCAGAGTTCCAATCATGGTGATGCATAGTCATGTTCTCTATAAGGTTCCATCCTTCTTCGTCGGTCTTTGCCATGAAGCTTCCTTGAGCAGCAGCATCGAGGGTGGTTCGGTGGTTAGGGTCTAAACCATTGTAGAAGGTGCACAATTGTGCGGATTTGTTGAGTCGGTGATTTGAGCATTTCTTCAAGGCTCCTTTGAATCTTTCCCATGCGGTGTATAATGACTCATCATAAGCTTGGTGGAAATTCATGATGTCATTTCGAAGTTTGGTTTGCTTAGAAGGCGGAAAGTACTTGGTTAGAAATTTTGTCGCCATCGCAGTCCATGAAGGGATAGAGCCGGTCTCTAAACCTTCAAACCATGTTTGCGCATGATGTGTGAGTGAATAAGGGAAAAGATACAAGCGGATTGTGTCTTGACTAATTCCGTTTTGTTTGTAGGAGTTTGAAAGAGATATGAACTTGTCGAGGTGAGAGTTTGGGTCATCACTGGGTAATCCATGGAATTGACAGTGGTTTTGGATTAGTTGGATGATGTGGTGCTTAAGCTCGGAAGATAAACCAGTGGTTTCAGGGTAGAGAATTGGTCCTCCTCTTCCTTCGATAGAGGGTTTACTGTTGTCAGCGAGAGTGATGCGTTCATCCATTGCTTGTTCGAGTGCGGATTGCTTCTTTTCTCGTCGGATGGTACGTATTATAAGTTCTGGATCAGGGAAATTAAACAGTTTTGCAGATCTAGGGGAACATGTCATACACTAAGAAAGAAAGACAAGAAATAAAATACTTTTTTTAGATGGTTTTATCCTAAGGGTTTACTAGAATTAGGATTGGTTGGGCCTCTGTATCGAACAGTTAGTCTCCCCGGCAGCGGCACTAAAAACTTGATGTGCTGCCCAAGCGTCGTGTGAAGACGGTGCTCGGACCACAATCGGTTTGTTTTAAATTTATATTTGCTGGGGTCTAAGTATAATTTACTAATACTGAACCAAAGGCTAGTAGATGGTAAGTATGACCTAGAGTCGTTCTGAAAGAGAAACTGAATTGAAACGGAGGTGATCCAATCAATCTTTCTTTTCTAGTAAAGGTTTTAAAAGAGTGCGTTGGGGGTTTTGGTTCAGTTAACTAAGTAAACTAAATAAAGCGAATAAAATGTAATGATAAATCAGATAATAAAAGTAGTATTTGTTGTGAGTTCGTTAGCTACTAATGTGGGATGATGACTTTTATGGGAAAAACGATTATCTAAATTGGATATGTCTAGTGGATTCAATGCCTATCGGTATAACCAATAAGTTCCCTATTAGTTGGTTATCAACTAATATGTCACGAGGAACTAAGGTGTCATGATTCTGATTAGATAGACGATGCTCAACTCTCCACACTCTCCTGTGAGGGAGTCAGTGACCCGTATTATTGAACGTAATTGCTCATGGGTGAAGGAATAGAGTAGAAGGTCATTAGCAAGTCTAACCGTTCTTAATACCATAAAGATTTCAAATCCATTAAACAACTAACTTAGAATTTATGTTCGGACTTATTAACCAATTCTTATTAATGAAACTTAAGATTGATAAGCAGGGGAAAACGTTTAGGTTTCTTACGTATCTTACTTTTGGTTTCATGATTAAAGATAGAACAACAGTGTAACTTAGATTTCAAACTTGCCTTTCTCAATACAATTAACAAATCTCTAGGTTTTCGTAAATGGTTATTTAGCCTATAGCCTACCTACTCTAATCTAATCTAAACTAATCTAATTAAAACACTAATTAAAATGCTGACGGCTTTTTGCATAAAGTTAAACCCAGACCATGTCAGAAAATACTATGTTGATTCACAGTGTATTTAATCGTTTACCGATGGTTCCATTGTGAATTTAATTGCTTCGCAATGTTCACATGATAATTACATTGTGATCGGAAGTGTACAATACTCTTGGCAAGTCCACGTAATCACGTTGCATTTTATGATGTTTGCATGACGTTACAATTAAAAACATAGTTTTTACATAGATAACTATTGACGAAGTATCAAGGTTCGCGACTCCTCTTTACAAGGTTACAATCACGTTTGTTAATCGAAAGGTGAATATAAGTTTTAGGTTTAAAATCGTAAGATAAGTCCGTTCATAAAGTATCCGTTTTGTAATGTCGATCCATAATACAACTACCTTCGGTCGTTACCGGCTTCCATGCATTTGTACTTTGATCGAGAGCATTTCCAACACTATACCAAGTAAACAGTCGAATAGGGGCCGTCATATTATTTCACGACATATTCAAAGTCATCCCACAATTATATATGCTAACTACATCACAACAAATACAATAGTAATCTACTCGCTAATCATGGAACAAACTAATTCTAGCATAATTAAAGTATAAATATTTAATTAAGATAGAATAAGATAGAAAGAACCCGGATTAAAATGCAAGAAGGAATAGACTTGAATTAATAAGCGTAACTCCAAGCGTACACCAAAGATTACAATATGATCCTTGCTTTCGTTCTACTCTAAACAATTAGCCTAACACTAATTTTAAAGTAAGAAAATAGAATGAGAAAGTAAAGAGAAATATGTCTAATATATGTAGAAATATTGAGACATATGGGACATCTCAAAATGGAGGCTTAGGGGCTGTATTTATAGGCCAAATATGGCTCACATTAGCATCCTTAGGCTCACATTAGAAAAAGGTGTGAAAGGTGGTGCACCGGGTACGAAAAAGTATCGAAAGGTGGTACACCGGGTACGAAAAAGTAGCTAAAGGTGGTGCACCGGGTACGCGAAAGTACGAAAAAGTGGAAAAGAGATGGGGGTGGCGGCCGGCGCCGCCCACCATGCAGCCGGCGTCGGCTGGTGGTTGGCCGGCGGCGGCTGGCTGCCACCCGCCCCGCTGCACTGTCTTTCGCTGCGTTGCTCGATTCGCGCGTATCTTCTTCGTTCTGCGCCCGTTTGCGTTGATTCTTTTTGCGTTAGATTCAAAAATGAAGACTTTGATGAAAAGTAATCCCAAAAATATGTGTCCTATCTCTAGATATTGCGTACGGATCATTTGATTCTTCCGGTGGGCGTAGAATCTTCATTCTTTATCCGTTTTTGTTGATTCTTCTTCTGTTGGATTCGTATTTTGAAAACGAACATCTTGGAGCAGGTGGATGTTGGTGATGGGCACTTTTGTCTTGAAATCTTATTTTGATGCCTTGAATCTTCAAACGTGTGTGAAATCTTCGTTTTTCATCCGTTTTGCTTGATTTTTATCGTGCAACCTTGTTTTGACCATCCTGGCATAATATCATTGATTTGTGCTATATTTGAGTTAAAATGCCAAGAATGGTTCTAGAATGAGAGAGATATCGGTAGTAAAAACATGACTTTTTACGCGATATCAACCTTTTTGGAAAGAATTGTTTTATGATTCGTTCCGATCTTTTCGTAGAGAAAGGGTCGAGATTTGTTCACTTAGACGAATGTTTTTAGGCACAAAACATTTTGAAAGCTCCTAGATGACATTAGAAATTAAATAATGATTGTTCTCTATGTCCCCTAGGGTTTCTCTTTCTTCATATCCTAAATTGACAAGATCACTAATTAACTTATTATATGCCTTTCTTATCTTCTTAGGGTTTGACAATCCGTCGCGCGGTCCTTGATCCTTGTAATTTAGATCGTGATTGAGTTTATCCATGATTTCCAGTAATGCTTTATCTTCTTGCGAATCAGGTTCTCCGGTTGTAGAATTGACTATTCTTACGAGTTTACTGATTAGGGCTTTTTGTGTGGAATTGAAGGGGTATTTGGTGAAAGCGAAGATTTGAACAAGCTTAACGTGAAGGTCTTTTCGTTTAGCGAAGAAAGCGGTGTCATGTTTTTTGGTGGAATCAGGAAAAATGTTTCGCAATTTTGAGATCAAGTAAGAAGCGGGGTCAACAAAGAATGGAATTTTACCAGGGATGATGATAGGAATCATCGGGTCCCGTTCTACCCAGAACTCAAGTTCATTGATCATTGCAGCAACATTATGATTGATTAATCTCATAGACATTGGATGGAAATCCATGTTGGCAAGTGATTCAAAAAGTAGATCCAAATCTGCTATAAACTTTAGTTCTTGGTCTCTGAAATTGGTGGAAGTGCTTTCGCATTCATGATTTGACAGCCGAGATGAGAAATTGAGTTGTTCGTCAAGAGTGGTAATCTTTTCTCGTTGGTCATATGAAAAAGGAAAGTCGGAGGAGTCTAATTTCCTAATGTGTGCCCTATAAACATCTATTCTGCGAGAAGGATTAAAGGATGTGCCGAGGTGGCGTTCTTCAGAACAAGGTTTTTCTGGCTCGATTGATGGAACTTTATCCACCACTCGATAGATGGTGTATTCGTGTTCTTGTGAAAGGAATGGAAAGATGCCGTCATTACGAGAATTTGACAGAGTGTTGCCATACACTGACGTTTCAGGAATGAGGGTGATTAAGTCACATAATTTCGGAGGTTTTTCTTCATAATCTTCTTCGGAAGGACTATTGAAGTGGACAGAATTTGGTATTTGAGGCGAATGCAAAGTTGGAAAATGATCTTCTGGAGATGATGTCAGGTCAGGCAACTGATCCGTGTCATCAAAGTCCAATCAATGTTTTGGAATAGAAAGTGAGGTCCTAAATTCTTCTAGGGTTTCGGAGGTTTCTTTAGCTTTAGAGGAAGAGGATGAAAAGAAATCAGATCCTATTTCTCCTACTAAGTAGTCAAAGAATTCCGTATCGTCCATTGCCGTCAGTTTGTCTTTTGAAATGAGGTAAGAAGTGGGTTTTCGAGTTGTCATTTTAAACTAATACTATCCTAATTAACTAATACTAAATTAATAATTAATACTAAATTACTCAAATAACTTCCGAAAGATACCTGGAAAGGTTTCGTTCGGAAGGATCTCCTAAATACTACTCCCTCCGTCCCAATTTTATTGTCCCCAGACAAAAAACACACAGTTTAAGAAAAATATCACTATCTCTCTTACTTTTTGGTAACAAGACAATCTTACCCTTTACTTTTTACCTACCTTTTTGTCTTACATATATAAATTAGGGGCAAAAATGAACTTTATTTCATTAATTATTTCTATTTATGGAAGTGGACAATTAAATTGGGACATCCCAAAAAGGAATAGTGGACAATAGATATGGGACGGAGGGAGTACTACTTAAGGTGGATTTAAATTGTACGTTTGTGATTCCCCGGCAGCGGCGCCAAAAACTTGATGGCACCCCAAAGCGTCGGTGTCGTTGATGATAACTAATCGGGCACCAACAGGGGTTTTAAAATTTATAATTAGCGGTGCTTAAATTATATGTACTACCTACTCTGGTTAGTAAGCGGTAAGTATAACCTAAGATCGTTCTATAAATCCAAACATGTGGGCAACTAAAGTTGGCACTTTCGGTAGGGAAGTATCTAGGATGGAACAAAGTAGGTAGGTTTGGGGGTTTTAAACTAAAGACAAGTTATTAAAATGCAGGAAATTAAAATACAGGAAAGCAGATAAAGATAAATATGTGATTGTTGAGATTTTGATAATTAATATTTCGGGATGACAGAATAAATAGGGATGATACTAATGTGGCAACTAAACTACTAGGCGTAAACTCTAGAACCCTACCAACTCGATTTCCTATTGGCATGTCACTAGGAACTAGGTTATCATGATTCTGATCGGAGCAATACGCAAACTTCCAATACTTATCTAGTTGAAAGGTAAGGAACCTATTTTGGTTCTATACCGAGGTTCATGAATCAATAGCGTATCATCTCATAGGTCCGACTGTTCTTAACTCCTAAGGTAGTTTACTGTTCTATTAGCATACAGATTAATAACTTTGTATGTTTAGACAGCAGATTTTATAAGATTTGGTGTTTTAAAGACTACGACTTTGATCTTATTCTGAAATCCTGTTATCATTCATTTAAGCTCTGGTTACTTCGACTTATGATTCAAATCTCTCCTTTTCAAACAGTTATACATCCCCAGATTTTGTTAAAACGTGTTTCATATGCGGACCATGCCTATCAATGATAGACAGTGTACTTTACGTAGTAGTTCCACAGTTTCTCACATCAACATGCGGTCGAGAGTAATTGACAGTGAAAGTGACACTATCTAACTAAATGTAAAGCAGTGCAGAAATGTAAACCTAATATATACAACGAGTGGTTTCAATGTACCTTACTTATTGCATGTCATGAGCACATATAACTACTTACCATAATTAAAGTTGATCAGGTCCTAATTACTAGGTTGTAGTCACGTGGATAACCAGAAAGGGTAATCCATAAATTAAACTTGAATTCATAAAGTCTTGACGCTACAAGGGTTACTAATTCCTATTTTATCTGAACGTATTTCACGAACATCATTTTATAGTGTTTTGACATTCGTAGGATATACTAGTTACTTGTAAAGTTGTATTACCCCTTCGGGATTCCAACTATTAAACCAGAGCTGATTCCGGAGATATAACTACCTTCGGTCGTTTACCGACTTCCATACATTTGTACTCCGCCTTAAAGCATTTCCAGTACTATATCAGATAAACAGTTGAATAGGGGCCGTCATATCTCTTTACGATTGTCATACATTGATTATATAATGTCATCCTTACTTATAATTATCTATATCATCAACAATCACAATAATAAACTACTCGCAATTCATGGCAACAAATATATCACATACCAAGCAATAACACATATTTAAAATATGGAATAAAACAAGTATGATAAAGGTTTAGATATCACCCAGAAATAAATGCATAGCAGCGTATTATTATGATTGACAACTCGTTTACACGTACAAAGATGAATCTTCAAACCTCCTAACGTTCGTTCTAGCTTCTATACTAATCCGAATATTAATTACAATAATTCTAAACTATAAGAGAAATTCTAGAGTGAGAAAGTGGAAATAGAAAAGGAGTATGTGAAAGTATTAGAATGTAGAAGTGTATTTTTGAGTTTGTGTTTAAATAATACTTAGGGGCTATTATTTATAGGGAAAATATGGCTCACATTAGCATCCCTAGGCTCACATACGAAAAAGAGTGAAAGGTGGTGCACCGGGTACACGCAAGGACGGAAAAGCGGAAAAGAGAATGGGGGGGGGGGGGGGGGAGGGCGGCTCCGCCCACCACCAGGCCGGCGGCGGCAGGTGGCTGGCCAGTGGCGGCTGGCTGCCACCCTTCCCGGTTCGTCGTCTTTCGCTGCGTTGCTTAATTCGTGCGTATCTTCTTCGTTGGGGAGGGCGGCGCCGCCCACCACCAGGCCGGCGGCGGCAGGTGGCTGGCCAGTGGCGGCTAGCTGCCACCCTTCCCGGTTCGTCGTCTTTCGCTGCGTTGCTTAATTCGTGCGTATCTTCTTCGTTATGCGTCCGTTTACGTTGATTCTTTTTGCGTTGGATTCGTAATTCAAAAAAGACTAATTGTAAAGATATCCCAAAAATATGTATCAAAAATATGTCTCCTAACTCAAAGATATGTCTCCTAAAAATATGTCTCCTAACTCCAGATATTGCGTACGAATCATTTGGATATTCCCGGCGAGCGTAGAATCTTCATTCTTTGTCCGTTTTTGTTGATTCTTCTTCTGTTGGATTCGTAATTTGAAAATGAACATCTTGGATGAGATGGTTGTTGAGGATGGGCACTTTTGTCTTGAAATCTCGTTTTGATGCCTTGAATCTTCAAACGTGCATGGAATCTTCGTTTTTCATCCGTTTTGCTTGATTTTTGTCGTGCAACCTTGTTTTGACCATCTTGGCATAATATCACTAATTTGTACTATTTCTTAGTTTAAAATGACAAGAATCATTCCAGAATGAGAAAGATATCGGTAGTAAAAACATGACTTTTTACGCGATATCATTGGACAAAAGGCATTTGGTGAGACCAAAACTGTACCAGAAGTATCAACGAAAAAGCACAAAGCACCAGTTTTTGTGTCTAGCAATGCCATGCGAAAGCAAGCGAAGAGCAAACTCAAGAGTCAAAAGTCCTTACAACTCTGATGTTTAATAAGTGTATTTTCGTATATATGCAATTACTATACTTAGGATATTATTATGTAAATTAAACAATCCAATTATATTATTGATTTGTACATTGAATTATGTACATTGAAATTATATTATTGATTTGTACATTGAATTATGTTCATTTAAGCTCTGGTTACTTCGACTTATGATTCAAATCTCTCATTTTCAAACAGTTATACATCCCCGGATTATTCGCAATTTGTTAAAACGTGTTTCATATGTGGACCATGCCTTTCAATGATAGACAGTGTACTTTACGTAGTAGTTCCACAGTTTCTCACATCAACATGCGGTCGAGAGTAATTGACAGTGAAAGTGACACTCTATCTAACTAAATATAAAGCAGTGCAGAAATGTAAACCTAATATATACAACGAGTGGTTTCAATATATCTTACTTATTGCATGTCATGGGCACAGATAACTACTTACCATAATTAAGGTTGATCAGGGCCTAATTACTAGGTTGTGGTCACGTGGATAACCAGAAAGGGTAATCCATAAATTAAACTTGAATTCATAAAGTCTTGACGCTACAAGGGTTACTAATTCCTATTTTATCTGAACGTATTTCACGAACATCATTTTATAGTGTTTTGACTTTCGTCGGATATACCAGTTAGTTGTAAAGTTGTATTACCCCTTCGCGATTCCAACTATTAAACCAGAGCTGATTCCGGAGATATAACTACCTTCGGTCGTTTACCGACTTCCATACATTTGTACTCTGCCTTAAAGCATTTCCAGTACTATATCGATAAACAGTTGAATAGGGGCCGTCATATCTCTTTACGATTGTCATACATTGATTATATAATGTCATCCTTACTTATAATTATCTATATCATCAACTAAACTACTCGCAATTCATGGCAACAAATATATCACATACCAAGCAATAACACATATTTAAAATATGGAATAAAACAAGTATGATAAAGGTTTAGATATCACCCAGAAATAAATGCGTAGCAGCGTATTATTATGATTGACAACTCGTTTACACGTACAAAGATGAATCTTCAAACCTCCTAACGTTCTTTCTAGCCTCTATACTAATCCGAATATTAATTACAATAATTCTAGACTATAAGAGAAATTCTAGAGTGAGAAAGTGGAAATAGAAAAGGAGTATGTGAAAGTATTAGAATGTAGAAGTGTATTTTTGAGTGTGTGTTTAAATAATACTTAGGGGCTGCTATTTATAGGGAAAATATGGCTCACATTAGCATCCCTAGGCTCACATTAGAAAAAGAGTGAAATGTGGTGCACCGGGTACGAAAAAGTAGCGAAAGGTGGTGCACCGGGTACGAAAAAGTAGCGAAAGGTGGTGTACCAGGTACACGCAAGGACGGAAAAGTGAAAAAGAGATGGGGGTAGGGGGCGGCGCCGGCTGGCTGCTGGCTGCTACCCGCCCCGGTCAGTCGTCTTTCGCTGCATTGCTTAATTCGTGCGTATCTTCTTCGTTATGCGTCTGTTTGTGTTGATTCTTTTTGCGTTGGATTCGTAATTCAAATACAAAGACTTTTATGTAAAGATATCCCAAAAATATATCTCCTATCTCCAGATATTGCGTATGAATCATTTGGGTCTTCCGGCAGGCGTAGAATCTTCATTCTTTATCCGTTTTTGTTGATTCTTCTTCTGTTGGATTCGTAATTTGAAATCGAACATCTTGGGTGAGATGGATGTTGATGATGGGCACTCTTATCTTGAAATCTCGTTTTGATGCCTTGAATCTTCAAATGTGTGTGGAATCTTCGTTTTTCACCCATTTTGCTTGATTTTTATCGTGCAACCTTGTTTTGACCATCTTGGCATAATATCATTGATTTGCATTGGTTTTGAGTTTAAAATGTCAAGAATCGTTCTAGAATGAGAGAGATATCGGTAGTAAAAACATGACTTTTTACGCGATATCAAGTATCCCACACTTAGAACTTTGCTTGTCCTCAAGCAAACTCATTCTTAAAAAGCTTCTGGAAGGATTCTAATCGCATTAGTTTTTAGAGATACCATTTTCCAAAGATTATAAAGTTACAGTTATGAAAGAGTTTTTACCAGAAACTAAGGGTTTATAGAATTTGATACCTTCTTCGAGCAACATATATGATGATCATGACTAGGCAATCCTCACAAGTGGGTCACTCAAATGACTCAAGTGTTTAGGGTTTCCTACTTACTAGTGTCAATCACTCAGATAGCCTGTCATGCAGCATTCTCATCATAGGCTTGATCGAGAATCAAATCTCCATCACTCTTGATGAGGATGGTACTAACCTTTCGAGATATCTTGGAAGGAATCGGATGTTTGGGTTGAAGAAGGTGTGAGGGTTTTTCTTGTATTTTCTCAAAACTTTTCTTGAGAGAGTTTCTTTAGAATTACTCAGATTTTGAAAGGACTACATAGCCTTTTTCTTCTTTTTCTTTGGAATTTTTCTTTTCTTGGCCCTTTTCTTGGTTGTGTCGGCATATTCTTTTTGATTTTTTTTCATTTGTTTTCTTTTCTTATGCCGACCCTACCGATATATTTTATGGCCTTGTATTAGGTTGTAGAAGTCTTGGGAAATCAAGAGTGTCTTTGAGAGTTTGTTGGAAGATGAAACTTCTGTAGGTTCGGGACGAATACTAGGAGGTTTTGATTGGGTGTGAAGAGTGAATGTTGAGTGGGTGGATGTTTGATGGTGGAAGGGTGTTTGGATTCCTTAGAAGTTATCAAGATGGGTTGTACCTATGCCACGTATGGCACTCATCGGTGTGATCTTGAAATGCATTACAAGAGCAAGTTCTAATTCAAATGCATACATCGGCGCACACATGAAACGAAAAATGAAGCATTTTAGAGATGAATGCTAATGATGGGCTCAATCCTCACGAATCGAATTTTTTGGTCAATGTGTGCCTAGCCATGTGTTGCTTTTTTCGTATGTATCTTATTCTAAAACAGTTTTGTTTCGTTGTCAAAACTCATTTCTTGCTGTAATTTATAATTTTGAAAGATAGGATTTCTAAAGAACGATGTTTTTGAATCTAAAAATTTGAAATTTTATCCATTTTTAGCCTTTTAATGAAAATATTGTTTGACTTACGGACAAGAGGTAAAACTTGCGGTTAAAGGCCGTATATCCCACACTTAGAGGAACATTGTCCATAATGTTCGAATCTATTTGTTTAGAGGAACCTCTTGTTGAGGTATCCCACACTTAGAGATTCTACTTATTTTTGGATTGTTTCGTAAGTGTAGTGTGATGATCCCACACTTATTGTTTGGAATATCGGATGAGATAATCAATTCTTTAAACGGGTAGAGGGTTTTGGAACGGTGTACCGCTTTTGTTGTGCACGTTGTTGGTTTCTCGTTAGAAGTCTGCTGGTCCGCGGCTTGTGGCTTATGGCTCTCGGCATTCTTCATCGTGTGGTCCACAGCTTCCCTTGCTTTGGTCTTCTATGGATGGTTTCTCAAACAAACCACTCAATTCAATCAAGTAATAGCTGCTAATAAGAAAAGTAAAGTAATAGCATAATCAAGTTATAACTTGATAGATGTGATGTCTATGCATCCATAGTACATCAAATACACATAATAATAATAAGGTCTTGATAGAAAATAGAAAGGAGTCAGAAAGCGGAGCGGTCTATTTGAGAAACCATCCAGATATTGCGTACGTATCATTTGGATGCGTCCATTTGTGTTGATTCTTTTTGCGTTGGATTTGTAATTCAAAAACGAAGACTTTGATGTAAAGATATCCCAAAAATATGTCTTCTATCTCCAGATATTGCATACATATCATTTGGATCTTCCAGCGGGTGTAGAATCTTCATTCTTTATCCGTTTTTGTTGATTCTTCTTCTGTTGGATTCGTAATTTGAAAACGAACATCTTGGGTGAGATGGATGTTGATGATGGGCACTTTTATCTTGAAATCTCATTTTGATGCCTTGAATCTTCAAACGTGTGTGGAATCTTCGTTTTTCACCTGTTTTGCTTGATTTTTATCGTGCAACCTTGTTTTGACTATCTTGGCATAATATCATTGATTTGCATTGGTTTTGAGTTTAAAATGCCAAGAATCTTTCTAGAATGTGAGAGATATCAGTAGTAAAAACATGACTTTTTACACGATATCAGTGACACTCGGATTCATGGCGACACTCGAGTAAGTGTCGCTAGTTAGGGTTTCTGATGTACTGGCGACACTCGAAGTTAGTGTCGCTAGAGTCGACACTCGAATAGGTAGCGGCACTCGAGTAAGTGTTGCTAATTAGGGTTTCACGAACGGTAGCGACACTCGATGTTAGTGTCGCTAATATGTGAAGTCGATGAGTAGCGACACTTAAGTTAGTGTCTTAAGTGAGGATGGTGACACTCGATCGAGTGTCGCTATGTCAGGCTGTGGAGTTGTAAATTTGTGGATTTGGTCAAAAATACTCGGTTTGACCCAAAACTTTTACACAACACTTATTATTAGGGGTGTTCAAATGGATGGATCGGTTCAAAACGATCCGTATACATGAATCCAAATGGATTATGGTTTCAAAAATATTATTTTAATCCGTCCAAACAAATTAAAAAACCGAACCAGTCCATCCAAATTACTATTTGGAAGTAATTTGGATGGATCGATTTGGTTTTTGGATATCGAAACACATACATAAATATTTACAATATCTATTAAAAATATGTTGGATATTATAATAAACTTATACAGAATGAATGGTTCTCATTTGAACCTCCCGGTACATATATAAATGTGTGTAATATAATAGTAAAATGTAAAACGAAACTATAAATTACCTACATATATAAGTAAACAATTTTGTAAATTATAAACTACCTATTATATTTGGAATTTTATAGAATATTTATAAGTTAGTAAACTATTTTGTATGTGCATATATACATATAATGTTTGAAAAATAAATATTTATTTGTTATTTGGTTTTTTGGATAATCCGGTTTGTAATTTACTAACCAAAATAAATCTGTGATCTAAAATAATAAGTTTAGTTTTGATCCGATCCGATCCAAAAACCCAATTATCCAAACCATATGGTCCGATCTGAGTTATCTAATTGGATAATCTAGTTTATCCAAACTGTGAACAACCATACTTATTATGTTATAGAACATATAGTAAATGAGTTTCGTGACCATTGGTGACCCACAAGTGTCGTCTTTAAACCTAATGCGAAAGTGGTCCATGGGTTATATTTCCCAAAATTTACACGACTTGTCCAAGCGATTTGACCATTAAGACCTTCGTATTCGAATCCAACAAAAATAATATGTTATTCCCCTATGTCTTAGGTTTCTTTATCATATTTGTACATCATTTTTAGGCAAGTATAACTCCCGGAATAAAATCACAAAGTGAGGTGTGTCCAGCAGATATATTTTCCGACATTCAATAAAAGTTCGGTTCATAACTTGAGTTTTACAAAACTTTACAGAGTTTGCAGGTAGGGGATTTTAAGGTAAAAAAAATATCTAACTTTTCCAATTAGTCTCATCAGTTTTTATTTTGTGGTTAACGAGATATGCCCTGATACATTTGACTAAATTTTTTAATCTGAAACACAGATTTGCTAGGTTTAAAGTGGAATTAGGTATCATACTATCAGCCTCAATAAGTTTACCGTTTGCCAATTCTACTTTCTACTTAGAATCTAAGGCAATAGGAGTAGTGTCAAATGGTGGACTAAACTAGTCAAATATAAAGCTCTTATCAGCATCAGTATCAAACAAGACTATATCAGTTAAGTTCTTGAGTAAGTACGTACCCGTGACCATGTTCAGGTCTTGACGGGCTTCCCCAGAGTTGAGAACGAAAGCTCTATCGTGACTATTGTTGTTGTTGTTGTTCAGCTTGGGGTAGTCGCTCCTGAAATGCCCAGCAACTCCACATTCATAGCAGGTTTTGGATACGTTGGGTTTGGTGGTTGTGTTGGTAGTGGTGGCTCTGCAATCTTTAGTCAAGTGTCCAAATCGTTTGCACTTGTTACAAGGGCAAAGACCATCATGGTGTAGATTGAACTTAGAGCAATAGGACTTGTTTCCCCTATACTCCTTGTTATCGGAACCAGCAGCATAGGCCTTAACGGTCTCAGGCCTTTTGTTATGTTGTTGGTTCTGGTTGTTGTTCCCAGTCCATTTTCGTTTATTGTCCCCCGTATGGTTCCCAATATTTATTTTAGTAGGAGTGGCTCATCAAACGACCTGAGCCATGAGATTGTGCGCCATACGGACAACACTTTGAATGGTCCCCGGGTTGGAAGCGGTAACCATTCCCTGAATCTGAGCAGGAAGTCCCCAGATATAACGCTCGATCCATTTATATTCCGGATCTACCATAGTGGGAAAAAGGAGAGCTAGCTGATGGAACCGGGTAGTGTAACCTGTGATGTCGTTGATCCTGACAGTGAGGTTCCAGAATTCAACCTCGAGTTGCTGCAGTTCTTTGCTGTATTTGTCTGTCGGCATTTTTTTCATGTCTTCCCATGGGAGTTGGTAAGCAGTATCAATTCCCACAGTTTGAGTGTGGGTATTCCACCAAGTAAGGGCACCATCCATGAAGGTGCAGGTAGAATACTTAACCTTGCATTCTTCGGTGCAGTTGCAGATTCGGAAGACATATACCATTTTCTCAATCTATCGCGGTAAGCCGATGGCTCCTTTAGTGCCCTTGAAGTTCAAGGGTTTGCAGTTCAGAAAGTCTTTATATGAGCATGGTTTAACTATTGGGTTAGTGGTAGTGGTATCTTTGCTGCCTTGGTTCGGGTTTGAACCACTGTTTCGTTGTGCCTCTTGAGCAGCCAGGGCATCAGCTACCCCTTGAGTGTCAAACTGAGCCAGTTCAGCGGCGTTGAAGGTCTGTTTTCTTTGCAACATGTTCCTTTAGTAAAAGGAGATAGAATGGTATGTGAGATTTTATACAAGGAGTATGATTATCACAGATGCATATATATAAAAGCGGTAATATCCAACGTCACGATAGGATAATTAATAACATAGGATGGATAGATTATCGACCATTTAAGGTGCAAGTTCAAAAGATTACAGAAATTCAAGTTCACAAAAGATGCCAGGAATTGTTACATCCGGTCGAATTACGAATTTTTACATGGATAGCTAGTAGATTACAAGATAGATACTACACTAATCTCACTACGCCAAAAATGGGCTTTGGTCACACATGCTCGAAATCAAATCATCACACCTTAAAAAATTTATGTGACTAAAGATGCCAAAATAAAATTCACGTCATTATTTGGTCACACATACACTCCAATCGTGTGACCATTCTGAAATGTATTTGCCACACCTTCATACATTTATGTGGCTAAAGGGAACTGGTGTTTTTTTGCTGATTATTTAGTCACACATGATTTGGAACGCGTGACCAATGAAGAGTAAGTTTGAAGCATTAGTCACGTTAGACACATAAAGTGTGACAAAAACTGAGCCACACACTTGAACAGTGTGACCAAATGCCACTATGTGGTCACATGAAGTAATTGTTTATGTGACTAAATCATGAAGTCGAGTTTGTCACACATAATTTCAGTGTAGCCAAAAACAAGTACATATGGTCACACACTTGAACACTGTAACCAAATGCCACTATATGGTCACACACTTGAACAGTGTGACCAAATGCCACTATATGGTCACATGAAGTAATTGTTTATATGACTAAATCACGAAGTCGAGTTTGTCACACATAATTTCAGTGTAGCTAAAAACAGGTATAAGTGGTCACTATATGGTCACACATTTGAACAGTGTGACCAAATGCCACTATATGGTCACATGAAGTAATGTTTATGTGACTAAACCATGTAGTCGAGTTTGTCACACATAATTTCAGTGTAGCCAAAAACAGGTACATATGGTCACTATATGGTCACACACTTGAACACTGTGACCAAATGCCACTATATGGTCACATGAGGTAATTGTTTATGTGACTAAATCATGAAGTCGAGTTTGTCACACATAATTTCAGTGTAGCCAAAAACAGGTACAAGTGGTCAGTAATGTGGTGAACAGTGTGACCAAATGCCACTATATGGTCACATGAATTAATTGTTTATGTGACTAAACCATATGGTCGAGTTGGTCACACATAATTTTAGTGTAGCCAAAAACAGGTACAAACAGGTACAAGCTATTATTGATAGTTATATAATATATAGTTTTTGGTTTCCAAGTAGAATAACATTTAGCTCACCTTGTTAACATGTTTCTTTGTACCTGGATTGGTTGGGATATGATCCAAGTTCGAATCCCACTCTCAGCTTGTTTTTGCATATTATAGTCATTAATGTAAAATTGTTGGTATATATATATATATATATATATGACATTTAATTTATATATGCTAAATATATATGTTGTAATTTACAAGGTTAATGTACTACAATAAATGGCACTGTAATATAAAATAAAATGTTGAATTCATAGAAATTTAGATACAAATAATCATTTCATAAAATAATTAATTAAAAGGTAATTTACAAGGCTAATGTATTACAACATGGTGCGATCACTTGGATCTTGGTATAACAATACCTCTACAGTTGGTTCGATAGTAATCATCTCTTGATTCCTTACCCAAGTCACGTGCATCCACACGTGGCAAAATGTTATCATTGTGCGGGTGAATGACGGTACTAAATTCCTCATCGATTTCATCATATGTATCTCTGTAGTTCTTAGGTGGTGTGTTGAAGACAATAGACAACTTTCTATATAACCGGTCTTTCACATAAAACACTTGTCATGCTTGTGAGGCTAATATGAACGGATCAACCTTGTGGCCTAAATTATTCAGGTCAACCAATGTATAACCAACCGTAGTATCGCGTTTGACCGCACCAGCCTGATGGTTAACCCAATCACATTTGAAAAGAGGGAGTTGCTTGAAACGGTAATCTAGTACCCATATCTCTTGCAAAACCCCATAATACAATTTGCGTCTTGTGGTTGCTACTCCTTTGGATATGTGCATATCTTCTGTCACAACACTAACCCCACTATTTTAGTAAACGCTACCATCACTACATTTAGTATGAAATATATACCCATTGATGTTATATGCACTGTATTTCACTATGGTGGCGCATGGTCCAAATGAAATCCACCTTACGGTTTCTGATACACTTTCTTTGGAGATCGCTAATTCTCTCTCAACCTGAATATCATTACAAGTATATATATGAGCTGAAAATTGAAGGAACAACAAACAACCAGTTACAAAAGATAATTAATTACCTCTCCGCGTAACCAGGTAACAAAAGATATACTGTGCTCATTCTCCAGCAATGCTTTTCGCTTGCCCTGGTTTACTGTTTCCAAAAACTGCTTGTGTCTCCTGAAACAAGGTGTTTGGTTATGTTTGTTGCAACAGTTTAAGTAATGAAATAGAGACATGTGTTAGTAATACTTACTCGATATACGGTAGAATTTCATCTGTATTCTGTATTACATACAAATGTGCTTTCCGAAGGAGTTCTGCAGAAACTTCACTTGATTTGCTGGCCGACAGTGGCTTTGCGTCCTCATTTTTTTCATCAATTTCATGTTTATCAGGTGGGATACCAATAGTTTTCATGGACTTTTTATATTCTCCGAAAAACTCTATTGTTTCTTCTGCAATAGTCTCCTCAGCAATGCATCCCTCTGGTTTATTTCTGTTTCGCACATTTCCTTTAATAACCTTCATACAACGTTCGAAGGGATACATTCAACGAAAGCATACTGGACCACATAATTTTACCTCCCTAATTAGGTGCACAGTCAAATGGACCATAATATCAAAAAATGAGGGAGGAAAGAACTTTTCTAGTAGGCATAGTGTGACACAAAGTTCTTCTTGCATCTTATCTAGTTCATCTAATACGATTTCTTTGCTACATATCGATTTAAAAAGAAAAGCAAAACCTGATGATAGCATATCGTGTGGGTTGGTGCATGATTGACCGTATTGCAATGGGCAAAAACTCTTGCATTAGCATGTGATAGTCATGTGATTTAAGCCCGACAAGCTTCCTATCTTTTAGGCTGACTAAACACGAGAAATTTAAACAATAGCCTTGCGGTACCCTGATGTTGTATAACGCTTCACAAAAGATGTCTTTTTCTTCATTCGTTAATGTGTAACCTGCTAGAGGTAGTACTGTTTTGTCTCCGTCTTTCCTAGCAAACAACTCTGGTTTATCTATCCCCAACTCTTTCAGATCCAATCGAGCATTCTCTCCATCTTTCGTCTTTGCTGGAACATTTAGCAAAGTTCCGACTAGCTCTCACCAACATTGTTTTCTATATGCATGAAATCAATACAATGTTGAACTTCAATATACCTCCAATACTTAAGCTTTCGATACCAAATGTTGAATTTCTTCCAGTACGCACCATCTTGTTCATTTACTTGGCTGGAACTACCATCTTCTTTTCCTCTTTTCCTTTTGTGCTTTTGGATCTTCCCACCTATGCCTCTCGCATCTGTCTTCTGGTTTTTTGATGCCTTATTGATTGGTCATTTTCCCCACTTATTTTCAATATGTTTGACCTCGTTGTATATTTCTTACCCAGTCATTGGAATTGAAGACGGACGAAATTCTTGTTCTCCATTAAACGCCTTCTTTTGCTTTCTGAACGGGTGGTTGTATGGTAGATATCTTCTGTGACCCACATAACTCTGCTTGGATGACGCAGGAAGTCTAACACAATATGTATCTTTCCCACATACTACACAATCTTTGTATCCACTGGTTGGACAACCACATAAAGTACCAAGTGCAGGGTAATCATTTATTGTCCATAACACAACTGCACATAGATTAAAGATTTGTTTTGTGGAAGCATCATATGTATCGACCCCTATCTCGAATAAGGTTTGCAGATCATCAACCAACGGTTCTAAAAAAACATCGATATCATTTCCCGGGTATCCAGGTATCAACACAGAGAGCATTATAAACTTTATTTTCATACACAACCATGGGGGAAGGTTGTAAATGACAGATAAAACTGGCCATACACTGTGATGCCTATTTCCTCTGTTGATGTCAACCCCATCTGCCGATATTCCTAGCCTTAGATTTCTTGGATCTTTAGCAATTTCGGGAAATTCTGTATCTATGGTATGCCATGCCTGCGAATCTGCAGGGTGGCGTAACACACCATCTGTTTTCCTCCTTGTCGCGTGCCATCTTAAATCTTCTAAAATACTGTGTATCCTAAAGAGACGTTGCATTCTTGGTATTATTGGAAAATACCACATTACCTTTCTTGGAGTTTTCTCGTACACTTTATTCATCTTCTTATCCAGCTTCTATCTTGATGTCCCACAAGTTCGACACACAGTCGATTGCTCATCCTCCTCCAGTAAAGAAGGCAGTTGTTTATACATACATCTATTTTTTTGTATCCTGACCCCATCAATTTCATCAATTTTTTTGCCTGATAAGTTTTTTCTGGCAGTTCATTACCATCAGGTAGCATCTTTTTCAACAAAACTAGTAATTCAGTAAAGAACTTATCAGAACAGCTATACTTACTCTTCAAGTTGAGTAGTTGAACAATTACTGACAACTTTGTGAAGTTAGGACATCCTTTGTAAAGTGGTTTCTCTGCATCTGATAGTAATTCTAGAAACTTGGCATGGTCTTCCGGATCGTCATCATCAAAATTATCTTTTGCAACAATAACCATATCCACTGTTTCTGGGCCTTCTGTTGGAATGTCTGATTCAAAATCCGTCGGCTGTGTGTCAACAAAATATGTTGTACCATTGTGATGTTCCACGGCACTTAATCATGGCTCATCCTTTTCTTCATGTTTAGTCCACTTTGTGTAGTTTAGATCAATGCCATGACAGAATAAATGGAAATGCACTTCCTCCACTTTACACACTACATGGTTTAAACATTTGGTACATGGACAAGGGATTTCAACATGTTGTTTATTACCTTGTGGGTCGATGTTAGTCATCTTCTTCAAGTTGTCTAATGCGTAATCAATAAATGCTGTTACTCCATCTCTATAAAGTGTGTTCATCCTGTTTGTTCCCATCCAAGACTTGTCCATTGTAGGGTTTGAATCTTTGATTAGTGGTGTACAACGTGTTCTGTAAATAATAAGGGTTTGCAAATTAAAAGAGCCGCTTAATTAAGTAAATTAGGGGAATTATATAAAGTAACTGTAACACCCCCAAAATCACAGTTTAGCGGAAGCAAGCTTTGGGGTGCTACTAATCAAATATCACAGCGCAAAAGTAAAGCAAACGACATCTATATGCAACGTTTGTAAAATAGTTACATTTCCATACATAAAATGTTTGAAACATAACGGTTACGGTTACAAAATGGAGTTCCCTAGAGTCCGCGTAAAAGGCGGGAGATTCTATTACATAATCATAATAAATACAAAAGATAATGCTAAGAATCTCCGTTAAATTCAAGGTCGAAATCATGCGACTCTAGCTAGGTCCTGAGGGAATCCTACTCCGTATGTGTACCTGAGATACAAAGCTAAAACGGTCAACACGAATGTTGGTGAATCTCACAGGTTTGTAATAAAGTAAGTGTTTGAACACAAGATTTCATTAATAAGGCCCGCAGGCGTAAATCAGTTATTTGCGATACTCGCAATATAAAGTAAGTAAGTTATACCATTGCCATGAGGCTCATAATCGAAGCTTAACCCGTAAATAATAAATTTGCTCCCGTGACATGCTCGGAAATTGAGCAAGCATCAGTAACGAATAATAGTCGCCCGTTTATACAGATCGGTTCGTGGTATCGCTACTACCCCGGGCGGGGAGGGTCATTTCCCTAATGGATCCATTAACTAGTGTTCGCGCTTAAGTACATAACTAACGATATATGATGAGGAGGCTTCCCCAAATAAATGGTGAGAAAACTCATGCAATTCCGTTTGGTAAACATGTAAATCAGTACTCGTGTTCATAAAAATAAGCAAAGTATCTCACCCCGTAAGTAAAACAGTAAAACAGTAAAACAGTAAAAGTGGGGCTATGAGACTCACCTGAGTCCAGTAAGTACGTATGCGAAATCAACCAGGTAAAGCGGTTGTAAGTCTGTGTATCGATTTTCAGAACCCTGCAACCTTCTGGCGTCCGTAACGCACAAGGTTGTAAGTAAACTAGTAAACGAGTTGGTGTCTTAAAAGATCACCCATGCTAGCTGTCCACTCAACTAGGACGTGTCCAAGTGTTTGTTTAGTAAACCGTTTGTATTTTGAAAACAAGTATGGCCCGTTGGTGACGGTTTGTAAAAATAATCCGAGAGTGGTATTATTATTATTATGTATATCGTTTTATTAAAAATCGTATCTAGGATTTAAATTCGGAAAATTGGTCAAGTCGGGTTATGGACTGAAATAGTGGTGCGAATTGAGTTCGCGGTGCGAGCCGAGTTCGGCTCGCAAGGCAGTAGGCTGCGAACTGAACTCAGTTCGCAACACAAGGTTCGGTTCGCAAGTCGACTCGCAGGTCGACTCGCAAGTCCACTCGCAGGTCGACTCGCAAGTCAACTCACAGGTCGACTCGCAAGTCAACTCGCAGGTGGGTTCGGTTCGCCGTTGGGTTCGCGAGTTCAATCTTCGGTTCGCAATTGGGTTCGCCTCGCAGGACGAACAGATCTCGGTTCACAGAACGAGCTGTTCGAACACTTTTTCATAAAAACGCATTTTCAAGTCGATTTTTGGGCAAATCTTTGTTGAGTAAACGTTCTAGCATGTAAATAAAAGTTTCCTAAGTAATTTAAAAGAGTTTTGAAGTACCTTACCTACGAAATCGAAAATGGAGAAGATGAAGATGGAGAGCTCGAGGTGGTGATCGTTTCTCCTTGAATCAACTCCGCAAGATGATGAGTTTTGGGTGACGTTTTGAGGTAGTTTGGGGCTGTAAATTGAGAGTGAGAAGGAGAGAAAGAGTGTGTGTATGTGTGTTTAGTGTGAAATGAAGAAAGAAGGGAACAAAAGGGTTTTAAAAAGGATGGGTCATGGGTCGGTTTGGTTTGGATCCGCGGGTCTGAGCCGACCCACTTGGGTCTCGGCTCGCGGGTTTGTGTTTTCGAATTTTATATCGCGGTTCGTTGTCGGTTAAATCCCGTAGTTGTTTAAATATTGTTTCGCGTTATATGTTAAAGTGTATCCGAAATATTTTTAGTCGAAGTATTTTACCGCAATACTTTATAATGAGTTATAAAAATATAATCTTGAATTACTTCCCGTTGTTAGGCGCGTTTCGTGTGCTCTCGTCGCATTCGGAGTGTTTTTAAACGATACTAGATACGTGTAATATGTTTTCACAATATATTAAAGCAAATAATGTTTGTTTGGTTAATTCCAAATTATTTAAAAGTTTTTGTCACCAACGTCCAATCTAGATTTTTATAGGATCTCGTCCGTTTGGTAAGTGTATGATTTAAACGAATCACGTACGCATGTAGGTAATTTCACAAAAGTCTCGTATATTTAGATTAACACAAAACTAAATACATGAAATTACAAGTAGTTTAGGCACTAATCCAAAGTCCTAAATTGGCGGTTGTTACAGTAACCTACATACAATTTAAAATGAATACGTTATAAAAAAATAAACAAAAACAGTACGTGCCTGAGTGGTTTCCTTGGGTTGTGGAAAACAATATTGCGGCTACAAATTAACCCCGTGTTTGAATCTAGGCTGTAGCATTTTTTTTCCTTCTAGTTGCATTAGCCTAATATTATATTTAAATAATGATACGCATATATATATTAAACTTAGGATAAGTTGTATTATATCCTATGTTTAAAAGTTAATTTTATATATATATATATATATATATATATATATATATAATTAACTTATATAAACTTAGGATATAATTAAATCGTTATTTTTCTGAATAATACAACTTATCCTAAATTTGAAAATAGTAGTTCACTTCAAACGCCGTCGTCCATGTCACATACGCCAATTACAAACTTAGGATATAATTAATTCGTCATTTTTCTGAATAATACAACTTATCCTAAGTTTGAATATAGTAGTTCGCTTCAAACGTCATCGTCCATGTCACATACGCCAATTACAAACTTAGGATATAATTAATTCGTCATTTTTCTGAATAATACAACTTATCCTAAGTTTGAATATAGTAGTTCGCTTCAAACGCCGTCTATGTCACATAAGCCAATTACAAACTTAGGATATAATATTATTTTTCTGAATAATACAACTTATCCTAAGTTTTAATATAGTAGTTCGCTTCAAAAGCCGTCGTCCATGTCACATAAGCCAATTACAAACTTAGGATATAATTAATTCGTCATTTTTCTGAGTAATACAACTTATCCTAAGTTTTAATATAGTAGTTCGCTTCAAAAGCCGTCGTTCATGTCACATAAGCCAATTACAAACTTAGGATATAATTAATTCGTCATTTTTCTGAATAATACAACTTATCCTAAGTTTGAATATAGTAGTTCGCTTCAAACGCCATCGTCCATGTCACATAAGCCAATCAAAAACTTAGGATATAATTAAATCATCATTTTTCTGAATAATACAACTTATCCTAAGTTTAAATATAGTAGTTCGCTTCAAATGCCGTCGTCTATGTCACATAAGCCAATTACAAACTTAGGATATAATTAATTCGTCATTTTTCTGAATAATTCAACTTATCATATGTTTGAATATAGTAGTTCGCTTCAAACGCCGTCTATGTCACATAAGCCAATTACAAACTTAGGATATAATTGATTCGTCATTTTTGTGAATAATACAACTTATCCTAAGTTTAAATATAGTAGTTTGCTTCAAACGCCGTCGTCCATGTCACATAAGCCAATTACAAACTTAGGATATAATTAAATCGTTATTTTTTTGAATAATACAACTTATCCTAAGTTTGAATATAGTAGTTCGCTTCAAACGCCATCGTCTGTGTCACATAAGCCAATTACAAATTAGGATATAATCAAATCATCATTTTCCTGAATAATACAATTTAGGATATAATTAATTCGTAATTGTTAAATTATGTATCAACTTTGAAAATAATTTATCTTGTTACCATATTTGTAAACGTTTGAATATATACATTTAAGGTATTATTGACATAAATACCCTTACTAATCCAATAAGAAGCATTTTATTTATAAGGGAATTTCCGTAATTGACTAAAAGACTAGAATGGAGGCGTGTGATGATAACAGTTCACCACCCAACTTAACGCTTCAGTTCCCGGCGTACAAACTTCTAAACCCTTTGAAACAGAGCATCACCAAATCTTCAAGCAAGATCATAATCATGGAATTCCAACTTCCAAAAGGATGTTGACCGACTACGCAACAAGGATTATCGCTTTCTGAACTTCCGGATGAAGTCATCGTTACCATATTGACGTTTTTGGGGGCTTCAAGGGCGACTGACGTTTTTAAGTTCAAGAATCTGTAAGTCTCCTAACCCTAGTAAACGCTATTGATTCGACTTAAATAATACTGCATTTAACTATTTAAGCGATAAATTTAGTGTTATTTTAATGAACCGTAGCACATTTATTAGGTCTTAGATTGAATTTTGTGAATGAACAGTATTTAAGAGATTACCATTTTTGTGGGATTTATAATGCTTTTGTTTTACCTACATTACAGTTGCAAAACCTTTAATAGAGCCGGTGGGTCGGATGAGGTGTATCAAAGGATGGAAGTTAATTCCATCTTTTCCATTCCGTTCTTGATACAGAGAAGTGAAGTGCTAGCACTTTTGAGGGAGAAAGGAAACACACACATGTTGTTTAGAGATGGAATGGTACAATTTATTTTCCATTCAATTGAATTCTTTCATGGTGCTCTATTACATACATATTTATATTTCTGTATTGTGTTGATCAGACATAGATGTTTTATATATGTAGGTGATGAGGTACTCAATTACATACATATTTATGTTTTTTCTTGATTGTGTTGATCAGATGAAGATGTTTTATGTGGGTGATGAGGCTGCTGGAAAGGAGATGATGCAACGGGCATCGCGTTTGGGACAAACCGATGCTACATTTATCCTTGGTATGCTGCTGTTGGCAGAAGGTCGAGGAAGGATGGAAGAAGCAAGGACACTGTTGAATGACGAATACACAAGGTCAGGAGGTCGTTGGAAGGTGATGCAAACCATTAACAAGGTTAGAAGGATCTTGTCTGATCGTGAAAACTTAAGCCGAAGGGAATTCCCGAGGTTCTTGTTATATGGTACACACCACCATGCATCCCAGCAGAGTTTAATGATTGCTTTGTTGCAAAGGCATGAATGGCTGTTTAGATGTAATGTTTGTTTGTGGGATGCTTGTTACCTTTGGTTTGTAAAAATTTGGGATGTTTAGGTATAGTTAGTTAAGGATGTTTGTTTGTTGGATACATTTATCCTAAGTTTTTTGTGGGTACTATATATACGTATATACAAGTTAACAACGTTTCATATGTATGTATTTGTTTGCGTGTATTTCGGTTTTTCATTGTTGTTGGTTTTAAATAAAATTATTAACACATCTGGTTAATGGTTAATTAAAACTAATTAATCAAAACTGATGGATCAAAATGTAAATACTAAAACTCGGGTTATTCAAATTCGGGTGGCTAAATAAGCTTCGAATTCGGGTTAGTTAATCGTCATTTGAAATAATGTACTCATGCTTAAAAAAAATCATAAACAATAGGCCAAACCTTATTCATAATATTTACTCATACTATTTTACAATGATTGTCATTAGTTGACAGATGTTAATAACACTTAGCACTCTTCCATTAAAATATAACATGATCACTTAACAAAACAAAAAACAAAAAAACAAAAAAAAAGTAGGTTGCAAGACTTGAACATGCGACCAACCCAACACCTTCCACTACTTATACCACTAATCTAATTGATGCATTTTAGCTTTTTTTTCATACACTTAATATATATATATATATATATATATATATATATATATATATATAACACCGCTGAAATTCTTTTTTTTTTTGGAGCAAAATATTTGCAGAATATTTTAAAATTTATACTTAGAGCCAAAATTAGTCGAAAAATTTAAATTAGACATGATCATTTACATTTCTTAAAATTCGACAATTACAGTTAAAGCCTCCAAACCAGTACAAACACAATCATTATTCTGTTTTTACACTTTTCTGCCGATCAAAATCAACCATTAACAAAAAATTTAAATCTTTTAATTTACAACTCTCTCCTAAAGAACTAAAGGATCATGGATATTGAAGCCGATAATAATGTTACTATTTACCATAGTAATGGCTACGAGGAAGAAGATCTAGGATATGAATCAGAGCAGTACGATGATTTTGATGATGAACAGGCTGACGATGGAAACGAGAATTCAAATGCAATCAAAATGGTTCCGCCGAGGGGCATTACAAGGTTATCCAAGTTTTTCAACCAATACAGCAAACTGGGTGCATTAAATCTAAAGATAACCTTCGATGCTATGGATAGGCTAACAGGTGATAATAGAGCAGTGTTTGCAAGTTTTCTAGGAGACATTGTTCGTGAGCAAATAGGCTTGAAGATTCTTTCGTGGAAGAAGGCCGATGCAGAAGCAAGAACTAAACTTTGGGAAGAAATCAAGTGAAGTTTTAACAACTGATCCCTTTTAAATTAATTCCTTTATTATCTTAAAAAATACTGAGAATACATTATGCAATTATATTTAATTTGTTAATGTTAAAACAACAGATTGCTGTTAATCAGATTTGTGTATTAATGTGTCTATTTGAGAATACATTATGCCGTTTTGTAGTCTGTAATCAGATTTGAGCAAAAGTCTGCAATTGATTTTTAATTGATTTTGCATCGATATTTTGATGTTGAAGACACATACAGAAAGTCAATAATGAATTGTCTTGGTGCCCATCTAAGGAATTTCAGAAGGAAGTTGAGGGAAAAATACATACTGCCCAACAAAGATACACCTTCAAAATTAACTGAAGTCCCATTCAAATATACTGCAATTGTCAAAGCCCCGGAATGGGGTGCTTTTGTACAGTATACGAGCACCGAGAATTACCAGGTTTTGGTCATTATATTAATTAGGTCCATACATATATCTTTCATATATATTATTGTGTTTGCAAATTTATGCATTAACTATATATCTTTTTGTTTTGTAATTAAGAAAAAGTCTGATGCATCAAAAGAGGCACGCTCCATGTCTGTTTATCCGCATACGATGGGACGAGGCGGATACGTACATGTGAAAAAGAAATTGGTAACTACATTTACATTTTGAATGTTTGTTTCTAAATACTATCTAATTTGTTTATGTTTTCTATTTTCTAAGTTTATATATTAATTGTTTTAACTTTAATTTACATGTGTATTTGATGATTATAAGATCGAAGAAAAAGTAATTGAAGCACAAGAAGAACCCCCACGTGGTGTCTTGTGGTTGAAAGGAAGGCAAACCAAAGAAGGGGTTTTTCGTGACGAAAGGACAAAAGAAAAGGCAGATAAAGTAGTAAGTATTTTGACGTGCTAATTCATCATTTACATTATTCATGTTTATTTTCATGAAACAAATTAATTACTACCTATTGGAAATTAATCTGTAATGCAGAAAAACACTGAGGCACAGATCAAAGTCGGAACGTTAAAGGTTGATGATGGGACTGATGCCTTGACATAGGTATTTGGACCCGAAAAGTGGGGGTATGCACGAGGAGTGGGAAGCGGAGTGACTGTCAAAAAGTTTTTTAATCTTCCTGCTCGAAACAGAAATGCCTGCAATGATGAGAAAGTCAAGTTACTTGAAGCTGAGCTTGCTGCTGAGAGACACGCACATCAAGACAAAGACACAATAATAAAGTCTTTGTCAGCGCAAGTGCTTGAAACACAGGCAATGGTTACCAAACTTATGGGTCGGTTTGATGCGTTACAAGGGGATCAACTAAATTCATTATCAACTGTTGTACCAGCATTAGAGGAAAGGCATTTGTTGTATTAATTATGCTAACATTTTATACATTAGTTTACAATATATTGCTAACAAATGTATAATTTTTATTGCAGGTGTCTCCAACAGTGGACGTTAATCCTAATGCTTCCAATACTGTTCATCGTAATCATCCCTATCTTCGTCTGAATCTGAGTCTGGGTCTGAGTTATTTGGCTCTTTTGGTTGTTTCCTCTTTCTTCCCTCACTTGGTAAAACTAGACCTGGTACCAATTCATCCATACTATCTGTGTCCGATGATCGTGCCCTGATGTAAACAGTACCGTCTCTCATAATCTTGAGTATATCCATGCTCCTAAGAAATTCATAATCTATCGGGTGGGCACTCCATATTGGCAGGCTTTTGAATTTTTCTACCTCTGCCGTCTTAAGCAAGCCCATTCTGCGAATTAGCCTTGTAATTACTGGACCCATATATGATCTTCTTGCACCAAAATCCTTTTCTTCCAGAATCCACTGGGCAACTAAATGGGCAACCTGAATATTCCTCTTCTCGAGGATGCATGTCATCATAGCAATATCAAATCTGGCAACTCGACCACTTGTCGTGTATTTTCCGTCAAATGAACAAGCTATCAGCTTGTGTAGGATTTGTAAGACTGGATCTCTGAGTCTGGTCGCTTTTATACCCGAGAAATATCTTGCTGATGATAACTTACTCCATGCTTCGGATGGTGTGATCGAGATGGATATCGAAGTGGCTCCATTAGTGAACAGAGGGGAATGTATCTCCTCTGGTGTGTATAGATCCAAGTGTTGTGCGAACTAAGCTAGTGACAAGGTGAATGAACTTCCCATGTATCGAAATGTGATTAAACTGTCTCCAACTCTACTCCCTGTCTCAAATGTGTATGTGGTCATGAACTCGGTAACCATTTCCATGTATAACGGTTCATCAATACTGAACAGTGTCTTGAAGGACTTTAACTGCTGACCCTCAACTGTATAACTGAGTAGGTTCTCTAGTCTTTGTCTGAATCCCAATACTTGCAACTTTTCCCAGTCCACATATCTAAATCGCCCGAACTTCTTGTCTCTCCAAATGCGTGCCATCTGGTCGTGATCGGGTGATGCACTAAGATTGGCGAGAGATCCTGTAAGTGGTCATGTTGGGTTTAGTTTTTTCTTCTTCGGCGACATAATACCTGAGAACATGAGAGATTTAAAGTAATGGATTCTCAAGAAGGAGAAAATTTAAAGCACTTATTGATATTTCCAATGGAAGATTTGAAATGAGGGCTTTAAATTTTGATAGTCCAAAGATTACAGTAAATATCAAATGTCCCCAAGTGACCAATAATTAGTTTAAACAAATAATAAGGCAATCATTAATATGTGAAATCACCATGATCATTTTAAATACCTAACAACTACACTTAATCAAGTAAAATCATAGACTTAATTAATATGTCAAAGTTCATCCTTTTAATAAAGTCAAACATGCGTGAATTAGCATGGGTAAGTGGTAGTAATATGTAATTTCTAAGCATCTAACCAAGAAAAGTAGTAATTTCTAGTTACTAACTTAGCTAATTTCATAAAATAGGATATTCAAAGTTCAAAGTAGGTTTCTCATGATCATACCTTTATTGTAGTGCGTAAAACTTTAAAACAAATGTACAACCGAGAATAATATGCAATGAGGAGTTCAAAAAGACACAAAATTATAGAGTTTGATGGAGATTTAATGGTGGTTCATGGTGGTGTGGGAGTGGTGTGGAGGTGGCCGGCCATGGGAGATCAAAGGGGAGGAAGAAAGTGTTTTTGTTCTTTGTTTTTGAATTGTGAGAGTGCATGGAAGTCTTAATGGTCCCCTAGGAATATATGTCCTAGTTCCAAGTACCATATTCCTTACATGGTCCCTAATGTACTTCTAGTACTAAGATAATAATCTAAGTTAACTTCTAATGCCCTATTAACAATGATTACGAATCCTAAGTGTATTTATTGTGACTTGTTACTTGTTAGTTTCTTGTCACGTTATGAATAATTTAGGAAATGCGCAAATTTTTGCGAGACGATTATAATCAACTTAAAATATTAAACTTAAGTTATTTATTATATATTGATGTGACTCAAAAAGTCATATTTTTAGGTACTTATTTCCGCACTTTTTTGACTATTCTCTGGTGAAAACATTTCAAAACAATCATTTATCATCAAAAATCACCAAGGTAGTCTAAATACGAGCGTTGCTACAAAAATCAGCTAAAACATCCAATTTACACGCAAACCGAGGCAAAAAACAATCACCTTAAATATTCCATTCTTGATTATCCTATCAAGTTAGATCTTAATGAATATTTTATGATTCAATAGGAAAATCCAAGATTGGAGGTGAAAGAATCAAGAGAAATGAGTAAAGAACGAAGAAGATGTGCAGTCTGGAAGCCCGTCGATCGTCATCCGGAGCATGCAAAAGTCAAACACTTCCAAATTTGGAAAACTTAGTGTCATTAGAAGCGTAACAAATAAACGAATCCAACAACGCAAGAATCAAGCAAAACGGACTCCAAATGAAGAAGATACGGACGAACTAAGCAACCGAGAAGTCAGCGGAGGCCAAACCAAGCACCAACCCCCCCTGGGCACCTAGGTACCATATACGGTACCCTAGGTGCCATATATGGCCCTTAGGGTGCCGTATATGGGGGTGTTTGCCTTGATGGGTGCCGTTTGACCCCGCTTTGGTCCGCTTGCCCCGTATGCTGCTTTGATGCTTGTATTTGGTGCTTAAAGACTTATACCAAGGCTTTCACCCTTCTCCTATAAATAGTGGCATCATTTCCACCATTCCACACACCTTACACACATCTCTCTCTCTACTTTCTCTCTCTAGCACTACTCTTAGGAGTTAGAGGAGAATTGTTCTTGTAGTTAATTGTTGCACCCGCAACCGTCGGTTCAGTGTCGTTGTGATTTCTGATGGTGGTGCAGGCGCAGCAGGGGTTTTAAAATTTATATTTAGATGGGCTTAAATTATACGTACTACCTACTCTGGTTAGCAAGCGGTAAGTATGACCTAAGATCGTTCTATGAATCCAAACGTGTGGGCGATTAAAGCTGGTGTTTTCGGTAGGGAAATATTTAGGATGGAACAAAGTAGGTAGGTTTGGGGGTTTTAAACTAAAGACAAGTAATTAAAATGCAGAAAAGTAAATTGCAGGAAATTAAAGTGCAGGAAGACAGGTAAAGATAAATATGTGATTGCTGAGACTTCGATAATTAATGTTTCGGGATGACAGATTGAACAGGAACAATGCTAAATGTAATGATTTAAACTATCAGGTGTAAACTCTAGAACCCTACCAACTAAATTTCCCATTGGCATGTCACTAGGAACTAGGTTATCGTGATTCTGATCGGAGCAATACGCAAACTTCCAATACTTATCTAGTTGAAAGATAAACAACCTATCTTGGCTTAACGCCGAGGTGCATGAATCAGTAGCGTATCGTCTCATGGGTCCGACCGTTCTTAACCCCTAAAATAGTTTAGTATTTCATTAACATGCAGATTAATAACTTTGTATGTTTAGACCGCTGATTATGTAAGACTTAGTGTTTTAAGGATTCCAGGTCACTAGGATTTTATTCTTATTCCTAAGTCTTATTTTGTACATTAAGGCTTGGTTACTTCAACTTATGCCTTGAGTTCTCCTTTTCAAACAGTTATAAATCCCTGGATTATTCGCATTTTATAAAAACGTGTTTCATATGCAGACCATTCCTTTCAGTAATCAGACAATGTACTCTACGTGGTAGTTCAACTGCTTCTTACATCAGACATGCGGTCAGGAGTAATTGACGGTGAACGTGACACTCTAAACTAAATAAATGTAAAGCGATGCAGAAATGTAAACCTAATATGTACAACGAGTGCGTTCACTGTGTCTTACTTGTTGCATGTCATGGGCATAAATAACTACTTACCATAATTAAGGTTGATCAAGTCCTAATTACTAGGTTGCAGTCACGTGGATAACCAGAAAGGGTACTCCATAAATTAAACTCAAGTTCATAAAGTCTTAACGGTACATAGGTCATTAATTCCTATTTTATCTGAACGCGTTTTCGAACATCATTTTATTGTGCATTGACTTTCGTAGGATATACCAGTTAGCTATGAAGTTGTATTATCCTTTCGGAATTCCAACTGTTAAACCAGAGCTGATTCCAGTGATGTAACTACCTTCGGTTGTTTATCGACTTCCATACATTTGTACTCCGTGTAAAACGTTTCCAGTACTATATCAGATAAACTGTTGAATAGGGGCCGTTACATCACTTTTACAATTGTCGTACACTTAATTGCATAATGTCATCCTTACTTATAATTATTTACATCATCAACAATCACAATAATAAACTACTCGCAATTCATGGTAATAGACAAATCACATACAAGGCAATAATACATAATTAAAATATGAAATAAAGCAAGTATGATAAAGGTTTAGATATCACCCGGAAATAGATGCGTAGCAGCGTATTATTATGATTGACAACTCGTTCACACGTACAAAGATGAATCTCCAAACTCCTAACGTTCATTCTAACCTCTATGTTAATCCGTAGATTAATTACAATAATCCTAGACTAAAATATAAGAGAATTTTTAGAGTGAGAAAGTGGAAATGGAAAAGTGAGAGTATATGTATGAGTGTGAATATGAGAGTGTGTAGAAATGAGAGCTAGGGGCTGCTATTTATAGGAGAGGCTTGGCTAAAGTTAGCATCCCAAAGCTCACAATAGCAAAAGGTGGTGGCACCAGGTACGAAAAGGTGGAAAAGGTGGTGCACCGGGTACGGAAAAACACGTAAATGTCTAGCACCGGGTACACTAAAGGACAAAAAATGCAATCCGTGCAGGGGGTGCAGCCGGCGGCGGCTTGGTGGCTGGCCGGCGGCGGCTGGCTGCTACCCCACCAGTCCGCTGCCTGTTGCCTCGTTTCTCGATTCGTGCGTGTTTTCTTCGTTATGCGTCCGTTTGCATTGATTCTTTTTGCCTTGGATTCGTAATTCAAAAATGAATCTTTTGATGAAAAGAAATCCCAAAAATATGTCTCTGAACTTTAGATGTGTCGTACGAATCGTTTGAATCTTCCGGAGTACGTAGAATCTTCATTCTTCACCCGTTTTTGTTGATTCTTCTTCTTTTGGATTCGTAATTTGAAAACGAACATCTTGGATGAGACAGATGTTGGTGATGGGCTCTTTTGTCTTGAAATATCGTTTTGATGTCTTGAATCTTCGTTTTCTATCCGTTTTGCTTGATTTTCATCGTGCAACCTTGTTTTTACAATCTTGACATAATACTATTGATTTGTACTGAATTTGGGTTAAAGTGCCAAGAATCGTTCCAGAATGAGAGAGATATCGGCAGTAAAAACATGACTTTTTACGCGATATCAAGTATCCCACACTTAGAACTTTGCTTGTCCTCAAGCAAACTCATTCATAAAAAGCTTTTGGAAAGATTCTAATCGCATTAGTTTTTAAAGATACCATTTTTCAAAAAATATAAAGTTACTGTTATGAAAGTGTTTTCACCGGAAACTAAGGGTTTATAGAATTTGATACCTTTTTCGAGCAACATAAATGATGATCATGACTAGGCAATCCTCACAAGTGGGTCACTCAAATCACTCAAGTGTTTAGGGTTTCCTACTTACTAGTGTCAATCACTCAGATAGCCTGTCATGCAGCATTCTCGTCATAGGCTTATCAAGAATCAGATCTCCATCACTTTTGATGAGGACGGTACTAACCTTTCGAGATATCTTGGAAGCAATCGGATGTTTTGGGTTGAAGAAGGTGTGAGGGTTTTCCTTGTATTTTATCGAAACTTTTTCTGAGAGAGTTTCTTTGGAATTTCTCAGATTTTGAAAGGACAACATAGCCTTTTTCTTTGGAATTTTTCTTTTCTTGGCCCTTTTTCTTGATCCTTGGGCTATTAGGTTTCTTCCGACAGCTTTTGCTGAATTTTTTTTTCTTGGAGCTCCTTTTACGGATGATGCTCATCCTTTGGGGAACGCTCCGATATACTTTATGGCTTTGTGTTAGGCTACAAAAGTCTTGGAAAATCAAGAGTATCTTTGAGAGTTCGTTGGAAAATGAAACTCCTGTAGGTTCGGGACGAATATTAGGAGGTTTTGATTTGGGTGTGAAGAGTGAAAGTTGAGTGGGTGGATGTTTGATGGTGGAAGGGCGTTTGGGTTCCTTAGAAGTTATCAAGATGGGTTGTACCTATGCCACGTATGGCACTCATTGGTGTGATCTCGAAATGCATTACAAGAGCAAGTTCTAATTCAAATGCATACATCGGCGCACACATGAAACGAAAAGTGAAGCATTTTAAAGATGAATGCTAATGATGGGCTTAATCCTCACGAATCGAATGTTTTGATCAATGTGTGCCTAGCCATGTGTTGCCCTTTTCGTCCGTATCTTATTCTAAAACAGTTTTGTTTCGTTGTCAAAACTTGTTTCTTGCTGTAATTTATAATTTTGAAAGATAGGATTTCTAAGGAACGATGTTTTTTGAATCTAAAAATTTGAAATTTTATCCATTTTTAGCCTTTTAATGAAAATATTGTTTGACTTACGGACAAGAGGTAAAAACTTGCGGTTGAATGCCGTATATCCCACACTTAGAGGAATATTGTCCCCAATGTTCGAATCTGTTTGTTGAGTACCCCTTGTTGAAGTATCCCACACTTAGAGATTCTACTTATTTTCGGATTGTTTCGTAAGTGTAGTGTGGTTTTGATTATCCCACACTTAGTGTTTGGAATATCGGATGAGATAATCAATTCTTTAAACGGGTAGAGGGTTTTGGAACGGTGTAGTGCTTTTGCTGTGCACGTTGTTGGCTACTCGTTAGAAGTTTGCTGGTCCTTGGCTTGTACCTTATGGCTCTCGGCATTCTTCTTCGTGTGGTCCATAGTTTCCCTTACTTCGGTCTTCTATAGTTTCTCAAACAAACCACTCAATTCAATCAAGTAATAGCTGCTAATAAGAAAAGTAAGGTAATAGCTTAATAAAGTAATAACTGGATAGATGTGATGTCTATGCATCCACAGTACATCAAATACACACAATAATAATAAAGTCTTGGTAGAAAATAGAAAGAAGTCAGAAAGCTGCTGAAGATACTATAGGTCCAGGAGATGTCTCATCTGATGAGGAATCATCGTGCTGATAGTGGGTGCCTTCGTCTGATGCATCTCGATCAGCCTCTGCTACTGGTGTACCTGTAGTGAATACTCCATGCTGTATCAAATGATCAACAAAGTCTCCTGCAGGAATGTAAAAGCTGTCCAGTGGAATCTCTGGTGTCCTCTGCTGAGAGTGTCCTCCAAGTAAATCGGTCTGTCTATGAGAGGATACTGGATCAATCGGTGAGGGTGCAGGGCTGACACTCCTAAGAATCCTATGATTCTGAACAATGGTGGCTCGTGTGGAGACTCTGGATATTCTGCTGCTTCGTGAAGTATGCCCTCTGACTGAACCAACAGTTGAGGGGACATGCTGTACCAGAGTAGGATCATGTGCTGGTGGTGGTCGTGGTCTAGGTGGAACTGTGCGAGGTGGTAAACCATGGCCACGAGCTAGATGTCTGTGAGGTGCTGAGTAGGAACTGGATGTCTAGGAGCTGCAGATGTATATAAGTGTGGTGGTGCTCGGCCCATTCCGCATGGTATGTCCGGAAGTGGGCTTACTGGTATCCCTGCGATCTGCTGTCTCATGGCTCTATAGCATCTGACTTGCATCTGCATCAACCTGTACCCGTAATCGGGGCCTGGGGGTATCCCGTAATGGTATATGTAAGCTGGTATCTGAGCTCTAGGGGCCGGGACAGAAGGTCCTGGCCTAGTAGGCTGTGGTGGTGCCAGTGGGTCATCAGAATCTTGTGCATCCTCATCTGAATCGGAGTCTGAATTGCGGGGCTCTTTTGGTTGTTTCCTCTTTCCGGATTCCCTGGGTAGGACTAGACCTGCTACCAATGTATCAACACTCTCAGGGTATGATGACCATGCCCTGATGTAAACGGTGCCATCCCTCAGAATCTGAAGTATATCCATGCTCCTTAGAAAGTTGTAGTCTATCGGTTGGGCGCTCCATTCTGGCAGGCTCTTAAATTTCTCTATCTCTGTCGTCCTAGTCAACCCCATTTTCCGAATCAACCTAGTAATCACTGGGCCCATGAATGATCTTCTTGCACCAAACTCTTTCTCTTCCAAAATCCATTGTGCAACTAAATGGGCAACCTGAATGTTCCTCCTCTCGAGGATACATGCCATCATGACAACATCAAACTCAGATACTCGACCATTAGACGTATGCTTCCCATCAAGCGAACAAGCTAGTAGTTTGTGCAAAATCTGCATAACTGGGTCTGTGAGCCGGGTAGCTTTAATACCCGAGAAATACGGCTTTGGTGACCACTGACTCCATGCCTCTGCGGTCGTAGTCGTGAGAGAAATCGTGGTGGCTCCGCTAGTAAACAGGGGTGAATCGATCTCTTCTGGAGTATAGAGATCTAGGTGACGTGCAAACCGAGCCAATGACAAGGTGAATAGGCTCCCCATATATCTAAATGTGATCACCCCGTCTCCAACTCTACTCCCTAGCTCAAATGTATAGGTGGTCATGAACTCGGTGATCATCTCCATATACACCGGTTCGTCAATGCTGAACAATTTCTTGAAAGACTCAAACTGCTGACCCTCTATTGAGTAACTGAGTAGACTTTCTAATCTTTGCCTGAATCTCAATGTCTGCAGCTTTTCCCAATCTACATATCTAAAACGGCCAAAAGATTTGTCTCTCCATATTCGTGCCATCTGGTCGTATGCTGGTGTTGCACTAAGGTATGCAAGAGATCCTGTAAGTGGACGTGCTGGGTTTAGCTTCTTCTTCTTTGGCGACATAGTACTTGAGAACATGAGAGATTTAAAGTAATAGGTCTTAAGAAAGGGGAAATTTAAAGCGCTTCCCGAATTTTCTAATGGAAAATTCGAAATGAGGGCTTTAAATTCTTGACAGTCCAAAGATTACAGTAAATATCAAATGCCCCCAGGTGACTAATAATCAGTCGTAACAATAATAAGGCAATCATTAATGTGCGAAAATATATAGTCATGGGATGGTGGTAACTTAACTTGTGAAGTAATGTCGTTTACAAAGTTCGGTGTTTAGCCAAGTTTGAAACGTCATTATTTCACAGTTTATAGTCTCATGGTAGGTTTTTGACTTTTTAAAAGTCCAACTTGAAGTAAGGTTTTTGAATAAAAATTGTAATTGATTTGTTAAAAATGCAATACTTCAAGTTGATTTTGTAGGTCAAAACTTACTTTGGACGATAATTTCAATTTGTCCGCATACCAAAATTATAACCTAAACATGTAAACATTATTTTAGACATTTTCCTAATTGATTAACAAGCTAGGTCATGCACAAAAAGTTATGTCATTCATGTGTTTGGTTTTATTCAAGACTTTTGTTTTTAATAATGATTCTCTAGTTATATTGTCTATTTTGACTAGTCAAGCAAGTACAAGTGTCCTAGTAAGCAAGAGTTGTCAAGTGACCTTAATTTACTATCCTAATCATGCATGTTAGTTAACTTTTTGTTGACTTTCAAAAGTCAAACTTGCTAATCCTAATTTATCCGTATTGTGCAATTAACATAGAGCTATCATTCAAAATACCACAATTACTTAAATGTTTAACAACTAACACTTAATCAAGCCAAATTCTAGACTAAATCAATAGGTTAAAGTACATCTTCTTGAAAGTGCCAAACTAGTGTGAATTAGCATGGGTAAGTGGTAGTAGCATGTAGTTCCTAAGCATTCAACCTAGCTAACTTCATAAAATAAGATACTTTAAGCTTAAAGTAGGTTTCTTATGATCATACCTTGTTTTAGTGCGTAAAACTTCAAAACGAATGTACAACCGAGAATATCATGCAATGAGGAGTTCAAAAGGACATGAAATTAGAGAGTTTGATGAAGATTGGATGGTGATTCATGGAGTTATGGTGGTGGCCGGTTTTTAGGTGAGGGAGGAAGGAGAAGAAAAGTTTTTGTTTTTGAATTATAGGATCATATGGAAGTTTGGTGGTCCATGGGAATATTTGTCATGCTCCTATGTACCATATTCCTTACATGGTCCCTAATGTACATCCTAGTACTAAGTCTAATATCCTAGATTAATTTCTAATGTCCTACTAATAATGATTACGAATCCTAAATGTATTTATTGTAACTAGTTACTTGTTAGTCTCTCGTTACGTTATAAACAATTTAAGAAGCGCGTAAATTTTTGCGGAACAATTAAAATCAATCCTGAAATATTAAACTTAAATTATTTTTGGTGTTTAAAAATTATTTATATGGCGTGGACTTGTTGAATGTACATATTTCGGCTAAAAGCTTAACGTTGTATGTTCTTGTTGTCGCGCATGTGTTTTCAGGCAAAAATTTTAAAAACGTTTTTCTTTTTAAAGTAAACTTTTAAAATTTTATTATATTACTATATTTATACTAAAATATGCTCATTTAAAGTCGCGAGCCTTGACCCATTTTTTTCAGAAGTGATTGTTTTAAGATTCGTTGCGATCCCTCCATAGGGAAAGGGTCGAGATTTGTTCCCTTAAGCGAATGTTTTTCAGCACAAAAAATCTTGAAAGTTCCAAAATGGTGTTATAAACTAAATAGTAATGACGATTCTCTAATCCCAGGACTTCTCATTCTTCGTATCCTAAATTGACAAGATCACCAATTAGCTTATTGTACGCTTTCCTTACCTTTTAAGGGTTTGACAAACCGACGCATGGCCCTTGGTCTTTGTAATTGAGATCGTGAGTGAGTTTATTCATGACTCCCAAAAATACGTTCTCTTCCTGTGAATCAGGGTCTCCGGTTGTAGACTTAAGTATCCTACAGAGTTCACTGATTGTGGATTTTGGTACGGAAGTGAAGGGGTATTTGGTAAAGGCAAAGATTCGAGTAAGCTTGACGTCAAGGTTTTTTTCTTTTTGCGAAGAAAACTGTGTCGATTCTTTCCTTGGTGGAATCAGGAAAAACGTTTCATAATTTGGAGATCAGGTAAGAGGCGGGGTCAACAAAGAAAGGAATTTTACTAGGAATGACGATAGAAATCATCGGATCTTGTTCTTCCCAGAACTCAATTTTGTTGATCATTGCGGCGACACTATGATTGATTAATATCGTAGATGTTGGAAGAAAATCCATGTCGGCGAGTGATTCAAAAAGTAGATCTAAATCTGCTATAAACTTTAGTTCTTGGTCTCTGAAATTCATGGAAGTGCTTTCGCATTCACGACTTGACAGGCGAAGAAGGAATTCTACTTGTTTTTCTAATGTGGCAATCGTTTCTCGTTGTTCGTAGGAATACGGGAGGTTGGCATAGGTTAACTGCCTGACGAATGCTTTATAGACATCTACCCTACGGGAAGGATTGAAAGAAGCACCGAGGTGGCGTTCTTCAAAACAAGGTTGTTCCGGCTCGACTGATGGAGCCTTATCCACCACTCGGTAAATGGTGTATTGGTGTTTGTGTGAAATGAATGGAAAGATGCCGTTATTCCGAGAATCGGGTGTGGTTTGGGTATACACCGATGTTTCAGGAATGAGGGTGATTAAGTCAAAAGATTTTGGAGGTTTTTCTTCAGAATCATCTTCGGGAAAATAATCGAAGTGGGAAGAATTTGGTAAACCAGGTAGGTGTAAAGTTGGCGAGTTATCATCTGGAGATGATGCAAGGTCTGGTAACTGGTCCATGTCATCAAAATCCAGGCAATGTTTTGGAATTTAAAGTGAGGTCCTATATTCTTCTTGGGTGTCGGAGGTTTCCTTAGTTTTAGAGGAAGAAGGTGAAAAGAAATCAGATCCTAACTCTTTTTCTAAGTAGTCAAAGAATTCCGTATCATCCATTGAAATGAGGCAAGAATTGGGTTTTCGAGTTGTCATTTTAATGCTATCCTAACTAACTAGTACTTAATTAATATTAATTACTTAAATTAACTTTCGAAAGATTTCTAAAAAGATTTCAATCGGAAGGGTCTCCTAAATATCACTACTTAAGGCGGCTTTGAATCGTATGTTTATGATTCCCCGGCAGCGGCGCCAAAAATTTGTTGCACCCGCAACCGTCGGTTCAGTGTCGTTGTGATTTCTGATGGTGGTGCAGGCGCAGCAAGGGTTTTACAATTTATATTTAGCTGGGCTTAAATTATACGTACTACCTACTCTGGTTAGCAAGCGGTAAGTATGACCTAAGATCATTCTATGAATCCAAACGTGTGGGTGATTAAAGCTGGTGTTTTCGGTAGGGAAATATTTAGGATGGAACAAAGTAGGTAGGTTTGGGGGTTTTAAACTAAAGACAAGTAATTAAAATGCAGAAAAGTAAATTGCAGGAAATTAAAGTGCAGGAAGACAGGTAAAGATAAATATGTGATTGCTGAGACTTCGATAATTAATGTTTCGGGATGACAGATTGAACAGGAACAATGCTAAATGTAATGATTTAAACTATCAGGTGTAAACTCTAGAACCCTACCAACTAAATTTCCCATTGGCATGTCACTAGGAACTAGGTTATCGTGATTCTGATCGGAGCAATACGCAAACTTCCAATACTTATCTAGTTGAAAGATAAACAACCTATCTTGGCTTAACGCTGAGGTGCATGAATCAGTAGCGTATCGTCTCATGGGTCCGACCGTTCTTAACCCCTAAAATAGTTTAGTATTTCATTAGCATGCAGATTAATAACTTTGTATGTTTAGACCGTTGATTATGTAAGAGTTAGTGTTTTATGTATGAGTGTGAATATGAGAGTGTGTTGAAATGAGAGCTAGGGGCTGCTATTTATAGGAGAGGCTTGGCTCAAGTTAGCATTCCAAAGCTCACAATAGCAAAAGGTGGAAAAGGTGGTGGCACCAGGTACGAAAAGGTGGAAAAGGTGGTGCACCGGGTCGGAAAAACACGTAAAGGTCTAGCACCGGGTACATGAAAGGACAAAAAAGCGCAATCCGTGCAGGGGGTGGCAGCCGGTGGTGGCCAGGTGGCAGCCGGCGGCAGCCTGGAGGCTGGCCGGCGGCGGCTGGCTGCTACCCCACCAGTTCGCTGCCTGTTGCCTCGTTTCTTGATTCGTGCGTGTTTTCTTTGTTATGCGTCCGGTTGCGTTGATTCTTTTTGTGTTGGATTCGTAATTCAAAAACAAAGATTTTGATGAAAATATATCCCAAAAACATGTCTCTGAACTTTAGATGGGTCGTACGAATCGTTTGGATCTTCCGGAGTACGTAGAATCTTCATTCTTCGTTCGTTTTTGTTGATTCTTCTTCTGTTGGATTCGTAATTTAAAAACGAACATCTTGGATGAGACAGATGTTGGTGATGGGCTCTTTTGTCTTGAAATCTCGTTTTGATGTCTTGAATCTACAAACATGCGTGGAATCTTCGTTTTCTATCCGTTTTGCTTTATTTTCATCGTGCAACCTTGTTTTTACCATGTTGACATAATACTATTGATTGGTACTGAATTTGGGTTAAAGTGCCAAGAATCGTTCCAGAATGAGAGAGGTATCGGTAGTAAAAACGTGACTTTTTACGCGATATCATTAGTATAGTTAGTTCTTCTCTCTAGTCTCTCTCTCTAGAGAAACTAGAGAGATATAAGTTAGCGGTTAGAGCTACAGGAAAGTTGTAATTGGGTAATCAAGCTGTAGCAAGGTTATTCAAGTCAGACTATTGTAATCCTCAGTATTACTCTTCTAATTCGGTGATATTATCTTACTCTCTTACTGTTATAATGTCTGCTTTATATGTTATTTCAGTACGATCTATGATTATTGCCATGCTGATTAGTTAGATTAATATGTGATTGTTGAAATGTAGATGTTAGGATTAGGGATGATGTTTAATTAATATGTCTTATATATGATTGGTAGTTGTTATTCTGCATACATTTTTAGACTTATCCTGGATGTAGACTTAATTAATCACCCTTTCTGGTCTTTCACGTGATTGTTGCCTTAGGATAGGATCTGATCAACCCTAACTACGAATACATAGTTATCTCCTGTTTGTATGAAACTGTGGGATCGCCATAACACGGCTGAATACTTGGTATAGCGTTGGAAATACCACTGGTAGAGTACAAATACGTGGAAGCCAAGGTAATGCCGATGGTTTATCTCACCGTGGATTACCTGGAATCAACCCTTCCAGACACGGGTCTATGTCTTGTTAAGCCGTGAAAATGCTATAGTACACCGTTAAACTACCTCTGGTTATAAAGCTGTGTAAAGATACATTAGGTCTTTAAAACACCGTAGAAATACCTAGGGTTAGAGTACTGTGGAAAATAAGGATACTATACACTGTACACATGCCTAGGGATGAACGACCGATGGCAAAGGAGGGTCTAATCCATGACGGAAGTATTAGAACTAAAACCGATAAAATATGAGTTAGGAAATGAAAGCAAGGATGCCGGCTATGTTCCCAGATGCTTAAAACCCGTAATCTCTACTTAACCGATAGTTTAACTTATTCAGCATACAACCAGTATTACTCTGTTAAAATTGGATAGACATAGGTGTTAAGAAAAGTCAGTGTTGTGGAATGTCGCCTTATTCCTTAACTCCATTTAGAGAGTCGCTTGGTCTCCGAAAGAGACGATGAGGTGGGTCTGAAGACAGTCCCATCTGATCAGAATCAGGATAGCCTAGGATTCAGTGACATATGCTTTAGGGTTACACCTAAACGTAGGGTCCTAGTGTTTGCACCGACCGTTTAGAAGATTCTTAGCTAGAGTAATCACCTATCATCAATATAATATCATCCCGAAACCCTAATCGTCGAAGTTTCAGCAATCACTCTCTACCTGCTGCTTATATTCTCGTTTACTTTCCTACATTTTAATTCTTGTCTTTAGATTAGATTAGATAAAACCAAACCCATACCTACCTTGTTTCTAAACCCATCCTATTGTCAAGTTATCTTTGGTAGGTTCCAATTCAATTCAATTCATTCTGATTTTGGACGACACTCGAGTTATACTTGCCACCTGACCCACAAGGTAGGTAGCTAGCATAGTTTGATCCCAGCAAAATATAAATATTAAAACTTACACCGACGTGCTGCCATACGGTCGTGTTGATGACGCGTGATGGTTGGTGGTGCGTCAAGTTTTTGGCACCGCTGCCGGGGATCGGTTTCATCACGAATTGAATTCTGCCTTAGATAATTAACTTTAGGAGATCCTTCCTTACGATTATCATTACTTAGGAAGTTAATTGCTTATTAGATTAGATAACTTAATTCTTAAAACCCTAGAAAATACATAAAAATTAGAAAATGGAAAACCCTAATTCTCCTTCAAACCCTATCTCTCCTCTCAATAAAATGATGACGGATGAGATGACGGCTTTGGTAGATACGGAATTCTTTGACTGTCCAGAGTATGAGTCAAACTCCTCTGACGTTAAAGAGGTTTGTGTTAACCATGAAGTTGAGAGCCCAAAAATATCGAGCTTAGACTTAGGTTTTGATGAATCTCAGCAGAAGATTCCAGCTTCTGTTACTATTGCTTTAAGTGGTCAACCCACACTTGACCCTGAGATTTTGTCAATCTTGTCTAGGTATCCGCACTATATTAGACCTGCTACTTTACCTGATGATGAACCATTTGGAATCGAAGTGTTCTTTTATCCACCCATGCCTTGGATGGATTTGAATGAACGTCTTCACTGTTTAGATGAATACTTTGAGTACGATCTCCTAGATATTTTGCGAGCCCACCCCACTACTCTTTATTCAAGTGTAGTTGAGGAAGAGCGTCTCCAATATCAGGTTGAGAGTGAACTTAGGATAGAAACACCAACCCGATTAAACACTGAATCTAGGAATCATCTACCCGAATCAAAGACCGACCTTCACTTAGGAAATTCTCTAAAGCCCAACAGGAGGATAGATATTTATGCCAACTTTCTGAAATACCTTAAGATATCTGATTTTCCATTTACATGTGAGCTGAGAAAGACCTTTGTTGAATTTGATAGGATAATTAGACTTCTCCGTGCTAACCACAGTAGAAAAAATGAGCTATTGTTAAAATCAGATGTTGGGATATTTTAATTTGATGATACAAAATAATTAAAGATAAGGGACTAAAAGTGAAGATTGTTTAATTAGTTTCCTTGTATGATTACGATTTCTTTGTAACCCTAGATGTCTCTATTATATAAAGAGACATTAGGTGTAGGGTTTGGGGGTGCACACATAATGTAGACGTCTAAGGGTTTGTTTAGCCTCAAGATCAAGGTTTCTTGATCCTGTTATATTTGTATAACCGTTTTATTCTGATCAAATAAAATTGGGGCTTGTTGTGATAACATTGATGTTCTTATTATTCCGCTGCAAATTATTGTTGTCTTTGTTATCATTATATCCTAGATTAGACCTAAAAAGTCTAGAGCTTAAACGATCATACGTTTTCACAATTGGTATCAGAGCAAGGTGGCTCGTTATCTAGGATCTACAAGTTTTACAAGCAAGAGAAGTCATATCGAAGAAATCCTAGAAGATTGCAAGAAAAATTCGTAATTCGTCACTTTCTGCACAGCCATGGTAAAAAATTCGGATCTCCTTCGTTAACCGTTAGATCATCATGAAATTTGAACTGTAGCTTCCTAACATACAGGCGCACATACTGACCGGAGGAATTTTTGATCTGAGCTTTTGATTGAGAGATATTCAAATTCGAATTCTGCTGCTGAAACCGTATGGTTTTTCCGAATAGCTGCAGTAAATCGATCACTGTGTCTTCGTTATTCAACGAATGTTCTTGATTTTTGGATATGTTATTCAAGACATAGGTTTACACATCGTGTAAAATTTTCATCGTGATCGGATGTGTCTACATAGAGATATGAAAATTTGAAATTGCTGCAGTATGTTTGTGGTTTCTGTTTGCGCAGCTGCTGTGTTTTAATTGTTGTATGTCCGTTAACCGTTGGATCGACTTGATTTTTGGATATTTGGTTAATGAAACATTGATGAACTTTGTGTAAAAATTTGAGTATGATCAAATTCGTAATCAGGGAGATATGTAATTCTGAAGTTGCCTGCCACTGCTCGTTAGATGTGCTAGCCACTGCTCAGCCACTGTTTGTACAAACGTTGCCACTGCTAGAAGGTTCTTCCCGCTGTTAGTACAAACTTTCCGCTGCTAGTATAAGCTTACCACTGTTAGAACAAGCGTACCACTATTAGCACATCCTTACCGCTGTTAGTATGAAGTAGCCACTGCTCGTCAAGCTTACCACTGCTAGAAGTTTTACCTATGTTTGTAAAAAGTAACCACTGTTAGAAGATCTTATCACTGTTCGGTTATTGCCACTGTTAGTTAGTAGTTGCCACTGCTAGTTAGTAGTTACCACTGCTAATGTAATTTTACCACTGTTTGGTATCGATTACCACTGTTAGTCATTTTTCAAACACTAATGCGAAATTAGTGATACTCATCATGGATGGTACTATATGGTATTCGTTGCTATTATTGGATGGTCATCCGTACAGTTCTTATGGTTACGGTATAAGAAAAGTTTGGATCTCTAATGAAATTGTTTTTTACAACAATTTATTCTTATAGATTCTATGGCTCGTTTTTGAAGATTATTTGAAGATGTGATTACGAAGAAGATTGATTATAGCTTATTTGATATTGTAGTTGAGTTTGACAGGTTTGTATCTTATCATATCTCAAAGTGGAGGATGAAGAACTTTGAAGATAACTTGTTTGGTTTGTATGGTGACGACGAAGACTTGATAGAATCTAGCAAACGTGTGAGATTTACAAACTTATGATGCTCAGTGCTCACATTTGCTATCACTTGAAGGAGTTATGGTGTGCTCAGTGACTTATTATGGAGAATAAGGATTTTTTTTCAAAGAGATTGCGGTCTACTTATACATAGGATTATAAGTTCGACGTCGTGGATAGTACAAGATATAAGGTACAAGTTTGGAAGATTTAATTTCTTTATTAAGTTTGTTATACTTTATTTTCTTCATCGGTGATCATTACAAAGAGCCTACAAAGTTCGAGATTTGAGAGATGGTTAACATATTGATTTGAGGGGAAGCTTATCGACATAGTGTTTAACCATCAGGAGATGTTCATGCATTATTTGGGGATAACTGTTTCATTATTACTGCTAGTTATATATTACTACTGCTAGTATAATTTTCTATTGTCCAAATTCATTATTCTGAGGATGCGTCATGGAGGGTAATTTGAGACATTAGAAGGTTGGATTAGTGGTGTACTATATAGCATGTGGTTGTAAATCTTTAAGTTGCTTATCTTCTAGAAGATCCCTATTGGATTATGACAAAAGGGGAAGAAGAATTGAAGATCAAGATTTGCAGCTTATTATTATATATGGCATGGTTTAAAAGAAATCAAGAGTTAAGGGGAAGTTTGTGCAAGAAGATCGATATTTTGTCATCATCAAATAGGGGAAGATTGTTGGGATATTTTAATTTGATGATACAAAATAATTAAAGATAAGGGACTAAAAGTGAAGATTGTTTAATTAGTTTCCTTGTATGATTACGATTTCTTTGTAACCCTAGATGTCTCTATTATATAAAGAGACATTAGGTGTAGGGTTTGGGGGTGCACACATAATGTAGACGTCTAAGGGTTTGTTTAGCCTCAAGATCAAGGTTTCTTGATCCTGTTATATTTGTATAACCGTTTTATTCTGATCAAATAAAATTGGGGCTTGTTGTGATAACATTGATGTTCTTATTATTCCGCTGCAAATTATTGTTGTCTTTGTTATCATTATATCCTAGATTAGACCTAAAAAGTCTAGAGCTTAAACGATCATACGTTTTCACATCAGAGTTAGATTTTTTTAATGGATTTAATTGCTAGCACCGATTATTCCTCTATTTCAAAACCTAGGATAAATCGTTATGTTGCGGCCCTGGTTTACGAGCTTGAATTTTTGATAGAAAGAAGCCCTATCAAGTCTGTCTTGGTTCTTAGTGATATTCTATTCTTTGTTGATCCTGCTACTTATTTAACTAACGAGCTTAGAGCTATTTTTCCCGAATCAACTGAGGAAGCCATGGACGCTGCTTTCTTTGCAAAAAGGAAACAGATCCATATCCAGCTGATCCAGTTATTCCAAAAAACAAAATTTCCGTTTACTAACCAACAGAAGATTTATATCAAAGAGCTTTCGCAAGCAGTTCACACTACTTACGGAAATCCTGATTCTTCTGAGGAAACGGAATTTGTGGATTTACTTTCAAAACTGCTCTATGATCTTTCTTATCTAGATACAGGATTTAGGGATGGCATTTCAAACCAGAAAAAGGTGAAACGGAAATTTAATCGTTTTGTCAATGCATTGTTACAACTCAGTCAGGAAGAGCGAGAATTCTTAACAGAATTTGAACGGTATTACATAAACTCTGCTGATTTAGTTTACTATGTCGTCCGAGCTCTCCGAGGTACGTTTATTTCCCGCTATTGTCTCTATCTGAAGCATCAACCGTACCCAAAAGTGTCTTCTCGGACACTATCCGGTAAAACAGTAAGTCTGGTATGGACGAGCTTTTGTCTTTAGCAAAGCGCTCTTGGGAGGCACCCCAAGCTTATCTAGGTTAATTAATATTAGTTATTGTTAGTTTAAAGTAATTTATCGTTTTTAAAGCAAGAAAACGTTCTTTAAACTTTAAGCTCGCGGGATTCGCGTAAGTTCAAACTTTTCAGAAAAATTTAACGAAGTTTTAAATTTTAAAATTTTGTTAAATCGATTATGAATTGTTTTTAAAGTTTAAAGTACATAAAAATATTGTTTCATTTTAAAATAAACTCGTTTTGTTTAAACGCAAAGAACTTTCGGCGCCCAATTTAAATCACAATTTTAATTCACGAAAATTTCTTATAAAGTTTCGTATTTACTTTTGGTTACTTTATTAAAAATCTTGAAACCATTCGAAAACCAATCGTACGTATCGTATCTTTCGTGTTTTAAATCGAAACGTATTTAAACCAAGAAGAGGGGACTCACTACCAAACAAAAAGTCAAATTTTGGTCAATTTTCTCTCCCCCTTCTTCCCCAAACCATCACCCCCCCCCCCCCCTTCCCATCACCTAACCCTTATTTTTCCACCATTTTTGATGATTCAAAGCTTCAAGTTCTTCATTTTATCATCTCTCTTGCATACATAACATCATTTCATCACTTGTAAGGTAATTCCTAACTCAAATCTTTAAATTTGATTAACTTTTACAAAGTTAGGGTTTCAACTCTTGATCTATGAATTACATGGTGAGAGCTTGTGTTTTATGGTTCAAAAGTGTTCTTGCATAGTTGCTTAACATGATTCCATGCTTGATTGAGTAGATTACTTGATAATTTGTGACTTTGATCTTCAAGTGTTGACTTTATTTTGACTTTAGTGGTCAAACTTTCTTGATTTGTTGATTTTTGATAACTAGTAGCTTGTTTTGACTTGTTTTGATTAATTCATGCTTAGTATGACTTGATAAACATGATTACATGATTGCTAGTTCATTTTGAATGATCTTCAGGAATATCGAAAGTTAAAGTAGGCATGTTGTGATTAAAATTTACCAAGTAACATACTTTATTTTTAAATCTTTAATTTTAAAATGTTGCTTGACTTAATTAAATCATGACAAGTTTCTTAGAGTTTCAATAAATCCTTAGTTAGCTTTTGGTCCTTGATTATTTTAAGTATTCACCACCTTAATTAATAAAGTGTTGAATATTTTTAATATGTCCATCACACATAAGCTACCGTCATTCATTAAAATCTTAAAAATCTTGCAAAATTGTTAAGTTAACACGTGTCTTTAACCGTATGGTATTTGAATTTATGCTCTTTTATTGGCTTACTTGATATATTTGAGGTAATTGCATGGTTTTTACAAACCTCATGCTCACTTAGACTAAGTTGCCATGAATGAAAGTAAGAATAGTTGCTAGTTGTTTAAAACGACGAGTTCACTTAGATTAAATGCTAGTATTGTTATTACTTTAATACCCTTGGAATAGGTTAAAACACAAATGGTTGTGAAAGATTCCGGATTGAGGATTGGTTAGGCCTAGGTTTAGTTTAAAATAAATTGTGGATTTATTCATATTTTAAAGCCTACATTTCCAATTTTTTTTTAAAAAATTTGGAAATGTACTTAGCAATTTGTTATGACTTATGCATCTCATTTTCTTGTCAATAGATGGATCTATCAAACCCTTCGTTGAGGAAGCTTGCTTCATCCCCCGAGAATATAGACGAAATTGAGAAATGGATGGGACGATACTTAGGGTAAAATAGAGTTATCATTTGGCCGGATATGAGACACTTGGGTATTAGGGATGAGTTGGAAGATTTGATTAAGTATGATACAGATGGCGAGGAACATGCTGCATTTTTCCATCTTTTCTCCATTGGTGAGGCTATATACTGTGAGGTCGTCACTGAGTTTATGATTACATACGAGTTCCGAGAGAGGTTGGAGATCACTGATAAGAAGATCGCTTTTCGGTATCGTGGGAAGAAGTATCGTATGACAGTGGGAGATTTCGGGGTATACCTTGGCCTTTACACACGATTACAGGCCAGTTCTTATTGGTTCACTAGCAGTTTCCAGTCTATCTCCAATCTACAGTCACGGGATCATAAGAAGATATGGAGGGATTTGATGGGGACAAATTTCAGGAGTGGAGTGAAAGCTTCACTCATGACCCGACCAGCTCATCATACTCTTCACAAGCTCCTGTGTTGTACTATCTTTGGGAAGAGAGATGCGGGACCTGCTACATCAGAAGAGCTCAAGTTCATGGATGCGATCATAAGGAAGCAAAACCTGAATGTCGCATACATCATCGTGGATAGATTGTGGAAGGAGAAGCGAGAGGATACACGCCACGTATTCATTGGAGCCATTATCACGAGATTGTTAGTTGGCATGGGAGTTCTCACTGACCGCCACCATGAGGATTACACCCATCACGCTAGTTCGCAGCTGTTCGATCTCGAATACTGCAAACTGATCAGGATGATTGACGAGGGGCCTGACAGACAGTGCTTGTGGTATCAGACTCGGCAGCCCATTCCTAGATGCTTCATGACCAGGAGGCACGAGACTACAGAGGATAGAGATGTTGGTCCCCAGCCACAGATGCCAGTAGCAGCAGAGATACCTGAGCCAGCACAAGGAGCAGAGACACCATCACAGCCCACTTAGGCTATTGTTCATCATTCAGATCCGGTCACTCCTCTTACTCAGTGCTATCTATTACATGCTTTACAGGTTCCCCGTGATCAGCAGGTTCTGACAGCTAGGAGACATGGTACCGTTGAGCCTGATCACATCCTATACAGATGTGGACCACCACCACCACCCACTACCCATACTGCCACACACCCACATGCCACCACTCACCCATACACTACATTTCCTCCATCACACCCATATACTTTCATTCCTCCATCACACCCACATACCTCCACTCAGCCACCACATCCATATAGACGCCCTCGTACACCTACCACATACTCCGCACCACTACCCACTCATAGATCCACATCTGGTACAACTAGAGTTTACTCAGTTCACACACAGTCACCAGCACGCCAGCAGGCATTATTTCCTCATCCTATTGTACCCCCTCCGACTCATGACCAGCAGCCAGGAGCTAGCACATCATATAGACCAGATTTAGTCTACATTGGCACCGATGCACTGTTCACTGGTAACATCGGCCCTTACTTGGATTTGGGCCCCCTCTTTTTAGGACAGGTTCCTACTGAGAGCACTTTCAGGTAGCTTTACCTGGATATGTTACAGACGACAGGTGTTACCACAGAGGATATGCTCGCACTTGGCTATGATGATGTGATGTCACTTCCAGCGATGACTCTCAGACAGATATTGATTCAGAGAGGACTACTCCCTCCATATGAGCAGAGAGTATCCAGTGGACAACAGTCAGTTGCAGGACCTCCAGCCCCACCTGATGACATACCTGCAGAGGATCCTCCATTCTAGACTATTTATCTTGTGACTTATATTTCATATTACTGGCTTTTGTATTGCAGTGACCTCTATCTTGCACTTGGTTAAACTTTTTGGGATATTTGTCAACCTTGATGGTTGAAACTTTATTATTATATTTCGTTACTTATTATGTTTGTTTCTTTATTTAGAATAAGTGATTGAATGTGTAATGTTGAGTGAGAAAGAAACCACATGAGATGACGAGCTTTCAAGTAAAGGAACCGTGGAGTCAAAGGCAGACAACCAAGGAATTCACAACTGTGGACCGTGGAACTTCTTCTGAAACTCGCGCATGCATCGCAAAATCTTCAAAGATCTAAGTGTGGGATTTCAACCCACACTACATGACATCTTAGCAAAAATCATCTTCAAAATCTTAAAATCACAAAAGTGTGAAATTCATTTCCATTTACATTATGGATTGACTCTTAGCTAAGAATGAATGGGAAGCGCTGAGCACCAGAAAAGGACATGCGGAGCTGAATCACTCTTAATGAAGATCTTCAAATTCTCAACTTTTGCCTCTAAACGTTAAAATCGTCATCTGGGGAGTTTCTTACCTTTCACTTCGTTTTCATAAATTGATTCATTCTGTTAGCTTAGGAATGCAAAGTAATCTATACTCTATCCTAAACTTATCACTAAGTGTGGGATTCCAGCCCAAACAAAACACTTGAGAAACATTTTCTATATGTTCAAACTCTAAGTGTGGAATTGTACTTGCAATACAATCTCAACTAAAGAGAACATTAGGGACAATGTTCCTCTAAGTGTGGGATAGTAGGTATAGAATACCTTGAATTAAATATTAACTGATTTTAATGTCCGAATAGCTTTACTCAGAAAATGTTCCTCAAAATTTTCAAAACTTTTTAAACAAAAATAATAAAGTATGAGCAAAATCATCCGATTAGCTCTACTATTTTTGAGTTAGGATACCTTTTAAAGAGGAACCATTTCTAATATGAGTTAATTATTCAGGAATATTAGGGAAATTAAGGTAGAAATTTCTTAAATAAGTATTAACAATCTAAGGAGCATGGCTAGGTACATACAAACCCTAATTTGCAGTGAGGTTTTGAGCCTTAAAAGCATTCATTTTAAATGCTACATTGTTCATTTCTTGTGTGTGCCGATGCTAGTATCTCTAAATTAGAACTTGTTCCTGACATACGCTTCGAGACCACATTGGAGAGTACCGTACACGGTATAGGTGCAATTAGATGATCTCGACATTCCTTAGGATTTAACCCATTCTTACATACCTTTTCAAGCCCAAAACCCTTCCGATACACATTTTTAGTATCGATGATCCGCCTAGAAAACCCTGTTGAGCCTAAACCTTTCGTTTCTTCAAAACCCTACATCTTTAACCACTCTTCCCAAATTCCCAACAACTTATCTTGGAATTTCTAAGGTTATGAAAAACATCTTGAAGAATCTCCTTCTGAATTGATCTACTCCTCTGTGTTCACCAAAATTAGAAAATCATGAGTGCGAAAAATTGGCACCAGAAGAAAAGACTCGAAGAAGTCCGTGATAAGAAAGAAGAGATTTCCGAAAGAAAAGCAAAAATATCCTTAGAAGTTCTCTGGAAAAGAAGTTCTGAAAAAAAAAAAAGAAAAAGAAAATAAAGCTAAGTGCTTCAAAGTATCAATCCTTCAAAGAAAGATCCGATGAAATACGAGTAGCTATCTTCTCCGTTCTACAATAAGTTTTTCATGATTCTTAGAATGGCTAAGATAAGAAACCCCCTTTCAACCAAATAACCACTATCCATACCCCTAAACCTCACAAACATTACAACCCACTTGAATGTCTTTGGATAATTAGCACCGTCCTCTTCCTAAGTGGTGGAGATCCGATTCTCGACCAAGCTTATGATGATGAGTGCTGCATGACTGGCTATTTGAGCGATTTCGATTATGCTAGATTGATAGGAAACCTGATACACTCTGAGTGAATTGAGTGACCACCTTTAGTGAGATCGCCTAGTCATGTATACTCAAAGATCACGAGATTTGGAAAGTATGCCTGGGAAAGTCAATACTTATTTCTGAAAGGATCATCTTAGCTTTCCCTATGTTCTCTAAATAATTTTCCATATGACAAAGTGGTAACTTCTTGGGAGTGCTCTAACTCACCTAAAAGCTATAAAATGTTTTCACGGGACACAACTGAGTGTTGCTTGAGGACAAGCAACGCTTAAGTGTGGGATACTTGATGTGACTCAAAAAGTCATGTTTTTAAGTACTTATTTCCGCACTTTTTGAACTATTCTCTGGTGAAAACATTTCAAAACAATCATTTATCATCAAAAATCACCAAGGTAGTCTAAATACGAGCGTTGCTACAAAAATCAGTTAAAATATCCAATTTACACGCAAATCGAGGCAAAAAACAATCCCCTTAAATATTCCATTCTTGATTATCCTATCAAGTTAGATCTTAATGCATATTTTATGATTCAATAGGAAAATCCAAGATTGGAGGTGAAAGAATCAAGAGAAACGGGTAAAGAACGAAGAAGATGTGCAGTCTAGAAGCCCACCGATCGTCATCCGGAACATGCAAAAGTCAAACACTTCCAAATTTGGCAAACTTAGTGTCATTAAAAGCGTAACAGAGAAACGAAGCCAACAGCGCAAGAATCAAGCAAAACGGACTCCAAACGAAGAAGATACGGACGAACCAAGCAACCGAGAAGTCAGCGGAGGCCAAACCAAGAACCAACCCCCCTTGGGCACCTAGGTACCATATACGGTACCCTAGGTGCCATACGGCCCTTAGGGTGCTGTATACGGGGGTGTTTGCCTTGATAGGTGCCGTTTAACCCCCCCATTGGTCTGCTTGCCCCGTATGCTGCTTGTATTTGGTGCTTAAAGACTTGTACCAAGGCTTTCACCTTTCTCCTATAAATAGTGGCTTCATTTCCACCTTTCCACACACCTTACACCTTACACACTTCTCTCTCTCTACTTTCTCTCTCTAGCACTACTCTTAGGAGTTAGAGGAGAATTGTTCTTGTAGTTAATATAGTTAGTTCTTCTCTCTAGTTTCTCTCTCTAGAGAAACTAGAGAGATATAAGTTAGCCGTTAGAGCTAGAGGAAAGTTGTAATTGGGTAATCAAGCTGTAGCAAGGTTATTTAAGTCAGACTGTTGTAATCCTCAGTATTACTCTTCTAATCCGGTGATATTATCTTACTCTCTTACTGTTATAATGTCTGCTTTATATGTTATTTCAGTACGATCTATGATTATTGCCATGCTGATTAGTTAGATTAATATGTGATTGTTGAAATGTAGATTTTAGGATTAGGGATGATGTTTAATTAATATGTCTTATATATGATTGGTAGTTGTTATGCTGCATACATGTTTAGACTTATCCTGGATGTAGACTTAATTAATCACCCTTTCTGGTCTTTCACGTGATTGTTGCCTTAGGATATGATCTGATCAACCCTAACTACGAATACACAGTTATCTCCTGTTTGTATGAAACTGTGGGATCGGATGAATACTTGGTATACCATTGGAAATACCACTGGTAGAGTACAAATACGTGGAAGCAAAGGAAATGCCGATGGTTTATCTCACCGTGGATTACCTGGAAGCAACCCTTCCAGACACGGGTCTTGGTCTTGTTAAGCTGTGAAAATGCTATAGTACACCGTTAAACTACCTCTGGTTATAAAGCTGTGTAAAGATACATTAGGTCTTTAAAACACCGTAGATATACCTAGGGTTAGAGTACTGTGTAAAATAAGGACACTATACACTGTACGCATGCCTAGGGATGAACGACCGATGGCAAAGGAGGGTCTAATCCATGAAGGAAGTATTAGAACTAAAACATATAAAATATGAGTTAGGAAATGAAAGCAAGGATGCCGGATGTGTTCCCAGATGCTTAAAACCCCTAATCTCTACTTAACCGATATTACTCTGTTAAAATTGGATAGACATAGGTGTTAAGAAAAGTCAGTGTTGTGGACTGTCGCCTTGTTCCTTAACTCCATTTAGAGAGTTGCTTGGTCTCCGAAAGAGACGATGAGGTGGGTCTGAAGACAGTCCCATCTGATCAGAATCAGGATAGCCGAGGATTCAGTGACATATGCTTTAGGGTTACACCTAAACGTAGGGTCCTAGTGTTTACACCGACCGTTTAGAAAATTATTAGCTAGAGTAATCACCTATCATCAATATAATATCATCCCGAAACCCTAATCGTCGAAGTTTCAGCAATCACTCTCTACCTGCTGCTTATATTCTCGTTTACTTTCCTGCATTTTAATTATTGTCTTTAGATTAGATTAGATAAAACCAAACCCATACCTACCTTCTTTCTAAACCCATCCTATTGTTAAGTTATCTTTGGTAGGTTCCAATTCAATTCAATTCGTTCTGATTTGGACGACACTCGAGTTATACTTTTGTAACACCCCCAAAATCACTGTTTAGCGGAAGCAAGCTTTGGGGTGCTACTAATTAAATATCACAGCACAAAAGTAAAGCAAACGACATCTATATGCAACATTTGTAAATAGTTACATTTACATACATAAAATGTTTGAAACATATCGTTTCTGGTTACAAAACGAAGTTCCCTAGAGTCCGCGTATAAGGCGGGAGATTCTATTACATAATCATAATAAATACAAAAGATAATGCTAAGAATCTCCGTTAAATGCAAGGTAGAAATCATGCGACTCTAGCTAGTATCCTGAGGGAAATCCTACTCCATCTGTGTACCTGAGATACAAAGCTAAAAAGGTCAACACGAATGTTGGTGAATCTCACAGGTTTGTAAATAATGTAAGTATTTGAACACAAGATTTCATCAGTAAAGCCCGCAGGCGTAAATCAGGTATTTGTACTCCCGCAATCGTAAAGTAAGTAAGTTATACCATTGCCATGAGGCTCATAATCGAAGCTTAACCCGTAAATAATAATTTGCTCCCGTGACATGCTCGAAATTGAGCAAGCATAAGTAACGAATGATAGTCGCCCGTTTATACATAACGGTTTGTGGTAGCGCTTAAGTACATAACTAACGATATATGATGGAGAGACTTCCGTAAAATTAATTAACTCATGCAATCCTGTACAGTAAAATGAGTAGTTCGTACTTGTGTTCAAGAAAATAAGCAATGTATCTCACCCCGTAAGTAAAATAGTAAAAGTGGGGCTATAAGACTCACCTGAGTCCAGTAAATACGTATGTGTAATCAACCAGGTAAAGCGGTTGTAAGTCTGTGTATCGATTCTCAGAATCCTGCAACCTTCTGGCGTCCGAAACGCACAAGGTTGTAAGTAACAAGTAAACGAGTTGGTGTCTTAAAGGATCACCCATGCTAGTTGTCCACTCAACTAGGACGTGCCCAAGTGTTTGTTTAGTAAATCGTTTGTATTTTGAAAACAAGTATGGCCCGTTGGTGACGGTTTGTAAAAATAATCTGAGAGTGTTATTATTATGTGTATCGTTTTATTAAAATCGTATCTGGGATTTAAATTCGGAAAATTGGTCAAGTCGGGTTATGGACTGAAATAGTGGTGCGAATTGAGTTCGCGATGCGAGTCGAGTTTGGCTCGCAAGGGAGTAGGCTGCGAACCGAGTTGGGTTCGCAAGACAAAGTGGGTTCGCAAGTGGTAGGCTGCGAACTGAATTCGGTTCGCAACCCAAGGTTCGGCTCGCAGGTCGACTCGCAGGTCAACTTGCTGGTCGACTCGCAAGTCAACTCGCAATTAAACTCGCAGGTGGGTTCGGTTCGCAGTTTGGGTTTGCGAGTTCAGTTTTCGGTTCGCAGTTGGGTTCGCCTCCCAGGACGAACTGATCTCGGTTCACAGAATGAGCTGTTCGAACACTTATCTATGAAAATGCATTTTCAAGTCGATTTTTGGGCAAATCTTTGTTGAGTAAACGTTCTAGCATGTAAATAAAAGCTTCCTAAGTAATTTAAAAGAGTTTTTAAAGCTTCTTACCAACAAATCGAAAATCAAAGGAGGTGATGATGATGATGATGATGATGATGATCCCCTTGCTTGTGTCTTGATGATGATGACGATTTTGATGATGATGTTCTTGTTATCTCAGTTTTTAAAGGGAGATATAGAGATTTAGTAAGGAGAGAGATGAGAGAAAATAGGTGTAAGTGTGTGTTTTGGTGTAAATGAGGTGGAAGTGGTGAAAGAATGGGGTTTAAAGGGATGGGTCATGGGTCGGTTGGGGGGGGCTGGGTTCGCGGGTCTGAGCCGACCCAACTCGGGTCTCCGGCTCGCGGGTTTGTGTTACCTAATTTTATCTCACGAGTCATTGTCGGTTGAATCCCGTAGTTGTTTAAACGTTGTTTCGCGTTATATGTTAAAGTGTATCTGAAATATTTTTAGCCGAAGTATTTTTATCCAAATTCTTAATGATGAGTTATAAAATTATAATCTTGAATTATTTTCTGTTGCTAGGCGCGTTTTGGGTGCTCTCGTCGCGTTCGGAGTGTTTTAAACGATACTAGATATGTGTAATATATTCCCACAATATATTAATGCTAATATTGTTTGTTTGGTTAATTCCAAATTATTTAAAAGTTTATGTCACCAACGTCCAATCTAAATTGTATAGGACCTCGTCCATTTGGGCAGTGTATGATTTAGACGAATCGCGTACGCGTGTAAGTAATTTTCACGAAAGCCTCATATACTTAGATTAATACAAAACTAAATACATGAAAGTACAAGTAGTTAGGCACAAATCAAAAGTCCTAATTTGGCGGGTGTTACATTCTCCCCTTGTTAAGAGAATTTCGTCCCGAAATTAGCTCAAAGTCGTGGTGTGAGCCGGATTTGTGAACAAATGTGGGTACTTCAGTCGCATTTGGTCTTCTCGTTCCCAAGTGAATTCAGGGCCGCGCCTCGAATTCCACCTGACTTTGACAATGGGAATACGACTCTGTTTTAAACGCTTGACCTCACGGTCCATTATTTCCGCGGGTTCCTCGACAAAGTGAAGTTTATCATCGATTTGTATTTCGTCGAGTGGTACAATCAGTGTCTCGTCAGACAGACATTTCTTCAAGTTAGAAATGTGAAAGGTAGGATGCACGCTACTAAGTTCGGTAGGTAGCTGTAGTCGATACGCCACTGGACCAATCCTCTCGAGAATTTCAAATGGTCCAATGTACCTAGAGTTCAGTTTTCCTCGTTTTCCGAATCGAATAACACCTTTCCATGGTGCTACCTTAAAAATTACCTTGTCCCCAACCTGGAACTCAAGGTGTTTGCGTCTCACATCAGCGTAACTTTTCTGACGATCACGTGCGGCCTTCAGCCGGTTTTGGATACTAACGATTTTCTCGGTGGTTTCGTGAATGATTTCTAGACCAGTGAGTTGGGTATCCCCCACTTCAGTCCAGCAGATAGGTGATCGGCACTTACGTCCGTAGAGTGCCTCAAAAGGTGCGGCCTTGATGCTAGTATGGTAACTGTTGTTGTAATAGAATTCGCATAAAGGCAAGTGATCTTCCCAGTTTTTACCGAAGTCAACTACGCAGGCGCGTAGCATTTCCTTCAGTGTTTGAATAGTTCGTTCGCTTTGGCCGTCAGTTTGCGGATGATATGCAGTACTCATATCCAAACGAGTACCGAGAGATTTTTGTAGTGATTGCCAAAAGTTAGAAGTAAAACGACTTTCCCTATCCGAGATGATTGAGATAGGTACACCGTGTCGTGAAACAATTTCTTTGATGTAGATGCGAGCCAAATGCTCCATCTTGTCAGTTTCCTTGATGGCTAGGAAATTGGCAGATTTCATGAGATGATCTACAATCACCCAAATGGTATCACAACCGCTCAAAGTTTTCGGTAGTTTGGTAATAAAGTCCATGGAAAGTTGCTCCCATTTCCATTGAGGAATTTCACGTTGTTGGAGCAATCCTGAAGGTCTTTGGTGTTCGGCCTTGACCTTGGAACAAGTTAGGCATTTACTGACGTACCCGGCGATGTCAGCTTTCATGTTAGGCCACCAATACAATCCTTTGATGTCGTGATACATCTTTTCAGAACCAGGATGTATAGAATATCGAGATTTGTGAGCTTCAGTCATCACCAAATCTCGTAAGTTTCCGAATTTAGGTAACCATACCCGGTTAGAGAAGTACCGAGTTCCATCAGGTTTGATTTCAAATTGTTTATCCATGCCTCGCAAGGCTTCATCGATGACGTTTTCAGGTTTGAGTGCTTCGAGTTGAGCGGCAAGAACCTGGGTGACGAGATCGTTGCGGATGGTAATACTGAGGGCTCGGACCCGAAGGGGTTTCACTCGTTCTTTTCGGCTCAAGGCATCGGCAACTACGTTCTCCTTGCCTGGATGGTATTTGATTTCGCAGTCGTAGTCACTAAGTAACTCGACCCAACGACGTTGCGTCATGTTTAGATCCTTTTGATCGAATATGTGTTGGAGGCTTTTGTGATCGGTAAAGATGGTACTTTTCGTACCGTAAAGGTAATGTCTCCAGATTTTTAGCGCGAATACCACGGCACCTAATTCTAGTTCGTGTGTCATATAGTTTTTCTCATGAATCTTCAGTTGTCGTGAGGCATAGGCAATGACTTTCTCCCGTTGCATTAGCACGCAACCAAGTCCTTGGTGTGAGGCGTCGCAGTAAACCACGAAGTCATCAGTGCCTTTGGGTAGGGACAAGATTGGCGCACTGCAGAGTTTGTGTTTCAGTAATTGGAAGGCTGACTCTTGTTTGTCGGTCCAATCGAATTTCTTATCTTTCTGAGTCAGTGAGGTTAAGGGTAAGGCTATTTTGGACAAATTCTCAATGAATCGTCGATAGTATCCGGCGAGACCTAAGAATTGTCGTACCTCGGTTGGTGTGGTTGGCGCTTCCCAGCACTTAACGGCCTCGATCTTGGCTGGATCGACACGTATCCCTTGACTGTCAACGACATGCCCTAGGAATTGTACTGTTCGCATCCAGAACTCACACTTGGAGAACTTGGCGTATAACTCCTCGTGTCTGAGTAATTCCAAGATGGTTTTCAGGTGTTGGCCATGTTCGGTTTCATTGCGAGAGTAGATCAAGATGTCGTCAATGAACACGATGACAAACTTATCTAGATAGGGTTTGCACACCCGATTCATAAGGTCCATGAATACAGCCGGTGCGTTGGTTAAGCCAAAAGGCATCACTTGAAATTTGTAATGTCCATAGCGGGTTCTGAAAGCTGTTTTGGGATGTCGGAGTCTCGAACTCGAAGTTGATGATAACCCGATCGGAGGTCGATCTTAGAATAAAAACTCGACCCCTGAAGTTGGTCAAACAGGTCATCAATGCGAGGAAGTGGGTAACGGTTTTTGACAGTTAACTTGTTAAGTTCATGATAGTCGATGCACATGCGGAAAGAACCGTCTTTCTTTTTCACGAATAAGACCAGAGCTCCGCAAGGTGAGGAACTTGGTCGAATGAATCCCTTGTCCAGGAGTTCCTGTAACTGAGTAGACAACTCCTGAAGCTCGGATGGGGCTAGTCGATAAGGTGCTCGTGCCACCGGTGTTGCACTGGGCACAAGATAAATAGAAAATTCGACTTGTCTTGGTGGTGGGAGGCCAGGCAAGTCTTCAGGAAAGACTTCTGGGAAATCCCGAACAATAGGCACATCCTCCAGTCGCTTCTCCTCCGACTTTTTCTCCATAACATGTGCGAGGATCGTTTGGTACCCTTTTCTCAAGTATTTTCGGGTTTTCATGCAAGAAATGATGTTTAGGCTCGTCCCGCCAGTCTCCCCTTGTATGACTAAAGTTCCATCGGTGATGAGAGGGATTCGGACGATTTTATCAAAACAAACTATTTCGGCTCGGTGCTTGGATAACCAATCCATACCGACGATGATGTCAAAGTTGCCGATCTCGATGGGTATCAAATCAATGGAGAAGAGCTCATTAGCTAAATTTAAAGTGCAATTAGGTATCACACTGTTGACCTCAATAAGTTTTCCGTTTTCCAATTCTATTGTGTACTTAGAATCTAAGGCTATAGGTGTAGTGTCAAGTAGTGGATAAAATTTATCAGACATAAAGCTCTTATCAGCACCAGTATCAAATAGGACAGTGGCAGTTAAATTGTTGAGAAGGAACGTACCCGTGACCACATTAGGGTCTTGACGGGCTTCCCCTGATTTCAGCACAAAAGCTCTTCCTCGAGCGTTGTTCTTCTTCTTCTTGTTGTTGTTTTTCAGCTTGGGGCAGTCGCTCTTGAAATGCCCTGGATTTCCGCACCCAAAGCAAGTCTTCGGCGTGTTAGTGTTGGGGGTAGGGGTGTTGGCTCGGCAATCCTTGGCTAAGTGCCCGAACTTTTTGCAATTAGTACAAGGGCAGGAACCGTCATGATGGCGGTTGCATTTGGAACAGTAAGGTTTGTTCCCGATGTACCCTCTCCTCTCTGTAGATCCCGAGGAATAAGCCTTAATAGACTCAGGCTTTTTGTTGAAGGTTTGGTTAGAGGAATTAGGACTTCCTTCCCACTTACGCTTGTTGTTTGTTGTTGGGGTTGAAGTTGTGCCACGGCGGACAGAGTTGGCCGTTAGTTCGTGAGCCATACGAATGGCGCTCTGATAGTACCCGGTTTGGATGAAGTCACCAGGTCTTGAAGTTTGTCGGGGAGTCCATCTATGTATTTCTCGATCCTCTTATACTCGGGATCGACCATGGATGGGCACAGAAGTGCCAGTTGTTGAAAACGGTTGGTGTAACCCGTGATGTCATCACCCTGCATTTTGTGGTTCCAGAACTCTACCTCCAGCTGCTTCAATTCATCTCTGGGGCAATACTCGCCCCTCAACATCTGCTTTAACTCATCCCATGAGAGTTTGTAAGCATTTGCAATACCCACAGTCTGGGCATAGGTGTTCCACCAGGTGAGAGCGGTGTCAGAAAATGTACTGGCGGAGAACTTGACCTTGTCTCCCTCTGTGCAGTTGCAAATAAGGAATACAGATTCAATTTTCTCGATCCAGCGTACTAGACCGATTGCTCCTTCGGTACCTGCAAAGCTCAAGGGTTCTGAAAGTCTTTGTAAGAGCAGGGTTTGGGTTGTGGCCCATTGGTAGCTGTATCTTCGCTACTAGGAATAGGTGTCCGGGTAGCCAAGGCTTGGGCTACAGTGCGGGCAATTAGATCTGCTATTTCCGTTTCGCTGAGGGTGACCTGGCGTCGGGGAGGCATGATGCTGAACAAGGAGAACAAGAAAAGGGAAATAAGAGATTTGTACGAATTTATGATATATCTCATGGGTATATTATGGAATATACGAGAACAGATTGACGTGATAACCATATTTCATTAGATAATTAGATTAGATACAAGGCATGAGTTCTAGAGGGCTACATAATATAATGAGTACAAAAGATGCCGGGAATTGTTTCATCCGGTCGAATTACATAGGTCCTACGAAAGCATAATAGAATACAGATTCAGCCTAAGCTAATTCCGGCGTAGATTGAGTTGTGGCAGCAGTGCGTTGAGGCGGTCCACAGATTCTGCGAGTCTGTTGGCCATTCGGAGGGCGTCCTCGGTTTCCCTTAGATGTGTCTCGCACTGATGGAGTCTTGATTGTAGGACAGAGATTTCGTTTCGGTTGCCAATCACTTGGTTGTGGACAACCTCCGTGGTTTCGACTGTGTCTCCCACCTGATTCTGAAGAGTGTTCATGGTGGTAAAAGTGTGATTGTGATCTTCGGAGACTTGCTCGATTCGCTCCATTGCTGTGAGTCTCCAGTTCTCGCGAGTTTCTTGGAGTTCGATATCCATTTCATGGAGTCGTTGGTCGTGATGGTGCACCCTAGCGGCTAAGTCTGGTAGAGTGAGGTGAATGGGATATGGGCTGGTGCGAGGCGAACGGGCGTCCCTCCTAGCCACCCTTGGGTTTCGTGTTCCATGCGGATAAGAGCGTGACGAACTTGGTGGTGTGTTTGCCATTCTGAGACAAAGTGTTAGAAAGAATGAGGCCTACTTATATATATAGCATATAATATAGCCTAGTGTGTCTAGCACAAACAAGTATCGGTTCCATTTCTCTCATGGTCAGAGTTAACTAGTGTATTCCTGTTCAATATAACCCCTTTCAGGCTTCACATCATCTTTCCTTAATTGTACATAGTTGATCAGGCTATGTTAAATTAACGTCGTATGATGTGATTCCCGAACCAGTCATACCTAATGAGGAAATACTGCCTAACGGTCATAGTCTAGGCCCACTAAATGCAACCTAGTTCGCTATAACCTTAGGCTCTGATACCAATCTGTAACACCCCCAAAATCACTGTTTAGCGGAAGCAAGCTTTGGGGTGCTACTAATTAAATATCACAGCACAAAAGTAAAGCAAACGACATCTATATGTAACGTTTGTAAATAGTTACATTTCCATACATAAAATGTTTGAAACATATCGTTTCTGGTTACAAAACGAAGTTCCCTAGAGTCCGCGTATAAGGCGGGAGATTCTATTACATAATCATAATAAATACAAAAGATAATGCTAAGAATCTCCATTAAATGCAAGGTAGAAATCATGCGACTCTAGCTAGTATCCTGAGGGAAATCCTACTCCATCTGTGTACCTGAGATACAAAGCTAAAAAGGTCAACACGAATGTTGGTGAATCTCACAGGTTTGTAAATAATGTAAGTATTTGAACACAAGATTTCATCAGTAAAGCCCGCAGGCGTAAATCAGGTATTTGTAATCCCGCAATTGTAAAGTAAGTAAGTTATACCATTGCCATGAGGCTCATAATTGAAGCTTAACCCGTAAATAATAATTTGCTCCCATGACATGCTCGAAATTGAGCAAGCATAAGTAACGAATGATAGTCGCCCGTTTATACAGAACGGTTTGTGGTAGCGCTACTACCCCGGGCGGGGAGGGTCATTTCCCTAATGGATCCATTAACTAGTGTTCGCGCTTAAGTACATAACTAACGATATATGATGGAGAGACTTCCGTAAAAGTAATTAACTCATGCAATCCCGTACAGTAAAATGAGTAGTTCGTACTTGTGTTCAAGAAAATAAGCAATGTATCTCACCCCGTAAGTAAAACAGTAAAAGTGGGGCTATGAGACTCACCTGAGTCCAGTAAATACGTATGTGTAATCAACCAGGTAAAGCGGTTGTAAGTCTGTGTATCGATTCTCAGAATCCTGCAACCTTCTGGCGTCCGAAACGCACAAGGTTATAAGTAACAAGTAAACGAGTTGGTGTCTTAAAAGATCACCCATGCTAGTTGTCCACTCAACTAGGACGTGCCCAAGTGTTTGTTTAGTAAATCGTTTGTATTTTGAAAACAAGTATGGCCCGTTGGTGACGGTTTGCAAAAATAATCCGAGAGTGTTATTATTATGTGTATCGTTTTATTAAAATCGTATCTGGGATTTAAATTCGGAAAATTGGTCAAGTCGGGTTATGGACTGAAATAGTGGTGCGAATTGAGTTCGCGATGCGAGCCGAGTTCGGCTCGCAAGGTAGTAGGCTGCGAACCGAGTTGGGTTCGCAAGACAAAGTGGGTTCGCAAGTGGTAGGTTGCGAACTGAATTCGGTTCGCAACCCAAGGTTCAGCTCGCAGGTCAACTCGTAGGTCGACTCGCAAGTCAACTCGCAAGTTAACTCGCAGGTGGGTTCGGTTCGCAGTTTGGGTTTGCGAGTTCAGTTTTCGGTTCGTAGTTGGGTTCGCCTCGCAGGACGAACAGATCTCGGTTCGCAGAACGAGCTGTTCGAACACTTATCTATGAAAATGCATTTTCAAGTCGATTTTTGGGCAAATCTTTGTTGAGTAAACGTTCTAGCATGTAAATAAAAGTTTCCTAAGTAATTTAAAAGAGTTTTTAAAGCTTCTTACCAACAAATTGAAAATCAAAGGAGGTGATGATGATGATGATGATGATAATGATGATGATGATGATGATGATCCCCTTTCTTGTGTCTTGATGATGATGACGATTTTGATGATGATGTTCTTGTTATCTCAGTTTTTAAAGGGAGATATAGAGATTTAGTAGGGAGAGAGATGAGAGAAAATAGGTGTAAGTATATGTTTTGGTGTAAATGAGGTGGAAGTGGTGAAAGAATGGGGTTTAAAGGGATGGGTCATGGGTCGGTTGGGGGGGGTTGGGTTCGCGGGTCTGAGCCGACCCAACTCGGGTCTCCGGCTCGCGGGTTTGTGTTACCTAATTTTATCTCACGAGTCATTGTCGGTTGAATCCCGTAGTTGTTTAAACGTTGTTTCGCGTTATATGTTAAAGTGTATCTGAAATATTTTTAGCCGAAGTATTTTTATCCAAATTCTTAATGATGAGTTATAAAATTATAATCTTGAATTATTTTCTGTTGCTAGGCGCGTTTTGGGTGCTCTCGTCGCGTTCGGAGTGTTTTAAACGATACTAGATATGTGTAATATATTCCCACAATATATTAATGCTAATATTGTTTGTTTGGTTAATTCCAAATTATTTAAAAGTTTATGTCACCAACGTCCAATCTAAATTGTATAGGACCTCGTCCATTTGGGCAGTGTATGATTTAGACGAATCGCGTACGCGTGTAAGTAATTTTCACGAAAGCCTCATATACTTAGATTAATACAAAACTAAATACATGAAAGTACAAGTAGTTAGGCACAAATCAAAAGTCCTAATTTGGCGGGTGTTACAACTTTCCACCTTACCCACATGGTAGGTAGCTAGCATAGTTTGAGCCCAGCAAAATATAAATTTTAAAACTTACACCGACGTGCTGCCATACGGTCGCGTAGACGACGCGTGACGGTTGGTGGCGCGTCATATATATATATATATATATATATATATTAACAGAAACTTCCAAAAATTTAATATATATATTAAATATTAAAAATAAGTTCATTTAAAGTTGCGAGCCTCGACCTTTTAGAAAGAATTGTTTTATGATTCGTTCCGATCTCTCCGTAGGGAAAGGGTCGAGAGTTGTTCCCTTAAATGAATGTTTTTAGGCACAAAATATTTTGAAAGTTCCGAGATGACGTTATAAATTAAATAATGACTATTCTCTATGTCCCCTAGGATTTCTCTTTCTTCGTATCCAAAATTGACAAGATCACTAATTAACTTATTATATGCCTTTCTTATCTTCTTAGGGTTTGACAATCCGTCGCGAGCTCCTTGCTCTTTGTAATTTAGATCGTGATTGAGTTTATCCATGATTTCTAGGAATGCTTTATCTTCTTGCGAATCAGGTTCTCCGTTTGTAGAATTGACTATTCTTCCGAGTTTACTGATTAGGGCTTTTTGTGTGGAAGTGAAGGGGTATTTGGTGAAAGCAAAGATTTGAACAAGCTTAACGTGAAGGTCTTTCCGTTTATCGAAGAAAGCGGTGTCAGGTCTTTTGGTGGAATCAGGAAAAACGTCCCGCAATTTTGAGATCAAGTAAGAAGCGGAGTCAACAAAGAATGGAATTTTACCAGGGATGATGATAGGAATCATCGGGTCCCGTTCTACCCAAAACTCAAGTTCATTGATCATTGCAGCAACATTATGATTGATTAATATAATAGATATTGGATGGAAATCCATGTCGGCAAGTGATTCAAAAAGTAGATCCAAATTTGCTATAAACTTTAGTTCTTGGTCTCTGAAATTGGTGGAAGTGCTTTCGCATTCATGATTTGACAGGCGAGATAAGAATTTGAGTTGTTCTTCAAGATTGGTAATCTTTTCTCGTTGGTCATATGAAAAGGGAAAGGCGAAGGAGTCTAATTTCCTAACGAATGCCCTATAAACATCTATTCTGCGAGAAGGATTAAAGGATGCGCCAAGGTGGCGTTCTTCAGAACAAGGTTTTCTGGCTCAACTGATGGAACTTTATCCACCACTCGATAGATGGTGTATTTGTGTTCTTGTGAAAGGAATGGAAAGATGCCGTCATTACGAGAATTTGACAGAGTGTTGCCATACATTGACGTTTCAGGAATGAGGGTGATTAAGTCACATAATTTTGGAGGTTTTTCTTCATAATCTTCTTCGGAAGAACTATCAAAGTGGACAGAATTTGGTATTTGAGGCGAAGGCAAGGTTGGAAAGCGATCTTCTGGAGATGATGCCAGGTCAGGCAACTGATCTGTGTCATCAAAGTCCAAGCAATGTTTTGGAATAGAAAGTGAGGTCCTAAATTCTTCTAGGGTTTCGAAGGTTTCTTTAGCTTTAGGTGAAAAGAAATCAGATCTTATTTCTCCTACTAAGTGGTCAAAGAATTTCGTATCGTCCATTGCTATAAGTTCGTCTTTTGAAATGAGGTAAGAAGTGGGTTTTCGATTTGTCATTTTAAACTAATACTATCCTAATTAACTAATACTTAGATTAATACTAAATTAATAATTAATACTAAATTACTCAAGTTAACTTTAGAAAGATACCTGGAAATGTTTCGTTCGGAAGGATCTCCTAAATACTACTACTTAAGGTGGCTTTAAATTGTACGTTTGTGATTCCCCGACAACGGCGCCAAAAACTTGATGGCACCCGAAAGCGTCGGTGTCGTTGATGGTAACTAATCGGGCGCCAACAGGGGTTTTAAAATTTATATTTAGCGGGGCTTAAATTATATGTACTACCTACTTTAGTTAGTAAGCGGTAAGTATAACCTAAGATCGTTCTATGAATCCAAACGTGTGGGCAATTAAAGTTGGCACTTTCGGTAGGGAAGTATCTAGGATGGAACAAAGTAGGAAGGTTTGGGGGTTTTAAACTAAAGACAAATAATTAGAATGCAGGAAATTAAAGTACATGAAAGCAGATAAAGATAAATACGTGATTGTTGAGATTTCGATAATTAATATTTCGGGATGACAGAATAAATAGGGATGATACTAATGTGGCAACCAAACTACTAGGCGTAAACTCAAAAACCCTACCAACTCGATTTCCCATTGGCATGTCAATAGGAACTAGGTTATCATGATTCTGATCGGAGCAATACGCAAACTTCCAATACTTTTCTAGTTGAAAGGTAAGCAACCTATTTTGGTTATATACCGAGGTTCATGAATCACTAGCGTAACGTCTCATAGGTCCGACCGTTCTTAACCCATAAGATAGTTTACTGTTCTATTAGCATGCAGATTAATAACTTTGTATGTTTAGACCGCCGATTTTATAAGACTTGGTGTTTTAAAGATTCTAGGTCATTACGACTTTGATCTTATTCCGAAGTCCTGTTATCATTCATTTAAGCTCTAGTTACTTCGACTTATGATTCAAATCTCTCATTTTCAAACAGTTATACATCCCCGGATTATTCGCAGTTTGTTAAAACGTGTTTCATATGCGGACCATGCCTTTCAATAATAGAGAGTGTACTTTACGTAGTAGTTCCACGGTTTCTCATATCAACATGCGGTCAAGAGTAATTGACAGTGAAAGTGATACTCTATCTAACTAAATGTAAAGCAGTGCAGAAATGTAAACCTAATATATACAACGAGTGGTTTCAATGTGTCTTACTTATTGCATGTCATGGGCACAAATAACTACTTACCATAATTAAGGTTGATCAGGTCCTAATTACTAGGTTGCAGTCACGTGGATAACCAGAAAGGGTACTCCATAAATTAAACTTGAATTCATAAAGTCTTAACGCTACAAGGGTTACTAATTCCTATTTTATCTGAACGTATTTTACGAACATCATTTTATAGTGTTTTGACTTTCGTAGGATATACCAGTCAGTTGTGAAGTTGTATTACCCCTTCGGGATCCCAACTATTAAACCAGAGCTGTTTCCAGAGATATAACTACCTTCGGTCATTTACCGACTTCCATACATTTGTACTTCGCCTTAAAGTGTTTCCAGTACTATATCGGATAAACAGTCGAATAGGGGCCGCATATATTTTTACGATTATCGTACATTAATTATATAATGTCATCCTTACTTATAATTTTTTACATCATCAACAATCACAATAATAAACTATTTGCAATTCATGGCAACAAATATATCACATACCAAGCAATAACACATAATTAAAATATGGAATAAAGCAAGTATGATAAAGGTTTAGATATCTCCCAGAAATAAATGCGCAGCAACGTATTATTATGTTCGACAACTCATTTACACGTACAAAGATGAATCTTCAAAAACCCCTACCGTTCGTTCTAGCCTCTATACTAATCCGTAGATTAATTACAATAACCCTAGACTATAAGATAAGAGAATTTCTAGAATGAGAAAGTGGAAATGGAAAAGGAGTATGTAAGAATATGTGAGTGTATTAGAATGTAAGAGTGTGTCTTCAAATGAGGTCTAAGGGCTGCTATTTATAGGTGAAAAGTGGCTCACGTTAGCATCCCTAGGCTGACATTAGAAAAAGAGTGAAAGGTGGTGCACTGGGTACGGAAAAGTAGCGAAAGGTGGTGCACCGGGTACACGCAAGGACGGAAAAGCGGAAAAGAGAATGGGGGGGAGGGCGGCGCCGCCCACCACCAGGCCGGCGGCGGCAGGTGGCTGGCCAGTGGCGGCTGGCTGCCACCCTTCCCGGTTCGTCGTCTTTCGCTGCGTTGCTTAATTCGTGCGTATCTTCTTCGTTATGCGTCCGTTTACGTTGATTCTTTTTGCGTTGGATTCGTAATTCAAAAAAGACTAATTGTAAAGATATCCCAAAAATATGTCTCAAAAATATGTCTCCTAACTCAAAGATATGTCTCCTAAAAATATGTCTCCTAACTCCAGATATTGCGTACGAATCATTTGGATATTCCCGGCGGGCGTAGAATCTTCATTCTTTGTCCGTTTTTGTTGATTCTTCTTCTGTTGGATTCATAATTTGAAAACGAACATCTTGGATGAGATGGTTGTTGATGATGGGCACTTTTGTCTTGAAATCTCGTTTTGATGCCTTGAATCTTCAAACGTGCATGGAATCTTCGTTTTTCATCCGTTTTGCTTGATTTTTGTCGTGCAACCTTGTTTTGACCATCTTGGCATAATATCACTAATTTGTACTATTTCTTAGTTTAAAATGACAAGAATCATTCCAGAATGAGAGAGATATCGGTAGTAAAAACATGACTTTTTACGCGATATCACTGGATAAAAGGCATTTGGTGAGACCAAAACTGTACCAGAAGTATCAAGGAAAAAGCATAAAGCACCGGTTTTTGGGTCTAGCAATGCCATGCGAAAGCAAGCGAAGAGAAAACTCAAGAGTCAAAAGTCCTTACAACTCTGATGTTTAATAAGTGTATTTTCGTATATATGCAATTACTATACTTAGGATATTATTATGTAAATTAAACAATCCAATTATATTATAGATTTGTACATTGAATTATGTACATTGAAATTTAATATGTGGTGTTATATAATTCATATTGTTACACAAATTATTGATTTGTTATATGTGACTAAAATATGTAGTCACATAATATGGTCACACATTGTGGCCACTGTTTGATTAATTATGTGTGACTAAATACTGCAAAACGCCACACAAACATACAGTTCAAGTGGCCATTGAGTGAACAATGGTCACACTTATTATCACCTACGACCACTTTTGGCTTAATTTTGTGTGATCAAATCCTAGAATAAATCACTCTTTGAGTGACTAAATGATACAAAACGCCACACAAACATAAAAATAAAGTGGCTATTGGATGGCAATAGTCACACAAAATACAAGTTTAGTTGACATTAAAATGCATCTGGTCACACTTATTATCACCTACGACCACTTTTGGCTTAATTTTGTGTGACCAAATCCCAAAATAAATCACTCTTTGAGTGACTAAATAATACAAGATGCCACACAAACATAAAAATAAAGTGGCCATTGGATGGCAATAGTCACACAAAATAAAAGTTTACTTGACATTGCAGCCCATATGGTCACACTTTTTATCACCTACAGCCACTTTTGATCTAATTTTACGTGAACAAATCCAAGTATAAATCACTCTTTGTGTGACTAAATCATACAGAACGCCACACAAACATAAAAATAAAGTGGCCATTGGTTGGCAATAGTCACACAAAATAAAAGTTTACTTGACATTACATAGCATATGGTCACACTTATTATAATCTACGACCACTTTTGATCTAATTTTATGTGACCAAAACCCAGATTAAATCACTCTTTGAGTGACTAAATGATACAAAATGCCACATAAACATAAAAAAAAAGTGGCCATTGAATGACAATAGTCATACAAAATACAAGTTTACTTGACATTGCAGCCCATATGGTCACACTTTTTATCACATACGGCCACTTTTGGCTTAATTTTGTGTGATCAAATCCAAGAATAAATCACTCTTTGTGTGACTAAATGATACAAAATGCCACACAAACATAAAAATAAAGTGGCCATTGGATGGATAATAGCCACACAAAATACAAGTTTACTTGACATTACAAAGCATATGGTCACACAAAATACACGTTTAGCTAACTTTAAAGAACATATGGTTACACTTATTAACACTTTTGATCACTCTTGGCTTAAATTTATGTAACCAAATCCCAAAAATAAAACACTCATTGTGTGACTAAATGTTACAAATAGCCACACAAACCTACAATTCAAGTGGCCATTGGATGAACAATAGTCACACAAGATACACTTTCACTTAATTTTAAAGAGCATACGGTCACACATTTTATGGTTTTCGTCACACTTTTTAGATGGATACGTCCACTAGCCATGTAATGTGACCGTATGAACCCCTTTGGTCATGACACCTTTAGTCACACACACGCTGAAAAAACGAGTGTGACCATATGGTTTTCGTCACACTTTTCTGGTGTGACCAAAGCCCAAATCTATACTAGTGTCTTGACGCAGGTTCATTCATGACATTAGAGTGACAAGGCATTCCACGGTTTCTGTAAGTCTGCTGGTTTGGCTGGCATCCTCTTCAGCCAAGGTCAATCGTTGTTCCAACATGCGAGAGTGTTATTCCGCTTCCTGCAAGCGTAACTCGTATTCTTCCAGACTTGTTTGTAGGAGGTCAACCGCGCTCCTGTCATCAATCACTTGTTGATGGATCTTTTCCATAGTACGGGTCATGTCTTCTTGTTCCTGATACAGTTGTGCAATACGGTCATGAGCTTGGCACATCTAGTACATTTGTGCCACATGTTTCTCTCATTCTAAGCTTATAAGCCTTTCTTCATGACAGTGTAGTCGAGCAACTAACACCGGTACAGTGTGGTGTATTAGCTCTTGAGTTACGGAGAGATGTCCATGGGGTCAGCAGGAATTTGTATGATTTCCTCAGACTTACAGGTATTTAGCGTAGAGGGTAGGCAATCTCATATGCGGGTTAATGGCTGGCGGCTATCTCTAGTCGAAGTGTTACCAAGCGGGTTTGTGTAAGGCTTATCTCAGAAGGATCAGGTACCCCTTCTGTGGTTCCGTATCACTCGAGCTTCACCAGTTACGTAGTAACAAGGTTTGGGAGATTCCCGCACTGGTGAGACAGGTAAGGAAGTTGTCTCTTCAGTAGTTGAGTCGGTTGGTGCTATGTTAGTGATGTCTGCCATTTCTGTGGCAAGAGCGTTTAGAAAGTGAGGTCTTGATGCTACCCGAAGCGTCGGTGTCGTTAATGGTAACTAATCGGGCGCCAACAGGGGTTTTAAAATTTATAAATAGCGGGGATTAAATTATATGAACTACCTACTCTGGTTAGTAAGTGGTAAGTATAACCTAAGATCGTTCTATGAATCGAAACGTTTGGGTGATTAAAGTTGGTGCTTTCGGTAGGGAAGTATTTAGGATGGAATAAAGTAGGTAGGGTTGGGGGTTTTTAAACTAAAGACAAATAATTAAAGTGCAGGAAAGTAAATCGCAGGAAATTAAAAATAAAGGAAAGCAGATAAAGATAAATATGTGATTGATGAGATTTCGATAATTAATGTTTCGGGATGACAGACTAAATAGGGACAAAACTTAATATAATAAGTAAACTAGTAGGTGTAAACTCTAGAACCCTACCAACTAAATTTCCTATTGGTATGTCACTAGGAACTAGGTTATCATGATTCTGATCGGAGCAATACGCCAACTTCCAATACGTATCTGGTTAAGAGATACGCAACCTATTTTGGTTTTATACCGAGGTCCATGAATCAGTGGAGTATCGTCTCATAGGTCCGACCGTTTTTAACCCCTAAGATATTTTACTGTTCTATTAGCATGTAGATTAATAACTTTGTATGTTTAGACCGCCGATTTTATAAGACCTAGAGGTTTAAGTATCCTAAGTCACTTGGACTTTCACTTTCATTCCTAAGTCTTATTTATAATTAATCAGATTCCGGTTCTTTGACATATGACTTAAATGTCTCCTCTTCAAACAGTTATACATCCCTGGATTATTCACAGTTTATTAAAAACGTGTTTCATATGCAAACCATGCCTTTCAGTAATTAGACCGTGTACTTTACATGGTAGTTCCATGGCTTCTTACGTCGAACATGCGGTCAAGAGTAATTGACAGTGAAAATGACACTCTAAACTAATTAAAAGTAAAGCAGTGCGGAAATGTAAACCTAATATATACAACGAGTGGTTTTACTGTGTCTTACTTATTGCATGTCATGGGCACATATAACTACTTACCATAATTAAGGTTGATCAGGTCCTAATTACAAGGTTGCAGTTACGTCGATAACCAGAAAGGGTACTCTATAGATTAAACTTAAGTTCATAAGGTCTTAACAGTACAAGGGTTACTAATTCCTATTTTCTCTGAACGTATTTTACGAACATTACTTTATAATGTATTGACTTTCGTAGGATATACCAGTTAGTTGTGAAGTTGTATTATCCTTTTGGAATTCCAATTATTAAACCAGAGCTGATTCCAGTGATATGACTACCTTCGGTCGTTTATGACTTTCATACATTTGTACTTTGCTCGAAAGCATTTCCAGTACTATATCGAATAAACAGTCGAATAGGGGACATCATATCACTTTACGATTGTCGTGCACTAATTATATAATGTCATCCCTACTTATAATTATCTACATCATAAACAATCATAATAATAAACTACTCGCAATTCATGGCAACAAATAAATCACATACCAAGTAATAATACATATTTAAAATACGAAATAAAACAAGTATGATAAAGGTTTAGATATCACCCGAAAATAAATGCGTAGCAACATATTATTATGATTGATAACTTTTTCACACGTACAAAGGTTTATCGCTGAAGCCCTATCGTTCGTTCTAGCTCCTATATTAATCCGTAGATTAATTACAATAATTCTAGAATGAGAAAAACTATAAAATACAAGAGAATTGAGATTTGTGAGGAGTGTATATGAGAGTTTTAGAGTATGTGTGAGTGTGTCTTGAAATGAATCATGGAGGCTCCTATTTATAGGAGAAAATGGGTGCATCTTAGCAACTTAGGGCACATGTTAGCAAAAGGTAGAGAAGTTGCTAGCACATGTACCCTAAAGCGCGTAAAGGTCTAGAACGTGTACCCTGAAGTTGCAGAAAAGGTCTAGCATGTGTACCTTGTGAGTACGAGCGAGGATGGAAAAGCGCACGGGGGACGGGGGGTGGCCAGCCGGCGCCGCCACCATGGTGGCCGGCGGCGGCAGCCTGGTGGCCGGCGGCGACTGCCACCTGCCCGCCCCGGTTCACCGTCTTTTGTCTCGTTACTTGATTCGTGCGTATCTCCTTCGTTATGCGTCCGTTTGCGTCGTGTATGGAATTATTGATTTGATGATACAAAATAATTAAAGCCGAGTGACTTAAAGTGAAGATTGTTTAATTAGTTTTCTTCTACAATTAGGATTTCTTTGTAAACCTAGATGTCTCTATTATATAAAGAGACATTAGGTGTAGGAAAATGTATGCACAAATATGTAGATGTCTAGAGAGTTCTAACCCTAACGTCTTTTGATCCTTGTTAGTTAACACGTTCTATATTGATTATATAGAATTAGGGTTTTGTGTTTGTAAATTCGTTATCCCTAAGGTTGTAAAACCCTGATACGAATGAGTTGTATCCGTCTTGTTGATTTATTTAATAAGATTAGGGATTTGGTGTTAACAATCTTCTTTGTATTCTTCGTATTATTCTTATTTGTGTTTAATTCTTTTGCTTGGAGTTTAATTGGGACTACACAGTTGGTATTAGAGCACGTCGAATCTATTCAAAATTTGTAAAGATCCAATCCAAGCAAGAGAAGCTGTATCGAAGAAACCCTAGAAGATTGCAACAAAAATTCGTAATTTGTCACTTTCTGCACAGCCATGGTAAAAAATCCGGATCTCATTCGTTAACCGTTAGATCGTCGTGAAATTTGAAATGTAAGTTCTCAACATATAGACACACATTATGACCAAAGGAATTTTCGATCTGTGTGTTTGATTGAGAGATATTTAAATTCGAAATCTGCTGCAGAAATCGCATGATTTTTCTGGACAGCTGCAGTAAATCGATCACTGTGTCTTCGTTATTCAACGAAAGTTCATGATTTTTGGATATGTAGTTGAAAACATATTTTTATACATCGTGTAAAAACTTCATCTTGATCGGATGTTTCTACAAAGAGATATTAAAATTCGAAGTTACTGCAGTATGTTTGTGGTTTCTGTTTGCGCAGCTGTAGTGAATTAATTGTTGTGTGTTCGTTAACCGTTGGATCGACTTGATTTTCAGATATGAGGTTAATGAAACATTGATATACTTCGAGTAATAATTTGAGCTAGATCAGAGCTTTCTACATAAAGATACAATGTTCAGAATCTGCTGTAAATTTTCAGTTAAGACTGCTCGTTGACTATTATTGCTGCTCATGCAGGGTTAAGGTCTCTCGTTAGCAGTTATTACTATTAGTTAACAATTATTACCGCTCTTACAATTTTTATTACTGCTCGTACATGGTTATTGCTGCTTTTACAAATGGTTATTGTTGTTTTTGGAGTTGTAGAATATTATCACTGTTAGTAGAAAACAATTAAAATTGTTAGTATTACTTGGTTACAACTGCTAGTGCAATTGATAGTTTTGGATCTCGAATGGAATTGTTTTCAGAACAATTTATTCTTATTGATTTTAAGGCTCGTTCTTGAAGATTATTTGAAGATGTGATTACGAAGAAGATTGATTATAGCTTATTTGATATTGGAGTTGCATTCGACAGACGTGTATCTTATCATATCTCAAAGTGGGATGGTAAACTTTGAAGATAACTTGTTTGATTTGTATGATGATGAAGACTTGACGGAATCTAGCAAACGTGTGTGATTTATAAACTTATGGTGCCCAATGCTCACATTTGCTATCACTTGAAGGAGTTATGGTGTTCTCAGTGACTTATGTTGGAAAATAATGATTTTTGTCAAAGAGATTGTGGTCTACTTATACATTGGAATATAAGTTCAACGTCGTGGTTACTACAAGATATAAGGTACAAGTTTGAAAGATTTAACTTCTTCATTAAGTTTGTTATACTCTATTTTCTTCATTAGTGATCATTACATAGAGCTAATAAAAGTTCGAGATTCAAGAGATGGTTAACATATTGATTTGAGGGGAAGCTTATTGAAAAAGTGTTTAACCATCATAAGATGTTCATGCATAATTATTTGGGGATAATTGTTTTATTACTACTGCTAGGTATATATTACTACTATTAGTGTAATTTTCTATTGTTCAAATTCATTATTCTTAGTTAGTGTCGTGGAGGATAATTTGAGACATTAGAAGATTGGATTAGTGGTGTACTATATAGCATTTGGTTGTAAAGATTCAAGCTGCTTATCTTCAAGAAGATCCGTATTGGATTATGACAAAAGGGGGAAGAAGAATTGAAGATCAAGATTTGCAGCTTGTTAATATGCATGGCATGGTTTAAAAGAAATCAAGAATTAAGGGGAAGTTTGTGTTAGAAGATGTTTATATTGTCATCATCAAATAAGGGAAGATTGTAGGGAGTTATTGCTTTGATGATACAAAATAATTAAAGATGAGGGACTAAAGGTGAAGATTGTTTAACTAGTTTCCTTCTACAATTAGGATTTCTTTGTAAACCTAGATGTCTCTATTATATAAAGAGACATTAGGTGTAGGAAAATGTGTGTACAAATATGTAGACGTCTAGAGAGTTTTAACCCTAACTGTTGAGACATAGTTTGTGACAACAGATCTAGCTTGTAATATGACTAGTATAATTGTTATCAGGTTGATACATTGGTTTAGATTTGTAAATGAAGATTTGTTATCAATAGTAGATGAAATTTTGTATTTAACAAATACGTTTTCTGCGAGTCGAGATCTCAAGTCGCATGGCATTGTGAGGCGAGATGAGATCTGAACTCGTAGTAGAATCTAAGCTATGGCGAGCTGAGTTCATGATTGGGCTTGGGCTGCATAGCGAGTCGAGTCAACTCGCAGGCCCAGCGGCTGCGATTTGAGACAAAGTATAAATATGTTTTCAATTTGTGAAAAACAAAACTTTTGCCATTTCGTTTTTACACCCTGCGAATTCAATCCAGAGAATAACCTAAAGACTAACGGCTAGGCTTTGACGGTTTATAGTAAAAGCTAAGTATTAGTTAACCTAAACGCGAACTTATTCGTTATAGTATGATAACGTGTATTGAGGAATTCCGCGCCTTAATACTATAGATAACGAAGTTATCGATCCTAGAACTAGGGACTTACAATTGGTATCAGAGATTTCGGGCCAAATACGAGTAAGTTCGAAGCTTTCGGGTTAATCGCGTGTGATTTAAGGTTGTTTTGACGTGCATTAGTGTGTAAAAACAATCAAAATCACTCTCTGGACGTTTTTAGGATTGTTTACAGTCGAAATCTACTGATTTGAATGTAAAAAATACCTAAAACTTTCATTTTCGGGTTTTTCAGCCGTTTCACGAACTGAGATTAGGGTTTCAACGTTGTCTGCAAACCGAGTTGAACTTGCGAACCGAACTGAGTTCTGCGAGTCGAACCATGATCTCTTGCGAACCGAGATCACTTGCGAATTAAGATCACTACGATCCGAACTGAGACTTGCGAACTGATTTGCGAGACGAGTTGAGATTGCGAGTTGAATTAAGTTTCTGCGAGTCGAGTTTTTCTGAATTCGCGAATATAGTTTGACTTTTTAACTTCACGATGTCTGACCTTAGCAAAATTATTGAGATGGAACACGAGATTGGTAAATCTAATGTTCCACCTAAATTGTTAAGAGTTGGGGATTATTATAGCTGGAGGGATAGGTTTGAATCTTACTGTAGATTCCATGATCTATCTATCTGGATGTGTATCAAGAATGGATACACGGCACCTACACAAACTGTTGAGAATGCTATTGTGGTTCTCACTTATCAATAGACGAGTGAAGCACAAAAGAAGGAATTTGAGATTGAGAACAAGGCTCATTTTTCAATCAAGATGAGTCTTCCTAAGGAACTTGATCATCAACTGAAGTCCTTCCAAACTGCTAGAACTTTGTGGACAGCTCTTGAGAAGAGGTGTGAAGGTAGTCCACAAGTCAAAGCAGGCAAGAAGAATCTCCTGAAAAAGCAGTTTACCGTGTTCAAAGCTTTGAAAGGAGAAGATCTTGATGCCTAAACCACAAGGTACTACCATTTGCTGAGTAAGCTAGATGACCATGAGATTGTAACTACCAGGACTGAGAAAACCGACAAGTTTATTGAGGGTTTACCGTTTAAGTGGGAAATGCATGGCATAATGCTTAAAGACAATGATGAGAGGTATGCAATGACCTTAGAGTAGGCTATTGATAAGCTTAGAGGTTATGATTTCACCAAGAAGACTAGAGATACTAATTCTGATCAGGCTCAGGATCCAGGACTATATCACGGAAAATCTACTATCTCTAGTGCTTCCTCAAGCTCGACCACTACTTTGTTTGTTCGTAATGCTGATGGAAAGGGTGAAATGATTACTGATGAGTTGTGTCTCGTTACATCATCTGGTAGTGAATCAAAGGGAAAACCAACTGAGAAGTTACCTCAGGAGCATCAAAAGATGCCTATGAGTGTAAAATCTGTTGAACAACAATTATCTGTTCTTGCTTCCTTTGTAGCTTCGTATGAAAACTACATTCAGGGTAAAATTAATGATCCAATTATGTTTGATGAAGATTATAATCAGATAGACCCTGATTATCTTGAAGAAATAGAACTTCAGGATCAACTTGCTTTGTTGTCAAGAAGAGTATAGAATTTCTTGAAGAAAACTGGTAGAAAGGTAGTTGGCAATCGGTCAGGGTTTGATAAGACCAAGATCAAGTGTTTTAACTGTCAGGGTTATGGACACTTTGCTCGAGAATGCCAAAGACCTAAGGTTGAAGCTGGAAATGGAAAAGAAGGTTCGGGAAGCACTCTTGCTTCCAAAGCCTTGGTTGTGAAACAGTTGGATGACTCTTATGAATGGAAAGCTCAGTCTGAGGAAGCTTTCATGACTGAGATTGATGAGTATACATCCTACATGCCCACTGATGCAGAGTGTGATGTAAAGGTGCCTGAGGTTGAAGTGAAAGCAATTGATGAAGACATGCTGTATATAGATTCAACTGAAAATATGAATCCTGAAGACTTTGTAGCACGCATGGCTGAAATTCAAACAGACAAGAAAAGAGTATGTATTGATATTCTTATTCTTGCTGATGTCTGTTATTAATCAATTCATTATGAAAAGAGTATGTAAGATATATATATCAGGTGCTTACATTTTTTGCACGTTCACACATTCGTTATGCGATTACAGAGTCTCCACTGATCTCTCAGACGATACTGAATGATTTTTGGACAGATATTCAGTATGATCAGACCGTCAACTCACCAGTGATACGCACAACAGTTAATCAGAGACCAGTTGTCTTTTCTGCATCTGACCTTCATCAGATTTTACGACTGGGGATAGTAGACCAAGAAGATGGTCCGACTGAGTACCTTATGGATTTTGTTGAGGGTGCGTTAGGTCGTATGGGGTATACGGGTGAGAGAAGAGGACATCAATTCCTCAAGGCCTTAGTTATTGGGCAATGGAGATTCTTGTAGCATGTTATAGTCACAATTTTTGGACCTAAGAAGGGCGGTTTTGACAAGTTGAGCTCTGCTCTTGTCTCGGCCGTGCTGTCACTGGTTTAAAATAAACCATACAGTTTTTGTGATTATATTTTTGGAGAACTGGTACGCCAGATATCGGGTACTGTGAGATCTCGCTTTTTGATCTACCCGAGGTTCTGCATGCTGATCATCCGTTCTCGGATTGCTGATCTAGTTATCCCTGAGTCGCACTTACATGTTGATACAATAGCGCTTAGAGGGTACAACGCCTTGTTTATGCAGACCATACGACGTGAGGGTTTCTGAAGCCAAAGGAACGTGAGCTCTTTGGTTTTCTGATCGATCCATTATATGTGATGCCACTGAACCATGGTTGGCTAGATGTTGGTCCTGCTGCTGCTGTACCTGAGCCTGCTGCTGATGTGGTTCCTCCTGAAGATCCACAAGAGGTTTTGAATGATGTTTTGGAACAACCTGGACATGCTGGGGAACAGGTGAACCCAGATGTCGTTGCACAAGTTGTGCATGAGGTGATGGTTCAGCATGATGATGCTACAGATCCAATTTTGAGGGAAATAGATCAGTTTATTGCTCCTGTTCAGGATACTGTTGTTGGTACTTCTGGTGGAAAAGATGGTGAGATTGAATCAGATTCTTCTAAGGATTCTGATGATGTCAGACCCATTTCACCTCCAGCTGGACAAATTTTGTATGATTCAAGGTTAATGCCTGGTCCGACTGTGAAAGAAAAGCATAAAGCTAAAGAAGTCGATCCTGACTTCAGTATTCTTGATGAAGGTCCTGAGGTGGCTGAGACTCCTCTGATTACTCAACGCAGAAAGCGTTCTAGGAACTTGATTATTCAAGATGGTAAGTTTTATTTAAAGTTATATAATCTTAACTTGCTATTTATCAGGAGTTCAACTGAGACAGTTATTTCTGTGACAGTTTCTCGAGATACACTGTGGGTGGAGTCTTTAACACTGGTGGTTACTGAACCAGTATTTGTACCATCTGAGGTATGAGATAAACGTTTAGTACTACAAGTGTTATCTAATTAATTAGAAATTGAGACAGAGTTATCTGTAACAATTACTTTTTTATATGTATCTAACTTTACAGGCTGAGACAAGGACGGAGTTACCGACACAAGAATCGGTTTCTCAGGTTATCAAGAAGGGGGTTATGGAATTAGTGCATTCAGAACAGTTTCTTACTACCAAGGCAAGCCGCTTTGCAGCTGGCCTTCTCACGACATCCTTATCTCAAGCCATTCCACCACTTTCTCGTGATTCTCATATTGCTTCGTTGACACCGCCTGGACCATCGACGATTTCAGTGACTCCTATGACTGATGCTGAAAGGATTACATCCTTAGAGTCTAGCGTGAAGGAGTTAGAGAAAATGACGGGATCGGTTCCACGGTTGTTAGCTGAAAATCTTTCTTTAGCACAACAGTTGCTTACTGTTATTGAATCTTATCAGACATTGATGAAGGTTCATAACACACTGCTTGATGACTGCACTGCCCAGCGACTGAAGCTTGATAATTTGGAGGAACTCGTTTTGAGTCTGCATAAAGAACAGTCAGCTCAGGGGGAGATTAGGGTATATAGAGCAGCGTGCAAAGAAGATGAGTTGAAGCTGAAGAGGATACACGACAGAGACGATGATCCCAGTGCATCTAAAGATAGTGAGCCAACTGGTCCTTTAAAGATTGGTGAGCATGCTACTGTTCAGGGTAGTGGTGTTGGTACAAGTACTGATACAGCGGTACCGGTTGATACAAAAGCTGGTAAGATAGCTTAGTATTAGATTAGTACTGTTTAGTATTTGTAAATATTTGCACTAAAACAATTGTAACTGAATAATTGTAACTTAATAGTTTTGGTAATATATTCGGCTTGAGATTATTATTACAAGTTAAATATATTAGAAATTATTTAAGTTATTTGATTCTAAAAAGTTAAATAAATTAGTGATCGAAAGTCTTCCGACTCATTGAGAAGTCGTGCGGCGTGTTTTGATTTATTTCAGCGGTCAAAATTTATTTGAACTTAGACATTTTAGATTTGAGATTTTTTATAAATAACAAGTTATAAATGTAAGTCTATTACTGGTTAATTTGTAATTTTATTGTACTTATATGAACTTCATGAGGTATGCATACTAACAATCGTCTTGTTCTTATTAAAATCTAATATAAATGACCTATTCTTCCTAATATGATCCCTAAGCAGTTAAAATTTTAAGCATTTTAATTTTAAATTCGTTTGCTTTCATAGGATGTTAGTACTCTTAAGTTTTATCTCTTATTTTGTATTTATGTTTAATGATTAATAGAAGTTTTATTTTCTTAAATGTGTTACCCTATGGAAGTAAATTATACTGGATGTGTATTATATGTTGAACAAACGTAATATGACAAATGAAAATAATATATAGGTTAAGTGGATTGTTAATCGAAAGTCTTCCGACCTCACATGTAGTCGAGCAACGTGTCCTGATTTTATATCGGCGGTTAACTTTTCTATTATAACTTATATATATTTTAGACTTGTCTATATACTTAAGACCTTAAGGTATATAAGTAAATAATTTTAGTTCAAGATTTTCTTTATACAAGATTAACTGTATCACGAGTTTAGTCGGTTAATATGTAACACCCCCAAATTTATTGTTTAGCGGAAGCAAGATTTGGGTGTTACTAATCAATAACAAAACACATAAGATCAAGCGAACGACTCTAAATGCGTCGTTTAAAACCATTACATAGATAATATAAAAGTTTTACATTGTAGTTCTTGTTACACAAGCTTATAGCTAAATGTAAAAGATTCTAAGGCATATTTAATTTTACAAAATGTAGAAATGCATGTGAATCTTCTGTAATCTGGATGCAACTCGAGCTAATATATCCTGAGCAGATCTACTACTGCTGGGTACCTAAGAATACATGCTAAAAGGTCAGCTAAAAAGCTGGTGAGCTCACAGGTGTAAATTGATGAAATCCAAGTATGAACCACAAGATTTAGTTTAGTGATTTGCAAACATGCAAATAAAATATGAGTGTATATAATTGCCATGAGCACATAGTTTGAGCTTAACTGAGTGTGCCAGGATCCACATTCAAGGACCTGGTCGAGTTTGCCCCCGGCATGTGTCTAATCTACACATGTATGAACAAATGAAAATGCGTCCGTTCGACCGCAGTTGTGGTAGCGCGACTACCCCGGACGGGGATTGTCAATCCCATATGGTACCATACACTAACATTCACGCTATCGCAATATAAACAACTATGTTGTGAGGGACTTCATGATTAGATAAAACAACTCATGCAATCAATATATCGAGGTTTTGTACTTGTGTTCATATGTAAAACAAAATCGAGCATGTAATCCCATCCCTGGGTAAAACAGTAAAGAGGGGCTATGAGACTCACCTGAGTCTGATGTGTTGCTATCAAGCAAGTATGATGTTGCACAAGGTGATGTTGTCCGAAGATGGTAACCTGTCGGGCGTTCAAAACGCGCAAGGTTATAAGTATATGTAGACGTCTCAAAAGACCGTCCATGCTAGTTGTTCATCCAACTAGTAATGTCCAAATAATTTGGTTGTTTGATTGATTAGTTTGAGTTTTGAAAACGTGTACGGCCCGTTGGTAATGGTTGGTAATAGAAATCTTAAAAATATCCACTTTATACATTTGTTTACTTATTACCACTGTTTGTTATAAACTTGTTAACACTGTTAGTTTATTACTTTGTTACCACTGTTAGTGTATTAACTCGTTACCACTGTTAGTTTATTACCTTGTTACCACTGTTAGTGTAATAACTCGTTACCACTGTTTGTTTATTACCTTGTTACCACTGTTAGTGTAATAACTCGTTACCACTGTTTGTTATGTTACTCGTTACCACTGTTTAGTAACTTACTTCGTTACCACTGTTTATTTAGTTTACTTGTTACCACTGTTTATTTAGTTTACTTGTTACCACTGTTTATTATGTTACTCATTACCACTGTTAGTTCAACTCATCTTGTTACCACTGTTAATCACATTTATGCGACAATATGGTTCTTCGGGGCACTGTTCATGCGAGAATGAGGTATTCACGGACATGTTTAAGTGTTAGTGATATTCGCGAATTTAGTTTATGCGTGAATGACTATTCACGGGTTTAGCTTATGCGTGAATGATTATTCACGGATTTGTTTATGCGTGAATGATATTCACGGACTTAAGATTTCATGCGATAATAATGAGGATTGACGGACTAAATAATGAGTTAATGATAATTCACGGGTTTATGTTTATGCGTGAATGGTATTCACGGATTATGTCCTACGACAATGGTATTCACGGATTTCTTGACAAAAACAGTTCTAACAGTTTGGTTTTTTTTCTAGATATTGACTCGACAAGTCTCTCGATTTAATCAACTTCTATACCGAATTAAGCCTAACTAAAAATCATACATGTTCTCCTACATATCTAGTGTAAAACTGCTTTATGGTGTTTTTATATATTCATTTCCTATTTTTAACAAAAATAATTATGAAGGGTGTCGGTTTTGGTCCAAGAACAGCTACAGTCCAAAGATTGAGCTCTAAACAAAAATAAGTAGATTTTTGGTAATGGTCATAGAAGAACTTTTTATAGATCTCTTCCATACGAAAGTTTTGGTATGTGTTTCGTTGTCTAATTCTTCCTAGAACTCAAGATATGGTTGTTTTGGTGAGACAATTTTCTGAGACAGATTATATACTTGTACATATGCTTAGTAAAAACGATTTTTAAGGTGATATTTGGACATATACTTGCTAGATCATCAACCTAACATGTACACAAATGTGAAGCACGAAAATATATATAGAAAAGTATGTTCTTACTTAAGAAAATGATGATCTAGAGATGAAAACAAGAGAGTATGCTCGGTTAGGCTTCTTGCTTCGTTTCCTTAGCTTTTCTTTCTCCGAAAGGTGGTGGATGATGGTGGATTATGGTGGTGGTTGCTGGATTTCGTGGATGAGGGAGTAGGAGGAAAAGATTGAGTGGAAATGAAAGGAGTGGTAGAGTGTAAGTTGAAAAAGAGAAGTATGGAGGTGTATGGTGATCTTCACAAGCAAGGGGAAAAGGAGGGTATGGGGCATGGCCTTATTTTTCTGCAGGATTTCGTGGGCCCCCACTCCATGTGGGCGCCTAAATTGTTTCCTCAAATTTGTACTCCTTGCGGTGATCGTTTACCCGCTCGTTTTGACGTATAAATAGATGTTTAATGTTATACGTACGTATTTTAAATAACGATTAAAGTTCGATATGTTTAACTTGGGAGTAATACTTATTATTACTTTGAAACATTTATAAATGTTATTGTGATGTGTCGGTAGTGGCTCGCGGAGTCGTGTTACGATTAGTAAATCACGTGACGTTTAAATCAAACGTTTTTGTTATCGGTTTTTAAATACGATACTTCAAGTAAATACTTACCATACAAAATGACATATTTTAATTTATAAAATATATTTTGACGTTTATTGGATTGTTGGGCGCGTTTTACGCATTTTTGGTCGTTTCTGAGCATTTTACACGATACGAAATGCTTATATGATATTATCGAAATAATATTTGGAAATAAATATGTTTATCAAATAATTTCATATTATTTAATAAATTGGGTTCACTAACGTCCGTATTAATGTATCAGGATCCGCCCGATATTAAAATTGCACGATTTAACATAATCGCGTACGTGTATATATATATATTCTAATATATATATACATATTGATACATACAATTAGCCTAATCTAACTCTAATTACATGTATTAGCATATGATTAGGAACTAACAACTAGCCCTAATTTGTCGGGTGTCACATTCTCCCCTTGTTAAGAGAATTTCGTCCCAAAATTTAGCTCGAAGTCGTAGATGGTGTGGATTCTGTGAATAACTGTGGGTACTTGAGTCGCATTTGGTCTTCCCGTTCCCAAGTGAATTCCGGTCCACGCCGCGAATTCCACCGGACTTTGACGATGGGAATACGACTTTGTTTCAACTGTTTGACCTCGCGGTCCATGATTTCTGCTGGTGTCTCGACAAAATGGAGTTTATCATTGATGTGGATTTCGTCGAGAGGGATAATGAGTGTCTCATCAGACAAGCATTTCTTAAGATTAGAAATGTGAAATGTGGGATGCACGCTGCTGAGTTCGGGTGGCAGCTGCAATCGATATGCTACTGGACTAATCCTTTCAAGGATTTCGAATGGTCCAATGTACCTGGGATTCAACTTCCCGCGTTTGCCGAAGCGAATGACACCTTTCCAAGGTGATATTTTCAAGAGTACTCGATCCCCAACTTGGAACTCGAGATGTTTGCGTTTCACGTTAGCATAACTTTTCTGACGATCACGTGCGGCTTTGAGTCTGTTTTGGATTCCAATTATTTTCTCTGTGGTTTCGTGAATGATTTCGGGGCCAGTGAGTTGGCTGTCTCCCACTTCGGTCCAACAGATAGGTGATCGGCACTTACGACCGTACAGTGCCTCGAAAGGTGCAACTCCAATACTGGTATGGTAGCTGTTGTTATACGAAAACTCGCATAAGGGTAAATGATGTTCCCAATTTGCACCGAAGTCAACTACGCAAGCCCGTAACATATCTTCCAGTGTTTGAATGGTTCGTTCACTCTGGCCGTCGGTTTGAGGATGATATGCAGTACTCATATCTAGACGAGTACCCAATGATTTCTGAAGTGACTGCCAAAAGTGAGATGTGAAACGACTATCCCTGTCGGAGATAATCGAAATGGGAACGCCGTGTCTGGATACGATTTCCATAAGGTAAATTCGCGTGAGGCGTTCCATTTTGTCGGTTTCTTTGATGGCTAGGAAATGGGCAGATTTGGTGAGACGATCGACGATCACCCAAATGGTATCGCAACCGCTCGATGTCTTCGGAAGTTTCGTGATAAAGTCCATGGAGATCTGCTCCCATTTCCATTGAGGGATTTCCGGTTGTTGGAGTAATCCGGATGGTTTCTGGTACTCGGCTTTGACTTTAGAGCATGTGAGGCACTTGCCAACATATGTGGCGATGTCAGCTTTCATGTTTGGCCACCAATACAACTCTTTGATGCCATGATACATCTTGTCAGATCCAAGATGTATGGAGTATTTTGACTTGTGAGCTTCATCCATCACCAAGTCTCGTAGGTTCCCAAAGTTAGGTAACCAGATTCGGTTTGAGAAGTATTTGGCTCCGTTGGATTTGGTTTCAAATTTTTGGTCCATGTCACGCAAGGACTCGTTTTTAATGTTCTCAGATTTGAGTGCTTCGAGTTGAGCGGTAATGATTTGAATGATAAGATCATTATGGATTGTCATGCTGAGGGCTCGGACTCGAAGAGGTTTTACACGTTCTTTTCGACTGAGGGCATCGGCAACAACATTTGCCTTGCCTGGATGATAACGGATCTCGCAATCATAATCGGTAAGCAACTAGACCCATCGACGTTGCCTCATGTTGAGATCCTTTTGGTCAAAGATGTGCTGAAGACTTTTATGATCGGTAAAGATTGTACATTTAGTGCCGTATAGATAGTGTCTCCTAATTTTGAGTGCAAATACTACGGCTCCCAATTCGAGATCATGAGTGGTGTAATTCTTTTCGTGAACCTTGAGTTGTCGGGACGCGTAGGCAATGACCTTGTCTCGTTGCATTAACACGCAACCAAGACCTTGGTGTGAAGCATCGCAGTATACCACGAAGTCATCGTTGCCTTCGGGTAGTGATAAGATAGGTGCACTGCAAAGCTTTTGTTTAAACAATTGGAACGCTGACTCTTGTTTATTAGTCCAGTCGAACTTTTTCTCCTTCTGAGTCAGTGTCGTGAGTGGTTGGGCTATTTTCGAGAAGTTTTAGATAAATCGCCGATAGTACCCGGCCAGTCCTAAAAACTGTCGTACTTCGGTTGGAGTTGTTGGCGATTGCCAATTTTTGATAGCCTCGATTTTTGATGGATCAACCTGAATCCCTTGACTGTCAATCACATGTCCAAGGAATTGGACGGTTTGCATCCAGAACTCACACTTGGAGAATTTAGCATATAACTCCTCGTGCTTGAGTAGCTCTAGAATGGTTTTCAGATGTTGCGCGTGTTCTTCCTCGTTGCGCGAGTAGATTAAGATGTCATCAATGAATACAATGACAAACTTATCGAGATATGGTTTGCACACTCGGTTCATAAGGTCCATGAATACAGCCGGTGCATTTGTTAAACCAAATGGCATTACTTGAAACTCATATTGTCCATAGCGAGTTCGGAAAGCTGTCTTTGGGATGTCAGTGTCTCGAACTCGGAGTTGATGATAACCTGACCGTAGATCGATCATTGAATAAAAGCTCGACCCTTGCAGTTGGTCAAAGAGGTCATCGATTCGAGGAAGTGGATAACGATTCTTAACAGTGAGTTTGTTGAGTTCACGATAATCGATGCACATTCGGAAAGAACCATCTTTCTTTTTGACAAATAGGACCGGAGCTCCCCAAGGTGAAGAACTTGGTTGAATGAATCCTTTGTCCAGGAGTTCCTATAACTGAGTAGACAACTCCTGAAGTTCAGATGGGGCTAAACGGTACGGTGCCCGTGCCACGGGTGCAGCACCCGGCACGAGGTCTATGGAAAACTCGACTTGTCTTGGCGGTGGAAGGCCAGGCAAGTATTCAGGAAAGACTTCTGGGAAGTCTCGAACGATGGGCACATCCTCAAGTTGCTTCTCTTCCGACTTTTTCTCCATAACATGAGCGAGGATTGCCTGATATCCTTTTCTCAAATATTTTCGGGTTTTCATACACGATATGATATTCAGTCTCGTCCCACCGGTCTCCCCTTGTATGATTAAAGTACCACCGGTGACGAGAGGAATACGAACAATTTTATCAAAACAGACGATCTCTGCTCGGTGTTTGGATAACCAATCCATACCGATGATGATGTCGAAACTACCGATCTCGACCGGTATGAGATCAATGTTGAAGAGTTCGTCGGCTAGTTTTAAAGTGTAATTGGGTATCACACTATTCGTTTCGATTAGTTTGCCATTAGCTAGTTCTACCATATACTTAGCTTCCAAGGCAACAGGGGTAATGTCAAGTAAGGAACTAAATTCATCAGATATGAAGCTCCTATCAGCACCAGTATGAAACAGAATAGAAGCATGTAAATTGTTGATGAGGAACGTACCCGAGACCACATTCGGGTCTTGACGGGCTTCCCCTGAGTTAAGGACAAAGGCTCTACCCCTCGGGTTGTTGTTGTTTCCCTTGTTCTTCAATTTTGGGCAGTCATTTATGAAGTGCCCAGTGTTGCACACTCAAAACAGGCTTTTGGCTGGCTGGAGCTGGTGTTGGAGTTGTTGTTGGTATTGGTACTAGTAGACCTACAGTCTTTGGTTAGATGCCCATACCTTTGACACTTTTTACACGGAGTACCGCAGGGACCATCATGATGGCGGCGGCACTTAGAGCAGAAAGGCTTGTTTCCAGTGTAGCCTTTCCTAGGTTCAGAACCAGATGTGTAAGCCTTGACAGTTTCAGGCTTCTTTGATGACTGTTGGTTTTGGTTGGAGTTTCCGGACCACTTTCTCTTGTGATCCCCAGAGTTATTACCGGTGTTTGTGGAAGTAGGTGTTTCTTGGCGAACCACCTGAGCCATAAGATTGTGTGCCATACGGACGGCACCTTGAATGGTAGAAGAGTTGGAAGCAGTGACCATTCCCTGAATGCGTGGGGGAAGTCCCCAGATGTAACGTTCGATCCTGTTGTACTCATGATCGACCATTGATGGGCACAACAGTGCAAGTTGATGAAAACGGGTCGTGTAACTGGCAATATCATTGCCATGAACTTTGAGATTCCAAAACTCGACCTCTAGTTGTTGCAACTCTTCTCTCGGACAGTACTCATCTGTCAGCATCTTCTTTAGATCTTCCCAAGGGAGTTGATAAGCGACATCAATCCCCACAGTTTGGGCGTAGGTGTTCCACCAGGTAAGGGCACCATCCATAAAGGTGCAGGTAGAATACTTAACCTTGCAATCCTCGGTGCAGTTGCAGATTCGAAAAACAGATTCCAGTTTCTCAATCCATCTCAGTAAGCCAATGGCCCCTTCAGTTCCCTTGAAGCTTAATGGTTTGCAGTTCAAAAAATCCTTGTGTGTGCAAGGTTTGGCAGTCGGTACTGTGTTGGAGGTATTTTCGCTGCCCTGGTTCGGATTTGAACCACTGTTTCATTATGCCTCTTGAGCAGCCAGGGCATCGGCTACTCCTTGCGCAACGAACTGGGCAAGTTCAGCAGCGGTGAAAGTCTGTTTCCTTGGCGGCATGTTCCTTTAATAAAAAGTTAGGAGGTATGTGAGGTTTTGTACAAGGAGTATGATTATCATGAATGCATATACAAAAGGGGTAATATACAACGTCACTATAGGACAATCAATAATATAAGATAGATATATTTGCAACCACTCAAGGTGCGAGTTCAAAAGATTTCAGAATTCTAAGTTCACAAAAGATGCCGGGAATATTACATCCGGTCAGGTTACAAGAGTTTACATAGCTAGCTAATAGGTTACATGATAACCACTGCACTAATCTTGATGTAGGTCGAGTTGTGACAACAGAGAAGTGAGATGGTTAACAGATTCTGCAAGCCTGTTAACCATTCTAAGAGCATCCTCGGTTTCCCGTAGACGCGTCTCGTATTCTTGCAGCCTTGTTTGCAGAACAGAGATTTCATTTTGGTTACTGATCACTTGATTGTGAATAGTTCCCATGGTTTCGATAGTTTCCCGCAGTTGGTCGTGAAGTGTGTCCATGTTATCCATAGTGTTCTCGTGATCTTCGGAGACTTGGTTGATACGTTCAAGAGCTGTGAGTCTCCAGTTCTCACGAGTCTCCTGCAGCTCCATGTCCATCTCGCGAAGTCGTCGCTCATGGTGGTTTAGCCTGGCGGCTAGAGCTGGTACGGAATAGGGGTTAGTTCGAGGAGACATTGTGGTCCTCCTGGAAATCCGTGGGTTTTGTGATCCATACGGATGAGAGCGTGACAAATTGGGTGGTGTGTTTGCCATTCTGAGACAAAACGTCAAGAAGAATGAGGCCTATATTCATATAATACATATATAATATAGTCTAAGATATTGAGCGAGAGTGAGGCCTGTCTATGTATACATGTATATATATCACATAATAGCCTAAAGTGTCTACCACAGACAGGTTTGAGTCCCGGTTTCTCTCGTGGTCAGAGTCAACTAGTGTATCCCTGTTCATCATAACCATTTCAGACCTCACATCATCTTTCTTTAATTGAACATAGTTGATCAGGCTATGTTAAATTAGAGTCGTATGATGTAATTCCTGAACCAGTCGTAACTAATAGGGAGATACTGCCTAACGGTCATAGTCTAGGTCCACTAAATGCAACCTAGTTCGCTATAACCTTACGCTCTGATACCAATCTGTAACACCGCCAAATTTATTGTTTAGCGGAAGCAAGATTTGGGTGTTACTAATCAATAACAAAACACATAAGATCAAGCGAACGACTCTAAATGCGTCGTTTAAAACCATTACATAGATAATATAAAAGTTTTACATTGTAGTTCTTGTTACACAAGCTTATAGCTAAATGTAAAAGATTCTAAGGCATATCTAATTTTACAAAATGTAGAATTGCATGTGAATCTTCTATAATCTGGATGCAACTCGAGCTAATATATCCTGAGCAGATCTACTACTGCTGGGTACCTGAGAATACATGCTAAAAGGTCAGCTAAAAAGCTGGTGAGCTCACAGGTGTAAATTGATGAAATCCAAGTATGAACCACAAGATTTAGTTTAGTGATTTGCAAATATGCAAATAAAATATGAGTGTATATTATTGCCATGAGCACATAGTTTGAGCTTAACTGAGTGTGCCAGGATCCACATTCAAGGACCTGGTCGAGTTTGCCCCCGACATGTGTCTAATCTACACATGTATGAACAAATGAAAATGCGTCCGTTCAACCGCAGTCGTGGTAGCACGACTACCCCGGACGGGGATTGTCAATCCCATATGATACCATACACTAACATTCACGCTATCGCAATATAAACAACTATGTTGTGAGCGACTTCATGATTAGATAAAACAACTCATGCAATCAATATATCGAGGTTTTGTACTTGTGTTCATATGTAAAACAAAATCGAGCATGTAATCCCACCCCTGGGTAAAACAGTAAAGAGGGGCTATGAGACTCACCTGAGTCTGATGTGTTGCTATCAAGCAAGTATGATGTTGCACAAGGTGCTATTGTCCGAAGACCGTAACCTGCCGGGCATTCAAAACGCGCAAGGTTATAAGTATATGTAGACGTCTCAAAAGACCGTCCATGCTAGTTGTTCATCCAACTAGTAATGTCCAAATAATTTGGTTGTTTGATTGATTAGTTTGAGTTTTGAAAACGTGTACGGCCCGTTGGTAATGGTTGGTAATAGAAATCTTAAAAATATCCACTTTATACATTTGTTTACTTATTACCACTGTTTGTTATAAACTTGTTACCACTGTTAGTTTATTACTTTGTTACCACTGTTAGTGTATTAACTCGTTACCACTGTTAGTTTATTACCTTGTTACCACTGTTAGTGTAATAACTCATTACCATTGTTTGTTTATTACCTTGTTACCACTGTTAGTGTAATAACTCGTTACCACTGTTTGTTTATTACCTTGTTACCACTGTTAGTGTAATAACTCGTTATCACTGTTTGTTATGTTACTCGTTACCACTGTTTAGTAACTTACCTCGTTACCACTGTTTATTTAGTTTACTTGTTACCACTGTTTATTATGTTACTCATTACCACTGTTAGTTCAACTCATTTTGTTACCACTGTTAATCACATTTATGCGATAATAGGGTTCTTCGGGGCACTGTTCATGCAAGAATGAGGTATTCACGGACTTGTTTAAGTGTTAGTGATATTCGCGAACTTAGTTTATGCGTGAATGACTATTCACGGGTTTAGTTTATGCGTGAATGATTATTCACGGATTTGTTTATGCGTGAATGATATTCACGGACTTAAGATTTCATGCGATAATAATGAGGATTAACGGACTAAATAATGCGTTAATGATAATTCACGGGTTTATGTTTATGCGTGAATGGTATTCACGGATTATGTCCTACGACAATGGTATTCACGGATTTCTTGACAAAAACAGTTCTAACAGTTTGGTTTTTTTTCTAGATATTGACTCGACAAGTCTCTCGATTTAATCAACTTCTATACCGAATTAAGCCTAACTAAAAATCATACATGTTCTCCTACATATCTAGTGTAACAGTTTATGGTGTTTTTATATATTCATTTCCTATTTTTAACAAAAATAATTATGAAGGGTGTCGGTTTTGGTCCAAGAACAGCTATAGTCCAAAGATTGAGTTCTACACAAAAATACGTAGATTTTTGGAAATGGTCATACAAGAACTTTTTATAGATCTCTTCCATACGAAAGTTTTGGTATGTTTTCGTTGTCTAATTCTTCCTAGAACTCAAGATATGCTTGTTTTGGTGAGACGATTTTCTGAGACAGATTATATACTTGTACATATGCTTAGTAAAAATGATTTTTAAGGTGATATTTGGACATATACTTGCTAGATCATCAACCTAACATGTACACAAATGTGAAGCACGAAAATATATATAGAAAAGTATGTTCTTACTTAAGAAAATGATGATCTAGAGATGAAAACGAGAGAGTATGCTCGGTTAGGCTTCTTGCTTCGTTTCCTTAGCTTTTCTTTCTCCGAAAGGTGGTGGATGATGGTGGATTATGGTGGTGGTTGCTGGATTTCGTGGATGAGGGAGTAGGAGGAAAAGATTGAGTGGAAATGAAAGGAGTGGTAGAGTGTAAGTTGAAAAAGAGAAGTATGGAGGTGTATGGTGATCTTCACAAGCAAGGGGAAAAGGAGGGTATGGGGCATGGCCTTATTTTTCTGCTGGATTTCGTGGGCCCCCACTCCATGTGGGCGCCTAAATTGTTTCCTCAAATTTGTACTCCTTGCGGTGATCGTTTACCCGTTCGTTTTGACGTATAAATAGATGTTTAATGTTATACCTACGTATTTTAAATAACGATTAAAGTTCGATATGTTTAACTTGGGAGTAATACTTATTATTACTTTGAAACATTTATAAATGTTATTGTGATGTGTCGGTAGTGGCTCGCGGAGTCGTGTTACGATTAGTAAATCACGTGACGTTTAAATCAAACGTTTTTGTTATCGGTTTTTAAATACGATACTTCAAGTAAATACTTACCATACAAAATGACATATTTTAATTTATAAAATATATTTTGACGTTTATTGGATTGTTGGGCGCGTTTTACGCGTTTTTGATCGTTTCTGAGCATTTTACACGATACGAAATGCTTATATGATATTATCGGAATAATATTTGGAAATAAATATGTTTATCAAATAATTTCATATTATTTAATAAATTGGGTTCACCAACGTCCGTATTAATGTATCAGGATCCGCCCGATATTAAAATTGCACGATTTAACATAATCGCGTACGTGTATATATATATATTCTAATATATATATACATATTGATACATACAATTAGCCTAATCTAACTCTAATTACATGTATTAGCATATGATTAGGAACTAACAACTAGCCCTAATTTGTCGGGTGTCACATTCTCCCCTTGTTAAGAGAATTTTGTCCCGAAATTTAGCTCGAAGTCGTAGATGGTGTGGATTCTGTGAATAACTGTGGGTACTTGAGTCGCATTTGGTCTTCCCGTTCCCAAGTGAATTCCGGTCCACGCCGCGAATTCCACCGGACTTTGACGATGGGAATACGACTTTGTTTCAACTGTTTGACCTCGCGGTCCATGATTTCTGCTGGTGTCTCGACAAAATGGAGTTTATCATTGATGTGGATTTCGTCGAGAGGGATAATGAGTGTCTCATCAGACAAGCATTTCTTAAGATTAGAAATGTGAAATGTGGGATGCACGCTGCTGAGTTCGGGTGGCAGCTGCAATCGATATGCTACTGGACTAATCCTCTCAAGGATTTCGAATGGTCCAATGTACCTGGGATTCAACTTCCCGCGTTTGCCGAAGCGAATGACACCTTTCCAAGGTGATATTTTCAAGAGTACTCGATCCCCAACTTGGAACTCGAGATGTTTGCGTTTCACGTCAGCATAACTTTTCTGACGATCACGTGCGGCTTTGAGTCTGTTTTGGATTCCAATTATTTTCTCTGTGGTTTCGTGAATGATTTCGGGGCCAGTGAGTTGGCTGTCTCCCACTTCGGTCCAACAGACAGGTGATCGGCACTTACGACCGTACAGTGCCTCGAAAGGTGCAGCTCCAATACTGGTATGGTAGCTGTTGTTATACGAAAACTCGCATAAGGGTAAATGATGTTCCCAATTTGCACCGAAGTCAACTATGCAAGCCCGTAACATATCTTCCAGTGTTTGAATGGTTCGTTCACTCTGGCCGTCGGTTTGAGGATGATATGCAGTACTCATATCTAGACGAGTACCCAATGATTTCTGAAGTGACTGCCAAAAGTGAGATGTGAAACGACTATCCCTGTCGGAGATAATCGAAATGGGAACGCCGTGTCTGGATACGATTTCCATAAGGTAAATTCGCGTGAGGCGTTCCATTTTGTCGGTTTCTTTGATGGCTAGGAAATGGGCAGATTTGGTGAGACGATCGACGATCACCCAAATGGTATCGCAACCGCTCGATGTCATCGGAAGTTTCGTGATAAAGTCCATGGAGATCTGCTCCCATTTCCATTGAGGGATTTCCGGTTGTTGGAGTAATCCGGATGGTTTCTGGTACTCGGCTTTGACTTTAGAGCATGTGAGGCACTTGCCGACATATGTGGCGATGTCAGCTTTCATGTTTGGCCACCAATACAACTCTTTGATGCCATGATACATCTTGTCAGATCCAGGATGTATGGAGTATTTGGACTTGTGAGCTTCATCCATCACCAAGTCTCGTAGGTTCCCAAAGTTAGGTAACCAAATTCGGTTTGAGAAGTATTTGGCTCCGTTGGATTTGGTTTCAAATTTTTGGTCCATGTCACGCAAGGACTCGTTTTTAATGTTCTCAGATTTGAGTGCTTCGAGTTGAGCGGTAATGATTTGAATGATAAGATCATTATGGATTGTCATGCTGAGGGCTCGGACTCGAAGAGGTTTTACACGTTCTTTTCGACTGAGGGCATCGGCAACAACATTTGCCTTGCCTGGATGATAACGGATCTCGCAATCATAATCGGTAAGCAACTAGACCCATCGACGTTGCCTCATGTTGAGATCCTTTTGGTCAAAGATGTGCTGAAGACTTTTATGATCGGTAAAGATTGTACATTTAGTGCCGTATAAATAGTGTCTCCTAATTTTGAGTGCAAATACTACGGCTCCCAATTCGAGATCATGAGTGGTGTAATTCTTTTCGTGAACCTTGAGTTGTCGGGACGCGTAGGCAATGACCTTGTCTCGTTGCATTAACACGCAACCAAGACCTTGGTGTGAAGCATCGCAGTATACCACGAAGTCATCGTTGCCTTCAGGTAGTGATAAGATAGGTGCACTGCAATGCTTTTGTTTAAACAATTGGAACGCTGACTCTTGTTTATTAGTCCAGTCGAACTTTTTCTCCTTCTGAGTCAGTGTCGTGAGTGGTTGGGCTATTTTCGAGAAGTTTTCGATAAATCGCCGATAGTACCCGGCCAGTCCTAAAAACTGTCGTACTTCGGTTGGAGTTGTTGGCGGTTGCCAATTTTCGATAGCCTCGATTTTTGATGGATCAACCTGAATCCCTTGACTGTCAATCACATGTCCAAGGAATTGGACGGTTTGCATCCAGAACTCACACTTGGAGAATTTAGCATATAACTCCTCGTGCTTGAGTAGCTCTAGAATGGTTTTCAGATGTTGCGCGTGTTCTTGCTCGTTGCGCGAGTAGATTAAGATGTCATCAATGAATACAATGACCAACTTATCGAGATATGGTTTGCACACTCGGTTCATAAGGTCCATGAATACAGCCGGTGCGTTTGTTAAACCAAATGGCATTACTTGAAACTCATAGTGTCCATAGCGAGTTCGGAAAGCTGTCTTTGGGATGTCAGTGTCTCGAACTCGGAGTTGATGATAACCTGACCATAGATCGATCTTTGAATAAAAGCTCGACCCTTGCAGTTGGTAAAAGAGGTCATCGATTCGAGGAAGTGGATAACGATTCTTAACAGTGAGTTTGTTGAGTTCACGATAATCGATGCACATTCGGAAAGAACCGTCTTTCTTTTTGACAAATAGGACCGGAGCTCCCCAAGGTGAAGAACTTGGTCGAATGAATCCTTTGTCCAGGAGTTCCTGTAATTGGGTATCACACTATTCGTTTCGATTAGTTTGCCATTAGCTAGTTCTACCATATACTTAGCTTTCAAGGCAACAGGGGTAATGTCAAGTAAGGAACTAAATTCATCAGATATGAAGCTCCTATCAGCACTAGTATCAAACAGAATAGAAGCATGTAAATTGTTGATGAGGAACGTACCCGAGACCACATTCGGGTCTTGACGGGCTTCCCCTGAGTTAAGGACAAAGGCTCTACCCCTCGGGTTGTTGTTGTTTCCCTTGTTCTTCAATTTTGGGCAGTCATTTCTGAAGTGCCCAGTGTTGCCACACTCAAAACAGGCTTTTGGCTGGCTGGAGCTGGTGTTGGAGTTGTTGTTGGTATTGGTACTAGTAGACCTACAGTCTTTGGTTAGATGCCCATTCCTTTGACACTTGTTACACGGAGTACCGCAGGGACCATCATGATGGCGGCGACACTTAGAGCAGAAAGGCTTGTTTCCAGTGTAGCCTTTCCTAGGTTCAGAACCAGATGTGTAAGCCTTGACAGTTTCAGGCTTCTTTGATGACTGTTGGTTTTGGTTGGAGTTTCCGGACCACTTTCTCTTGTGATCCCCAGAGTTATTACCGGTGTTTGTGGAAGTAGGTGTTTCTTGGCGAACCACCTGAGCCATAAGATTGTGTGCCATACGGACGACACCTTGAATGGTAGAAGAGTTGGAAGCAGTGACCATTCCCTGAATGCATGGGGGAAGTCCCCAGATGTAACGTTCGATCCTCTTGTACTCGGGATCGACCATTGATGGGCACAACAGTGCAAGTTGATGAAAACGGGTCGTGTAACTGGCAATATCATTGCCATGAACTTTGAGATTCCAAAACTCGACTTCTAGTTGTTGCAACTCTTCTCTCGGACAATACTCATCTGTCAGCATCTTCTTTAGATCTTCCCAAGGGAGTTGATAAGCGACATCAATCCCCACAGTTTGGGCGTAGGTGTTCCACCAGGTAAGGGCACCATCCATAAAGGTGCAGGTAGAATACTTAACCTTGCAATCCTCGGTGCAGTTGCATATTCGAAAAACAGATTCCAATTTCTCAATCCATCTCAGTAAGCCAATGGCCCCTTCAGTTCCCTTGAAGCTTAATGGTTTGCAGTTCAAAAAATCCTTGTATGTGCAAGGTTTGGCAGTCGGTACTGTGTTGGAGGTATTTTCGCTGCCCTGGTTCGGATTTGAACCACTGTTTCGCTGTGCCTCTTGAGCAGCCAGGGCATCGGCTACTCCTTGCGCAACGAACTGGGCAAGTTCAGCAGCGGTGAAAGTCTGTTTCCTTGGCGGCATGTTCCTTTAATAAAAAGTTAGGAGGTATGTGAGGTTTTGTACAAGGAGTATGATTATCACGGATGCATATACAAAAGGGGTAATATACAACATCACTATAGGACAATCAATAATATAAGATAGATATATTTGCAACCACTCAAGGTGCGAGTTCAAAAGATTTCAGAATTCTAAGTTCACAAAAGATGCCGGGAATATTACATCCGGTCGGGTTACAAGAGTTTACATAGCTAGCTAATAGGTTACATGATAACCACTGCACTAATCTTGATGTAGGTCGAGTTGTGACAACAGAGAAGTGAGATGGTTAACAGATTCTGCAAGCCTGTTAACCATTCTAAGAGCATCCTCGGTTTCCCGTAGACGCGTCTCGTATTCTTGCAGCCTTGTTTGCAGAACAGAGATTTCATTTTGGTTACTGATCACTTGATTGTGAATAGTTCCCATGGTTTCGATAGTTTCCCCCAGTTGGTCGTGAAGTGTGTCCATGTTATCCACATTGTTCTCGTGATCTTCGGAGACTTGGTTGATACGTTCAAGAGCTGTGAGTCTCCAGTTCTCACGAGTCTCCTGCAGCTCCATGTCCATCTCGCGAAGTCGTCGCTCATGGTGGTTTAGCCTGGCGGCTAGAGCTGGTACGGAATAGGGGTTAGTTCGAGGAGACATTGTGGTCCTCCTGGAAATCCGTGGGTTTTGTGATCCATACGGATGAGAGCGTGACAAATTGGGTGGTGTGTTTGCCATTCTGAGACAAAACGTCAAGAAGAATGAGGCCTATATTCATATAATACATATATAATATAGTCTAAGATATTGAGCAAGAGTGAGGCCTGTCTATGTATACATGTATATATATCACATAATAGCCTAAAGTGTCTACCACAGACAGGTTTGAGTCCCGGTTTCTCTCGTGGTCAGAGTCAACTAGTGTATCCCTGTTCATCATAACCATTTCAGACCTCACATCATCTTTCTTTAATTGTACATAGTTGATCAGGCTATGTTAAATTAGAGTCGTATGATGTAATTCCTGAACCAGTCGTAACTAATAGGAAGATACTGCCTAACGGTCATAGTCTAGGTCCACTAAATGCAACCTAGTTCGCTATAACCTTACGCTCTGATACCAATCTGTAACACCCCCAAATTTATTGTTTAGCGGAAGCAAGATTTAGGTGTTACTAATCAATAACAAAACACATAAGATCAAGCGAACGACTCTAAATGCGTCGTTTAAAACCATTACATAGATAATATAAAAGTTTTACATTGTAGTTCTTGTTACACAAGCTTATAGCTAAATGTAAAAGATTCTAAGGCATATCTAATTTTACAAAATGTAGAATTGCATGTGAATCTTCTGTAATCTGGATGCAACTCTAGCTAATATATCCTGAGCAGATCTACTACTGCTGGGTACCTGAGAATACATGCTAAAAGGTCAGCTAAAAAGCTGGTGAGCTCACAGGTGTAAATTGATGAAATCCAAGTATGAACCACAAGATTTAGTTTAGTGATTTGCAAACATGCAAATAAAATATGAGTGTATATAATTGCCATGAGCACATAGTTTGAGCTTAACTGAGTGTGCCAGGATCCACATTCAAGGACCTGGTCGAGTTTGCCCCCGGCATGTGTCTAATCTACACATGTATGAACAAATGAAAATGCGTCCGTTCGACCGCAGTCGTGGTAGCGCGACTACCCCGGACGGGGATTGTCAATCCCATATGGTACCATACACTAACATTCACGCTATCGCAATATAAACAACTATGTTGTGAGGGACTTCATGATTAGATAAAACAACTCATGCAATCAATATATCGAGGTTTTGTACTTGTGTTCATATGTAAAACAAAATCGAGCATGTAATCCCATCCCTGGGTAAAACAGTAAAGAGGGGCTATGAGACTCACCTGAGTCTGATGTGTTGCTATCAAGCAAGTATGATGTTGCACAAGGTGATGTTGTCCGAAGATGGTAACCTGCCGGGCGTTCAAAACGCGCAAGGTTATAAGTATATGTAGACGTCTCAAAAGACCGTCCATCAGTACTTGTTACCACTGTTAGTTTATTACTTTGTTACCACTGTTAGTGTATTAACTCGTTACCACTGTTAGTTTATTACCTTGTTACCACTGTTAGTGTAATAACTCGTTACCACTGTTTGTTTATTACCTTGTTACCACTGTTAGTGTAATAACTCGTTACCACTATTTGTTTATTACCTTGTTACCACTGTTAGTGTAATAACTCGTTACCACTGTTTGTTATGTTACTCGTTACCACTGTTTAGTAACTTACCTCGTTACCACTGTTTATTTAGTTTACTTGTTACCACTGTTTATTATGTTACTCATTACCACTGTTAGTTCAACTCATCTTGTTACCACTGTTAATCACATTTATGCGACAATAGGGTTCTTCGGGGCACTGTTCATGCGAGAATGAGGTATTCACGGACTTGTTTAAGTGTTAGTGATATTCGCGAATTTAGTTTATGCGTGAATGACTATTCACGGGTTTAGTTTATGCGTGAATGATTATTCACGGATTTGTTTATGCGTGAATGATATTCACGGACTTAAGATTTCATGCGATAATAATGAGGATAGACGGACTAAATAATGCGTTAATGATAATTCACGGGTTTATGTTTATGCGTGAATGGTATTCACGGATTATGTCCTACGATAATGGAATTCACGGATTATGTCCTACGACAATGGTATTCACGGATTTCTTGACAAAAACAGTTCTAACAGTTTGGTTTTTTTCTAGATATGGACTCGACAAGTCTCTCGATTTAATCAACTTCTATACCGAATTAAGCCTAACTAAAAATCATACATGTTCTCCTACATATCTAGTGTAACAGTTTATGGTGTTTTTATATATTCATTTCCTATTTTTAACAAAAATAATTATGAAGGGTGTCGGTTTTGGTCCAAGAACAGCTATAGTCCAAAGATTGAGCTCTACACAAAAATACGTAGATTTTTGGAAATGGTCATACAAGAACTTTTTATAGATCTCTTGCATACGAAAGTTTTGGTATGTTTTTGTTGTCTAATTCTTCCTAGAACTCAAGATATGCTTGTTTTGGTGAGACGATTTTCTGAGACAGATTATATACTTGTACATATGCTTAGTAAAAACGATTTTTAAGGTGATATTTGGACATATACTTGCTAGATCATCAACCTAACATGTACACAAATGTGAAGCACGAAAATATATATAGAAAAGTATGTTCTTACTTAAGAAAATGATGATCTAGAGATGAAAACGAGAGAGTATGCTCGGTTAGGCTTCTTGCTTCATTTCCTTAGCTTTTCTTTCTCCGAAAGGTGGTGGATGATGGTGGATTATGGTGGTGGTTGCTGGATTTCGTGGATGAGGGAGTAGGAGGAAAAGATTGAGTGGAAATGAAAGGAGTGGTAGATTGTAAGTTGAAAAAGAGAAGTATGGAGGTGTATGGTGATCTTCACAAGCAAGGGGAAAAGGAGGGTATGGGGCATGGCCTTATTTTTCTGCAGGATTTCATGGGCCCCCACTCCATGTGGGCGTCTAAATTGTTTCCTCAAATTTGTACTCCGTGCGGTGATCGTTTACCCGTTCGTTTCGACGTATAAATAGATGTTTAATGTTATACGTACGTATTTTAAATAACGATTAAAGTTCGATATGTTTAACTTGGGAGTAATACTTATTATTACTTTGAAACATTTATAAATGTTATTGTGATGTGTCGGTAGTGGCTCGCAGAGTCGTGTTACGATTAGTAAATCACGTGACATTTAAATCAAACATTTTTGTTATCGGTTTTTAAATACGATACTTCAAGTAAATACTTACCATACAAAATGACATATTTTAATTTATAAAATATATTTTGACGTTTATTGGATTGTTGGGCGCGTTTTACGCGTTTTTGGTCGTTTCTGAGCATTTTACACGATACGAAATGCTTATATGATATTATCGAAATAATATTTGGAAATAAATATGTTTATCAAATAATTTCATTTTATTTAATAAATTGGGTTCACCAACGTCCGTATTAATGTATCGGGAACCGCCCGATATTAAAATTGCACGATTTAACATAATCGCGTACGTGTATATATATATATATTCTAATATATATATACATATTGATACATACAATTAGCCTAATCTAACACTAATTACATGTATTAGCATATGATTAGGAACTAACAACTAGCCCTAATTTGTCGGGTATCACATAATATATGTAAGAAGACTATCGTTGAGGAAAAATTATGCAAAGACATTTTACTTAAAATGTTTAGGCTACATAGTTACAGAGTTAACTATATAAGCGTTAATGGGTTTTATTTTATACTTAGTATTCGATTCGCATTTTATTTTAATTCTGAGGATTTGACTTAGTCAAACCTGCGGATTGAGATACTGCTTGCGAATCGAGTACAGGATATAAATGTGAAGGTCAAACGAGTCAACCTTCACCGAACCCACTTCACTTTTGCGAACTCACTTCATTCCTGCGAGTCGACATTTAGTGAAACGAGATGAAATAGAGATTTTGTTTGATTTCAATTTTATGAGTACGGAAAAGAGTTTTTCAATCCGTAGATTTTGTACACCTTTTCATTGCGATCATTTTGAGATATGGCTCTTCCGTTTGATAAACGTCACAACATCCTTGTTGATCTAGATCTCAGTGCACGAGGAGCTAGCAAGGTAGCTCAGGTGCTTACATTTTTTACACGTTCACGCATTCTTTATGCGATTACAGAGTCTCCACTGATCTCTCAGACGATACTGAATGATTTTTGGACGGATATTCAGTATGATCAGACCGTCAACCCACCAGTGATACGCACAACAGTCAATCAGAGACCAGTTGTCTTTTCTGCATCTGACCTTCGTCAGATTTTACGACTGGGGATAGTAGACCAAGAAGATGGTCCGACTGAGTACCCTATGGATTTTGTTGAGGGTGCGTTAGGTCGTATGGGGTATACGGGTGAGAGAAGAGGATGTCAATTCCTCAAGGCCTTAGTTATTGGGCAATGGAGATTCTTGTGGCATGTTATAGTCACAATTTTTGGACCGAAGAAGGGCGGTTTTGACAAGTTGAGCTCTGCTCTTGTATCGGCCGTGCTGTCACTGGTTTATAATAAACCATACAGTTTTTGTGATTATATTTTTGGAGAACTGGTACCCCAGATATCGGGTACTGTGAGATCTCTCCATTTGATCTACCCGAGGTTCTGCATGCTGATCATCCGTTCTTGGATTGCTGATCTAGTTATCCCTGAGTCGCACTTACATGTTGATGCAATAGCGCTTAGAGGGTACAACGTCATGTTTCCGCAGACCATACGACGTGAGGGGTTTGTGAAGCCAGAGGAACGTGAGCTCTTTGGTTTTCTGATCGATCCGTTATATGTGACGCCACTGAACCATGGTTGGCTAGATGTTGGTCCTGCTGCTGCTGTACCTGAGCCTGCTGCTGATGTGGTTCCTCCTGAAGATCCACAAGAGGTTTTGAATGATGTTTTGGAACAACCTGGACATGTTAGGGAACAGGTGAACCCAGATGTCATTGCACAAGTTGTGCATGAGGTGCTGGTTCAGCATGATGATGCTACAGATCCAATTTTGAGGGAAATAGATCAGTTTATTGCTCCTGTTCAGGATACTGTTGTTGGTACTTCTGGTGGAAAAGATGGTGATGCTGAAAGGATTACATCCTTAGAGTCTAGCGTGAAGGAGTTAGAGAAAATGACGGGATCGGTTCCACGGTTGTTAGCTGAAAATCTTTCTTTAGCACAACAGTTGCTTACTGTTATTGAATCTTATCAGGCATTGATGAAGGTTCATAACACACTGCTTGATGACTGCACTGCCCAGCGACTGAAGCTTGATAATTTGGAAGAACTCGTTTTGAGTCTGCATAAAGAACAGTCAACTCAGGGGGAGATTAGGGTATATAGAGCAGCGTGCAAAGAAGATGAGTTGAAGCTGAAGAGGAGACACGACAGAGACGATGATCCCAGTGCATCTAAAGATAGTGAGCCGACTGGTCCTTTAAACATTGGTGAGCATGCTACTTTTCAGGGGAGTCTGCTGCTGGTGCAAGTGGTAGTGGTTTTGGTACAAGTACTGATACAGCGGTACCGGTTGATACAAAAGCTGGTAAGATAGCTTAGTATTAGATTAGTACTGTTTAGTATTTGTAAATATTTGCACTAAAACAATTGTAACTGAATAATTGTAACTTAATAGTTTTGGTAATATATTCGGCTTGAGATTATTATTACAAGTTAAATATATTAGAAATTATTTAAGTTATTTGATTCTAAAAGGTTAAATAAATTAGTGATCGAAAGTCTTCCGACTCATTGAGAAGTCGTGCGGCGTGTTCTGATTTATTTTAGCGGTCAAAATTTATTTGAACTTAGACATTTTAGATTTGAGATTTTTTATAACTAACAAGTTATAAATGTAAGTCTATTACTGGTTAATTTGTAATTTTATTGTACTTAAATGAACTTCATGAGGTATGCATACTAACAATCGTCTTGTTCTTATTAAAATCTAATATAAATGACTTATTCTTCCTAATATGATCCCTAAGCAGTTAAAATTTTAAGCATTTTAATTTTAAATTCGTTTGCTTTCATAGGATGTTAGTACTCTTAAGTTTTATCTCTTATTTTGTATTTATGTTTAATGATTAATAGAAGTTTTATTTTCTTAAATGTGTTACCCTATGGAAGTAAATTATACTGGATGTGTATTATATGTTGAACAAACGTAATATGACAAATGAAAATAATATATAGGTTAAGTGGATTGTTAATCGAAAGTCTTCCGACTCACATGTAGTCGAGCAACATGTCCTGATTTTATATCGGCGGTTAACTTTTCTATTATAACTTGTATATATTTTAGACTTGTCTATATACTTAAGACCATAAAGTATATAAGTAAATAATTTTAGCTCAAAATTTTCTTTATACAAGATTAACTGTATCACGGGTTTAGTCGGTTAATATATGTAAGAAGAATATCGTTGAGGAAAAATTATGCAAAGACATTTTACTTAAAATGTTTAGGCTACATAGTTACAGAGTTAACTATATAAGCGTTAATGGGTTTTATTTTATACTTAGTATTCGATTCGCATTTTATTTTAATTCTGAGAATTTGACTTAGTCAAACCTGCGGATCGAGATACTGCTTGCGAATCGAGTACATGATATAAATGTGAAGGTCAAACGAGTCAACCTTCACCGAACCCACTTCACTTTTGCGAACTCACTTCATTCCTGCGAGTCGACATTTAGCGAAACGAGATGAAACAGAGATTTTGTTTGATTTCAATTTTACGAGTACGGAAAAGAGTTTTTCAATCCGTAGATTTTGTACACCTTTTCATTGCGATCATTTTGAGATATGGCTCTTCCGTTTGATAAACGTCACAACATCCTTGTTGATCTAGATCTCAGTGCACGAGGAGCTAGCAAGGTAGCTCAGGTGCTTACATTTTTTACACGTTCACGCATTCTTTATGCGATTACAGAGTCTCCACTGATCTCTCAGACGATACTGAATGATTTTTGGACGGATATTCAGTATGATCAGACCGTCAACCCACCAGTGATACGCACAACAGTCACTCAGAGACCAGTTGTCTTTTCTGCATCTGACCTTCATCAGATTTTACGACTGGGGATAGTAGACCAAGAAGATGGTCCGACTGAGTAACCTATGGATTTTGTTGAGGGTGCGTTAGGTCGTATGGGGTATACAGGTGAGAGAAGAGGATGTCAATTCCTCAAGGCCTTAGTTATTGGGCAATGGAGATTCTTGTGGCATGTTATAGTCACAATTTTTGGACCGAAGAAGGGCGGTTTTGACAAGTTGAGCTCTGCTCTTGTATCGGCCGTGCTGTCACTGGTTTATAATAAACCATACAGTTTTTGTGATTATATTTTTGGAGAACTGGTACCCCAGATATCGGGTACTGTGAGATCTCTCTATTTGATCTACCCGAGGTTCTGCATGCTGATCATCCATTCTCGGATTGCTGATCTAGTTATCCCTGAGTCGCACTTACATGTTGGTGCAATAGCGCTTAGAGGGTACAACGCCATGTTTCCGCAGACCATACGACGTGAGGGGTTTGTGAAGCCAGAGGAACGTGAGCTCTTTGGTTTTCTGATCGATCCGTTATATGTGACGCCACTGAACCATGGTTGGCTAGATGTTGGTCCTGCTGCTGCTGTACCTGAGCCTGCTGCTGATGTGGTTCCTCCTGAAGATCCACAAGAGGTTTTGAATGATGTTTTGGAACAACCTGGACATGCTGGGGAACAGGTGAACCCAGATGTCGTTGCACAAGTTGTGCATGAGGTGCTGGTTCAGCATGATGATGCTACAGATCCAATTTTGAGGGAAATAGATCAGTTTATTGCTCCTGTTCAGGATACTGTTGTTGGTACTTCTGGTGGATAAGATGGTGAGATTGAATCAGATTCTTCTACAGATTCTGATGATGTCAGACCCATTTCACCTCCAGCTGGACAAATTTTTTATGGTTCAAGGTTGATGCCTGGTCCGACTGTGAAAGAAAAGCGTAAAGCTAAAGAAGTCGATCCTGACTTCAGTATTCTTGATGAAGGTCCTGAGGTGGCTGAGACTCATCTGATTACTCAATGCAGGAAGCGTTCTAGGACCTTGATTATTCAAGATGGTAAGTTTTATTTAAAGTTAGATAATCATAACTTGCTGTTTATCAGGAGTTCAACTGAGACAGTTAATTCTGTGACAGTTTCTCGAGATACACTGTGGGTGGAGTCTGTAACACTGTGGTTACTGAACTAGTATCTGTACCATCTGAGGTATGAGATAAACGTTTAGTACTACAAGTGTTATCTATTTAATTAGAAATTGAGAAAGAGTTATCTGTAACAATTACTTTTTTATATGTATCTAACTTTACAAGCTGAGACAAGGACGGAGTTACCGACACAAGAATCAGTTTCTCAGGTTATCAAGGAGGGGGTTGTGGAATTAGTGCGTTCAGAACAGTTTCTTACTACCAAGGCAAGCCGCTTTGCAGCTGGCCTTCTCACGACATCCTTATCTCAAGCCATTCCACCACTTTCTAGTGATTCTCATATTGCTTCGTTGACACCGCCTGGACCATCAACGATTTCAGTGACTCCTATGACTGATGCTGAAAGGATTACATCCTTAGAGTCTAGCGTGAAGGAGTTAGAGAAAATGACGGGATCGGTTCCACGGTTGTTAGCTGAAAATCTTTCTTTAGCACAACAGTTGTTTACTGTTAGTGAATCTTATTAGACATTGATGAAGGTTCATAACACACTGCTTGATGACTGCACTGCCCAGCGACTGAAGCTTGATAATTTGGAGGAACTCATTTTGAGTATGCATAAAGAACAGTCAGCTCAGGGGGAGATTAGGGTATATAGAGCAGCGTGCAAAGAAGATGAGTTGAAGCTGAAGAGGAGACACGACAGAGACGATGATCCCAGTGCATCTAAAGATAGTGAGCCGACTGGTCCTTTAAAGACTGGTGAGCATGCTACTATTCAGGGGAGTCTGCTGCTGGTGCAAGTGGTAGTGGAGTTGGTACAAGTACTGATACAGCAGTACCGGTTGATACAAAAGCTGGTAAGATAGCTTAGTATTAGATTAGTACTGTTTAGTATTTGTAAATATTTGCACTAAAACAATTGTAACTGAATAATTGTAACTTAATAGTTTTGGTAATATATTCGGCTTGAGATTATTATTACAAGTTAAATATATTAGAAATTATTTTAGTTATTTGATTCTAAAAAGTTAAATAAATTAGTGATCGAAAGTCTTCCGACTCATTGAGAAGTCGTGCGGTGTGTTCTGATTTATTTCAGCGGTCAAATCTTATTTGAACTTAGACATTTTAGATTTGAGATTTTTTATAACTAACAAGTTATAAATGTGTTATAAACTGGAGAAGCTGTCATGGTTGAAGCTGATGATGAGGTTGAGGGTGGAGAACGTGAAATTTTTAGAGTTTATGACCATCGACACCTAATGAATTTGTCGAGGAAGGATCTGTTAAAGTTGAATGAGAACAGAATCTTTACGACAGAAGCATGGGGTGATTTAGCGAGAGATTATCAGATGACGGTAAAGACTTGTAATAAGATGAAAATTTATGCAGGTAGTAAGATTTACAAATAAAGACCAAAGATAATTTGAAGACATATATGCTAGAGCTATTGTCAAGGGGGAGTCTGTTGAGACATAGTTTGTGACAACAGATCTAGCTTGAAATATGACTAGTATAATTGTCATCAGGTTGATACATTGGTTTAGATTTGTAAATGAATATTTGTTATCAATAGTAGATGAAATTTTGTATTTAACAAATACGTTTTCTGCGAGTCGAGATCTCAAGTCGCAAGGCATTACGAGGCGAGATGAGATTTAAACTCGTAGTAGAATCTAAGCTGTGGCGAGCTGAGTTCATGATTGGGCTTGGGCTGCATAGCGAGTCGAGTCAACTCGCAGGCCCAGCGGCTGCGAATTGAGACAAAGTATAAATATGTTTTCAATTCGTGAAAAACAAAACTTTTGCCATTTCGTTTTTACACCCTGCGAATTCAATCTAGAGAATAACCTAAAGACTAATGGCTAGGCTTTGACGGTTTATAGTAAAAGCTAAGTATTAGTTAAATTTAAACGCGAACTTATTCGCTATAGTAAGATAACGTGAATTGAGGAATTCCGCGCAATAATACTATAGATAACGAAGTTATCGATCCTAAAACTAGGGACTTACACTAACATCTTTTGATCCTTGTGAGTTAACACATTCTATATTGATTATATAGAATTAGGGTTTTGTGTTTGTCAATTCGTTATCTCTAAGGTTGTAAAACCCTGATACGAATGAGTTGTATCCGTCTTGTTGATTTATTTAATAAGATTAGGGATTTGGTGTTAACAATCTTCGTTGTGTTCTTCGTATTATTTTTATTTGTGTTTAATTCTTTTGCTTGGAGTTTAATTGGGACTACACACGTAGATTCTTTTTGCGTTGGATTCGTTTTTCAAAAATGAAGACTTTGATGAAAAGAAATCCCAAAAATTTGTCTCTGATCTTTGGATGTCTTGTACGAATTGTTTGAATCTTCCGTCGTACGTAGAATCTTCATTCTTCATCCGTTTTTGTTGATCCTTCTTCTGTTAGATTCGTATTTTGAAAACTAATATCTTGGATAAGAGAAATCTCAGTGATGGGTAATTTTGCCTTTAAATCTTGTCTTGATGTCTTGAATTTTCAAACGTGTGTGGAATTTTCGTTTTTCGTCCGTTTTGCATGATTTTTCTCGTGCAACTCTTTTTTGACCTTCTTGGCAAAGTTTCATTGATTTAAACATTATCTGAGCTTATTTGCCAAGTGTTGTTCCAGAATGAGAGAGATATCGGTAGTAAAAACGTGACTTTTTACGCAATATCAAGTATCCCACACTTAGAACTTTGCTTGTCCTCAAGCAAACTCATTCATAAAAGGCCTTTAGGAAGATTCTAGTTACATGTATCTTTTAAAAGTACCATTTCCAAAGACATAAAGTTCCAGTTATGAAAAAGTTTTTCTGAGAAACTAAGGGTTTATAGAAGTTGATACTTTCTTCAAGCAACTTAAATGGTAATCATGACTAGGCAATCCTCACAGTGGGTCACTCAAATCACTCAGGTGTTTAGGGTTCCTACTTGCTAGTGTCAATCACTCAGATAGTCAGTCATGCAACATTCTCTTCATAGGCTTGATCAAGAATCAAATCTTCATCACTTTGGATGAGAACGGTACGAATCTTTCAAGATTTATTAGGAAGGAATCGGGTTTTTGGATTTGGGGAAGTTGAAGAGGGTGTGTGAAAGAGAAGATTATGGATTTGTTTTTCCTTGTATCTTTCTTGAAGCTTGGGTGTTTTTTCGAGAAAGTGTGCTTTGGAATTTCTCAGACTTGAAAAGACTTAATAATGCAACCCTTTTTCGGATTTGAATTTTTACTTTTTCTGGACTTTTTGGGTAGTGCCGGCATGTATGTTTCTTCTTTTCTTTCTTTTTCTCATTTTTCTTTTCTTTCTTTTTATCATGCCGTCCCTATGGATATTTTGTCCGAAAGGTTCCGTATGGTATTGGGTTGTGAGGTTGTATGGGCTTTTCTTGTGGGAAATTTGAGAGTGTTTCTGAAAATATTGGAAGACGTAGCTTCCCTAGGTTCGGGAGGAAGATGTAAAGAGAAGTTCTTGTTTGGGTGTGAAGAGTGAGTAGTGAGTGGATGTTTGGTGGTAAGTAGGTGTTGGGATTCCTTAGAATGTATCGAGATAGGTTGTACCTGTGCCACGAATGACACTCATTGATGTGATCTCGAAATGCATTACAAGAGCAAGTTCTAATTCAAACGCATACATCGACACACACATGAAATGAAAAGTGAAGCATTTTAAAGATGAATGCTAATCATGGCTCAAACCTCACGAATCGAATGTTTTGGTCAATGTGTGTCTAGCCATGTGTTGCCCTTTTCATCCGTATCTTATTCTAAGAAAACCGGTTTGTTTCTTTATAAACTTTTTTCTTGCTGTAATTTATACTTTTGAAAAATAGAGGTTCTTAAATAATGTTGCTTTTGAAACCAATTTTTTTGAAAATTTTCTATTTTTAGCCTTTTTTTTGAAAATATTTTTTATGTTACGGACAAGAGGTTAAACTTTCGATTGCAGACCGTATATCCCACACTTAGAGGAACATTGTCCCTAATGTTCGAATCTATCTATTGAACACCTCTTGTTGAAGTATCCCACACTTAGAGATTCTACTTAATTTTGGATTGTTACATAAGTGTAGTGTGGTTTTGAGATCCCACACTTATTTTGGAATATCAGATGAGATAATCAAGGCTTTAAACAGATAGAAAGTTGGAACGGGTTACCGCTTCGTGATACGTTGTGTGTACTTTCGGCTACTTGTAGTAGATTGTTGGGTTGCAGTGTTCGGCTTCTGGCATCTTTCATGGCATGGTCGACAGCTTTCTCCGTTGTGATCTTCGATAAATAGTGTTTGGATTCAAACAAACATGCCACTCAATAATCAAATAATAGCTGCTAAAAGAAAAGTAAAGTGATAAAGTGATACTGGATAGTGGTGATGTCTATGCATTCACAGTACATCAAATACAAATAATAATAATGTCTGGTAGAAAATAGTAAGAAGTCAAAAAGCGGAGGAATCTATTGCTCGGCTGGTGGTGCTCGTGATACTGCTGATGAAGATCCGATAGGTGCATAGGAGGTCTCATCTGACGTTGAATCATCTTTTAGATTATGCTGTCGTTGGGTACCTTCATCTGATGCATCTGATGTTGCTCCTGCGTCTGTAAAAACTCCATCGTGTATCAACTGGTCAACAAATTGCCCTGCAGGCATACCAAAACTGTCAAGTAGCATAACAGGCGATCCCTACTGAGTGTGTCCCCTGATTAAGTCTGTCTGTCCATGGGAGGACACTGGGGCCTGTAATATGATAGTGGGATCGGGTTGTTTGAGACTCCTTCGGCTCTGTGCAGTGAGAACTCGCTTAGAAACTTTGGTTCTGCCATTATCTCTCGAAGGCTGTCCCCTGACTGAACCAACTACTGAGGGGACAAGCTCTCTCGTACTAGGTACCCGTGCTGGAGGTGGTTGTGGTCTAGGTGGAACTGTCCAAGGAGGTAAGCCATGACCACGGCCTGGATATGGGTGAGGTGTCTGAGCAGGAACTGTAGGGGGATATATGTGTGGTGGTGCTCGGCCTAACCCGCATGGTATATCTAGAAGTGGGTCTACCAGTATCCCTGCAATCTGCTGTCTCATAACCCTGTAACATCTGACCTGCATCTGCATGAGCCAATACCAATAGTCTACCCCTGGAGGTGTTCCGTAGTGATAGATGTATCGGGGCATATGTACTCTGGGGGCCGGGATAAAAGGTCCTGCCCTGATAGGCGGTGGTACTACTGGTGGTGGTGCAACTGGGTCTACAGGATCATCCTCGTCCTCATCCTCATATGACTCTGAATCTCGGGGTTCTCTCGACCATTTTCTCTTTTTCGTCCCTCTTAGTATAACTAAATCTGGCACCAGGGTGTCAACACTATCGGGATCCATTGGTCGTGCTCTAATATAAACTGTGTTGAGTCACTGATCGCTAAACTCAAGATGGTCACTGATTACAAGGATTAAGGGGAGATCATAAGGATAAATTATGGGAGATTGTAGAAGTCATTAATCGCTGATAATGTGAAGTCACTGATCATGCCTTATATTCACAGTCTCTGTCCTACTCAATAAAGAACTCTCCATGAAGAAAATGTTTCAAGTCAAGCTCCTGTTGCTAAAGGTCTTATAGTCGTTGTTCGTATCTTACACCAGCGAAAGTCAAAGAAATTATAAAGATCAAAGACTCAACTATGTGTGTCACTGATACTCATCTATCAACGAGAGTCTCCAAGTCTTCTTGAGTTCTTCCTTTTGCTGAATAAAAGAAGTCACTGAAGATTAGCTTTTCAAGTCATTCTTTAGGGCATGTTAGCTCGCACCGAGAATGAGGAGGATTGATGTATCTATCAGTGACTGCAACATTAAATGCCGCATTTAATGAGAAGTTGACATTCGGCGTTATTACGGCGCATCACGTGTTCCTGGTAACTTGAAAAGAGTAACGTGGAAGCATCTGATTGGTTTAAGGTACAAGGTGATATTTCCCAAGACAGAATGTCGAACCATGATGTATCACATCTCAACTACCTCACCAATCAAGCAGCGACACGTGTCCTTCCAGATCCGGAAATTAAGGATTTCAGCGTCTATAAATAGCGTAGTATATTGTACTCCATTTTGTGTTGATTTTTTGTATTGTTACTTGTTTGTCAGTAACTAGTTTGTCTAAAATACGAACAACACCAGCGAGTGAACTAGTAGCGTGTCTGTCCACTATTAGTCCACCTCAACGAGTGAGCAAGTTAGCGTGTTTGTCCACTACTGCTCATCTCCTTTTATAAGAGCTGTATTGTTTGATTTAGATTAGCTTTGGCTAATCTATTCCGCAATAAACAATAGATAAATTTTATCAATAAAAGAATTTATCTTTCAGCTAGTATTGCATCAGCAACTGAACTGCTTATCATACTTATATATTTGTGTTCATATTGCTGTCACTTAAATACGGTTAAAAACTCGCTAAATAAGTTAACACATTCAAACAGAAAAGTTTTTAATTGTATTCAACCCCCCCTTCTACAATTAACTCACTGTTAACGATTCATAATTACTAACATAATAGTGATTAGGGACTCACAATTGGTATCAAAGCAGAGTTGGTTTACATATAATTAAATCAGATCTGCAATGGAATCGGTTAAATACAGTTGTGTTGATTCTGAGTACCAGAAGGGAAATGGCTCCACTACTAAACCACCAGCTTTTGATCCATCTAGAATTGAAACCTGGATGTCCAAGATGATGATGTTCTTAGATCTTGTCGATGATCGCCTTTGTACAATTATTATTGATGGTCCATACACCCCAACTACTATTGTTCCTGCAGTTGCAGCTACTGCAACCACTCCTGCTATACCTGAAATGGTTATGCCAAAAAGGGAGGAACAATGGTCAGATGAGGATAAGCGTATGGTAAGGCTAGACAAACAAGCTAAAATTTACATAAGCATGACACTTCCTGATGAAGTGTTTGAGTCTATTAGATTGTGCACAACAGCGAAACATATGTGGGATACCCTTAGAAACATCTATATTGGAACTCCTGACATAATTCGTTGTAGAGAAGTAAATCTAACTCGTCAATATGAGTTGTTTGCTATGGAACCCAATGAGTCACTGGCATCTACCTATACTAGATATCAAGCTTTAATTAATAAAATGGAAAAAGCTAATATAGGAAAGGACCAGAGATTCATTGTTGAAAAGTTTCTAGAGTTACTACCTAGGAAAACTTGGGGAACCATTGCAACATGCATAAGACAAAGAAATGATTACAATTTTCTCAATCTAACTCAAGTTTATGGAATTTTACTAAATTGGGAACAATCTGAGAAGCTAGATGATCAAAGTGAGCACATTCGTGCTGCACTAGGAGGACAAAAGATTTCGAATGCCCTTGTAGCTGAGCTTGATGAAGTTGATCAAAAGCAGAAAGCAAAGTTTACCAAGCTTAGCTCAAAGTCACTGATTGCAGAAGAAGAAGGTAGTGTCGCTGAAGACCAGTCAAAAGCAAGATATGATGAAGGACTAGAGAAGTTGGAAAGAGACATGGCCATGATGGTTGCAAACTTCAGAAAGAATAGCAGATTCAACAGATCTGCTGGTGCATCATCAAATGATGATTTTAAACCAAAAGGTGAGTGCTACAAATGTGGCAAGCCTGGCCATTTTGCAGCTGAATGCCGGTCCAAAGATGTCAACTCTTTCGCTGATCAAAAACCCAGCTTCAGAAATGACAAGTATAACAAGTACAAAACAAAGTACAAGAAGCTGAAGGAAATGTCCAAGTCAAAGAAAAGGAATAAAGGGTTTATTGCTGAAGAAGGATCTGTCAGTGACTCTGACTCAACTTCATCATCTGATGAGGAAGAAGCAATGATCTGTTTAGACAAGGATTACTGCCTGATGGCTGACGATGTTGCTTTCCATGAAGACATCAAAGAAGTAGCTCAGAAATGTTCAGCATCTGGGTGGGATCCAGAAACTCTCTACAAGGTACATTGTTTTAAGTCTGCATCAGCGACTGAAAAGGATTTAATCTTTGAAACTTTGATAGTTGACTTATCAAATGCTCATGACATTCAGAAAAGACAAGAATGTATGATCAGTGACTTAACATCTAAACTTCAACTTCAAGAAGAAAATTTGTTAAAAATAAAAAATCTTACACTTGATCTTGATGCACAAATACATGAAAATCAAAAATGCATTCAAGAAAAAGTAAAGTTTAAAACTAAATTTTCACAACTCAATGAAGTGATGAAGTCATGGTGTAGATCTGCACTAAAAGTGAATCAGTGTATAAGTAATCAAATCCTAAAACAAGTTAAGGCTATTCTGGGAGGTGATTATGAAACTGCTGCTGCTCTCGCTGATGCAACCAAAGTTGATCAAATATTCAATCCTGATGAAACATTCTCAGAGTTTGTCTTTGAACCAATGTCAATTTTCAGTGAGCCTAAACCAAATTACTTTGTGAGAAGTTCACAGGTTACTAGTAGTTCTGATATTGCTGCAAGTATTGATGAACTAAAGAAACTAGAAATTTATGAATCAACAACTTGCACTGCTCTTATCAAAACTATCGCTGATGATCAAGAATCTATCAGCGACTTCACTTCTGACACTCCAGTCACTGATGATCTTATCATCGGTGACTTGAAGTCAAAGAAGCAAAATGAGGTAGTAAATCTGAGAACTTCTAAGTCTTCATCTAGTGGGAACAGTAAGTCAAAGAAATCTAAGTCCACAAATAAAAAATGCTACAAATGTGGAAGTAGACAACATGTGTCATCAGATTATTCATCATCACAAGTTTCATTCAGTCAACCATCATTAGTATGTCAGCATGTGGTATCTGAATGTTCAGCTAGATCATCTTCAAAATCATAAATAATCAGTGAGCATTCAGATACTATTGATGCAAGACAGTGGAAGCCTGAACCAAAGGCTGACCACCATGAACCCATCTCAGGATGGGTTCATTAATTGAACTAATTGTTTATGTGTGATGCAGGGCATTCTCATAGAGACAATTTGGTATCTGGATATTGGTTGTTCCAGACATATGACCGGATGTAAGTCCTTGCTCAGTGACTACCAGGATGAAAGAGGTCCTGATGTAGTGTTTGGTGATAACAACATTGGTAAGACCAGAGGGTATGGGGTCTTGACCAATGGTAATGTTATGTTTAAGAAGGTGGCATATGTTGAAGGACTGAAGCATAATTTATTAAGCATTAGTCAGTTCTGTGATGCCAAAAATAAAGTGTTGTTTGATCATGAAGCTGAAGTTGTTTACAACAAGAATGGAAGCGCTGTCCTGGCTGCTCAAAGAAAAGGCAATACATATGTAGTCAATATGGACTCAGCACAATCAGGAACATGCTTTTATTCCAGAACCGTTTCAGAAGAAAAATGGTTATGGCATAAGCGTCTCTCTCACCTGAACTTCAAGGCCATCAGCAAGCTCAGCAAGAATGACTTAGTCAATGGTCTTCTAAAGCTAGCTTATGACAAAGACAAGCTATGTTCAGCATGTGAGAAGGGAAAGCATCACAGCTCTTCATTCAAATGCAAACAAATATCTTCAGTGACAGAATGTTTTCAACTGATGCATATGGATCTGTTTGGTCCAGTGAGTTCTCCCAGTCTTGGTGGTAAAAGGTATTGCTTGGTAATTGTGGATGAATACTCCAGATACACTTGGGTATTCTTTCTCAAAGCCAAAAGTGATGCAACACAGGAAATCATATCCTTTATCAAAAAGATGGAAAACTTAAATGATTGTTCAGTTAAACATTTAAGAAGTGATAATGGCACTGAATTTAGAAATATTGACCTTGAAAGTTTTTGTGATTCAAAAGGTATTTCTCAAAACTTCTCTGCACCAAGAACACCTCAACAAAATGGTGTTGTAGAGAGGAGAAATAGAACCTTGATTGAATCAGAAAGGTCAATGCTCATAGATGCTGGTCTTAAGACCCATTTCTGGCTGAAGTAGTCAATACTGCCTGCTACACTCAGAATAGGTCTTTGATTGTCAAGAGACATGATAAGACAGCCTATGAGGTACTAAGGGGGAGAAAACCTGACATAAGTTTTCTCCATGTTTTTGGTAGTACCTGCTATGTCTTAAACAAAAGAGATCACTTAGGAAAGTTTGATCCCAAAGCTGATGAAGGTATATTTGTTGGTTATTCAATCATTTCAAAAGCTTCCAGCGTTTATAATAGAAGAAGGGAATGTATTGAAGAATCAATGGATGTTACCTTTGATGAATCTTATGATAAATCACTCACTGATCCAAAAGACTATGAAAATCTTATTTTTAATACAATCAGTGATGACAAGCATGAGATTCATATATCAGATTGTGAAAGAGAAGATGATGTCCCTGAAGGCACTTCTGGCTCTACTTTAGCTAAGAATGATTCAGGAACTTCATCTTTGCCTATTGACATCCCATCATCATCATCTCATCATCTGCATCAAAATGATAACACTCACTGTCTAAATCAAAGCTTAAACATTAATCATACTTCAAATGCTGTTGTGTCTGATGGATCATCTCTGGGTAATCAAGTCACTGCTGAAGCTCAGCGAATGACTAGATGGACTAAACATATTAATAATCAATTGATTATTGGTGATCCACAATCCAAGGTCCAGACCAGATCAGCAACTGCTAACTTCTGTTTGTTTGTAAGCTTTGTGTCACTGATTGAGCCCAAGAAGATTGATGAGGCACTCACTGATCATCACTGGATAGCTGCCATGCAAGATGAGCTATCTCAGTTTGAGAGAAATAAAGTCTGGAAGTTAGTACCTCAAGTAAGTGGGAAATTTGTGATTGGCACTAGATGGGTGTTCAGGAACAAGATGGATGCTGATGGTGTTGTGATAAGAAATAAGGCCAGACTGGTTGCACAAGGTTACTGTCAACAAGAAGGAATTGACTATGATGAAACCTTTGCACCAGTTGCTAGACTTGAAGCAATCAGGCTGTTCTTAGCATATGCAGCTCACAAGAAATTCAAGGTATACCAAATGGATGTAAAAAGTGCCTTCTTAAATGGAAAGCTGCAGGAAGTAGTGTATGTTAAGCAACCACCCGGATTCACTGATCCCAAGCATCCAGGTTATGTTTATAAGCTGGAAAAAGCTTTATATGGACTAAAACAAGCTCCTGGAGCTTGGTATGACACTCTCTCTACTTTCCTAACTAAATGTGGGTATGTCAGAGGCAAAATTGATAGCACCCTATTTATCAAAAAGGATAAAAGAGATGTTATATTGGTCCAAATTTATGTTTATGATATTATATTTGGGTCTACTAACAATGACTTGTGCAAGGAATTCTCTGACCTCATGACTAAAAGTTATGAAATGAGCATGATGGGTGAACTAACATTTTTCCCTGGTCTGCAAATAAAGCAAACCAAGACTGGTATTTTTATAAATCAAGGAAAGTATGTTAAAGATTTATTAAAGAAATTTGAATTCACCAACTGCTCATCCCTTGCTACACCAATGTCATCTGTAGTAAAATTACATGCTGACCCTGATGGTAAATCTGTAAACATCACTGCTTACAGAGGAATGATCGGGTCACTGCTGTATTTAACTGCTTGTAGACCAGACATTATGTTTGCTACATGTCTATGTGCTAGGTATCAAGTTGATCCAAAGGAATCTCATTTACTCGCTGTCAAAAGAATATTCAGATATCTGAAGGGTACACCAAATCTTGGTCTCTGGTACCCATCTGGTTCAGATTTCTCACTGAAAGGATATTCAGATTCTGATCATGCTGGATGCAAAATGGACAGAAAGAGTACCTCTGGTAGCTGTCAGTTTCTTGGAGAAAAGCTTGTAAGCTGGTCAAGCAAGAAACAAAATTATGTCTCAACTTCTACTGCTGAGGCTGAATATGTCGCTGCTGGAGCTTGCACTGCTCAAATTCTGTGGATGAGGAATCAGCTCGCTGACTATGGTTTTGAGTTTGGAAATGTTCCAATTTATTGTTACAGTCAAAGTGCTATTGCCATAGCAAATAATCCTGTGATGCACTCGAGGACAAAGCACATTGATGCCAGATATCACTTCATCAGGGACCACGTCATGAAAGGTGACATTGAATTGCATTTCATTCCAACTGATTACCAACTCGCTGACATATTTACAAAACCTTTAGATGAGAAAAGATTCACCTTTCTCATCAGCGAGTTGGGAATGTTGAACTTAAATGATTAAACCTGATTGTTTAATAAAAGGTATTTACAAAATATATGGTTTGTAGTTCTAACTCGCTGGCCTATTATTCTCACTGATATAATCAGCAAGAACAATAAGTTAGTTTAGTTATGATGAATAAGTTATATACTTTGTAAATACACATAACAACTCTTTATATCACATAAATAAAATATGTTTTATGCTTCACAATTTGGCTAGTTGATTAGATTAGTATTCTAAGTTGTAATTTGATCAGCGAAATCAAATATGAGACATAATATTTATTTTATTTTAAGATATAACTTATTTTCATCTCTCTGATATTTTAGTTTAATAATTTAATTTGCAATTAAATTATAAAATTAATGTATCAGCGAAGATTCTCCTTATTTAATATGGCATTTATATCGACATATATTCCTTTACATATAATACATTTTGTATTTAATTTTTAATGATTTATATTCCTAATAAATGCTTTATTAAAATATCTCATGGTACTTCGAAAATGTACACTTTTTCTGACACCTCGTATACCTTTCCGGCGTACCACTCCCATCACCATTTAATGCTACCACTTTCCACCATCATCACCCTACTCCCCTACCATCAACCACCACTTTTTGACCACGTACATACGCTTTTTGACTACATGTTTTGTACCTCAGCAACCGTATATAAGCAGTGAGTCATTTTCAATTTAACTTTTACGCTTTCTTGTCTTTCAAAACTTCATCTTCTTCATTTTCTTTCTACAAAAACCCTAAATCTTCTCTCATCTTTTTAAATGGCACGATCAAAATTTTTCAATAACAGTTACACACCGACCCCAGAGATTCAAGCTCTTAGAGCCTCTGCGGTCAGTGAGACACTAGTCGTTACAGTTCCCAAATCTAATTATTTGGGAAATGTAACTTGTGCCAAACCAGAGTATGCGGAGGCGATAAACTTTTTGCAAAATCACTTTATCCTCCCTGCTCTTACCTTGTCTCCTGGGGAAATGAACCCAGAATGGCTTAGTGAGTTTTGGTTTACCTGCACTCACCATGTTGTCGCTGGTGTTTCATAACTCAAGGGTTTTATCGACAATGGTACCCAACCCATTATCATCACTGCCAGCACCATCCGATCCATTTTACAACTGCCGATCGCAGAGTCTTACGAGTCGCTGCCAGAGAGCGACGAAGCCAAACAAGGCCTAGTTGATCTTACTGAGATTGAGTGTAAATACTCAGTCGATGGCAGTGGCAACCGTAAGTACTCTACGGTCCACAAAACTAAGATGGATGGTGTTTGGAATGCAATTTTTACAAATTTCATTCAATCATTGGGTACAAAATCCAGGAGCTATGACCAATTCAGCTCCCTGGAAGCCCAGATTAGCTGGTCACTGATCAACTCTCCAAGAGTTGATTATGCGAGTGTGATCTTTAACGAGCTGATCACCAAAGTCGCTGAGCCTACCAGGGCAAAATACATGCCCTATCCAAGGTTCCTCTCACTGATCTTTAGAGATCAGTTTGATGCCTATGATAGGATACCCTTTCAGGGTTTGAGCCCACTCTGGTAGGATCTCAAATTTTTGCAAAACCAGCGACTGTGGTTTTACTAACTTTTATGAAACACCCGGGGATACTTGCACCCCAGCCTGTAACTTCTGTACAAATGTCAGTTGCTGCCCCCCCATCGACCACGTCACTGACCACACCCCCAGTGACTACTGTTGGTCAACCACCAATCAAGAAACCACCAACTGCTCCCAAGAAAAAATCCAAATTAGGGTCCCTGACATTAAAGGTTCAGGGACATAGCTCAAAGAAGACATCTACGGATGCCAGGGGTGAATCAGTGACTGTATGTTCAGTTGCTGAGGGCACCACTGCTAAACCCTCCACCTTACCTGCTTCGCTGGACTACCGAAAGTCCAGTGATTCTACAAAGGGAAACCAACAGACAGCTGCAGTGGATCAAACCACTGTTAGCAGTGATTCGGGTGCATCCCACACCCTCAGATCGAGTCAACCCAGCCACTTGTCATCCTCACGAAAGGATGACATTTTAGAAAAAGGACTAGTGACATCAGTGGGTGATAACACACTCATTGCTGATGTCACACCACTGGCTACAGACCCGGGCCATCTCTCATCTATCACTGCACCGACTATCAATGTCTCACCACCGACCCATGGTGAGATACAGGTCACTACTTCTATTTCCAATGAACCATCAGCTAAATCACAAGCTGATGATGGGGAAATCATGCCCATGGACACCTCAGATGATACCCAACCTATTCCTCCACCCACCTCTAACTCTCCTATCAGAGAGCTCTCACCCACCTCCTTCTCTAGTGACAACATTCACATCACTGCTACTGGTCAAACCACACCCACTGACCATGTAGTCCATTCTACACCTACTCCCTCTATACCTCCCACAACTACTCCACCAAACACATCTACCCACTCCACATCAGATCAGATGGAGTACATTGCCTCATCCCAAACCCAGATTAAGATGCTCACTGCTGACCGTGAGGCACTTATAGGCAATGTCTCCGTTCTTCAAAAAGTCGTCACTGCTCTCACTGATGTGTATAACTCCATTGAACCATGGAGCACATCTGTCAGTGAGAAGGTGCAAACGGTAGCTGATGCTAGTGCTGTAATAAACCATGCAGTCACTGAGCTAGCCTCCTCCTCCACCACAAATTTCACAAATCATGCTGCAGCCATTGCCCAGCTAACCACCAACCAAAATGACCTAGCTATATGTGTATCCAATTACTTATTTAACACTGATGCTATTGTTAAGGTGCTTCCACAGATTACTAAACAAATGGGAGCAATAAGAGCTGAGGTCGCTGCCCTCAGAACAGAAACTGCTGATGGGTTTGAAAGGGCAGTGGGCCAGTTTGTGCAGACCAGTCAGGGGGAGAATGATGAAGAAGAAGATGACATCTCAGTCTCTGATCCTGAGATGCCTCCTGCTATGACTGATCCGCTTACAAACAAAGCTCACAGGGAGATAGTGCTCACCACTTATGCACTTCGACCTATTGCTGAACAACCAGAGATGGAAGCCCTTGCAGTTGCTGAACTGTATTAGGTAGATATGGATATAGCTATGGATACAGTGGATGTAGCTGAATGCTTTCCTGAGTTCAGTGCTGAAGAGCTCAGGAACTATAATGGGCTGATAAGGCAATGGGGTGAGGATGAAAAATCTAGGGTTGAGGGTACCTCAGTGAGCTATGAATTGGCTCGCTGGGAATGGATGAACAGGGAGGTTGTAGATGATGTATCTGATTATGAGGAAGATGATACCATCATGCATGATGCTGATGATGATGATGACAACAATGATGAAAATGGTCAGGGAGGTGATCATAAAAATGGTCAGGGCTCAGAAAGTGAAGATGAAGATGATGTCAATATGGAGGATCAACAACCCATATCATCTGTCATTAAAAGGAAAACGACCAGTGACACTTCTTCTGCATCAACACCTCCATCTAAGAAACAACAGGTCAGTAACCCTCAATCACATACTGTCATATTTGAGGTAACTGTACCTTCATCTCCACCACCTACCCAAATCCTACCCTCATCCACAGCAACTACAACTACAATTACCCAAACAACCAAAATAACCACACCAACCCCAGCAACATTAATACCAATCTCCACAGCAACTCTCTCCAACACTACCACATCATACACTTCCCCTACAGCATGTCTTTCATCTGACTCAACCTCAGAAAGCCTCTGTCCTGATGAGACTAAAGATCAGCGAGTTGCTTGAAAAGTAAAGGCAAGACAGGACAGGGAGCAGGAGATGATCATGAAAATAACTTTTCAGGCTGAGTTAAGAGAGGAACAAGAAAGAAAAAGGCTGCTGAAAGAGCAATCTGATGCTGATCGAGCTTACCTACTGGAATTGAGCACTAAAGATGCAAATGAAAGGGCCAGACTGCTTAAACTTAAGCAAGATCAAGAAGAGTCTGATGCTGCAATTGCCAGGGTACTCGCTGAAATTGAAGAGAGTGAGCTAGAGAAATAGAAGTTGAAAACATCAGCTAGCAAGAGCTCTAAAAAGAAAGGGGGAGCTGTCAAAACATCAGTGGATAGAAAATGGGATGAGATAGATAGAAAAAGGTTTGCTGCCCGTATGACAGGGAGATCAAACCCTACACCTATTACCAAGGTAAAGCTAAAGAAGTCTAAGAATCAATCTCAACCTCAGCTACTCATTCAAAGAGGTTCAGAGACTCAAGCCATGCTACTTGATCAAGTATGCAAGCTGCACAGAGAGGAATGGAATGAAATTAGGCTTGCTATCAGCCACTCTACAAGTGCAGCTAAGGCTGATGTCCTGAAAGAGATTGATAGGCTATATCAGAAAATGTTGTCGCTGCAACTTCTCAGACTAGAAGATACTGTCACATATGGTGAAGAGATTGTTCAGCCACCAAGCCCAAGGTATAGGTCAGGCACTAGCAACATCTATCGAATCCCTAACACTTCAAAGCTAAATCTGTCTATCCCTGTTGGTGTGCCAAAGCTTGAAGGACATGAAGTCACTGAGGGGGAGAAGGGTCTGGTATACAGGGACCTAAATGGTGCCCTTAGGTTTCAGAGAGAAGCTGAACTTGAGAAGGTTGACCAAGAACAACTCATACACCTAATCAGGTCAGCTAGCATGCTTCCTACAAAATCAAAAATCAGAAAAGCTATTCTCGATGAAGCCTTGGCAAGAAAATTCAGATAACTGCCCTCCAAAGACAAGTATGAACATGAAGCTGAGCTTGGCATAGTGAAAGAAGAGGAGATGTGGAGAGATAAATAAATTAGATCTTTTGTAATAGTTAGTCTCTTGTAAATATTTATTTCATGATATAAATGAGGCTTGAAACAGAAAATCTACAAGTACAAGTCTCTGGGCGACCAACCTACAGTCAGAGACTAAAAACCTTTCAGCAACAAATATTTACAAGTATAAGTCTCTGAGCAACCAACTTATCATCAGAGACTAAAACTTTCCTACAACTAGTTTGTTTAAGGGAGCTTTGACTTAAACCATTTAGGGGGAGATTGTTGAGTCACTGATCGCTAAACTCAAGATGGTCACTGATTACAAGGATTAAGGGGGAGATCATAAGAATAAATTATGGGAGATTGTTGAAGTCATTAATCGCTGATAATGTGAAGTCACTGATCATGCCTTATATTCACAGTCTCTGTCCTACTCAATAAAGAACTCTCCATGAAGAAAATGTTTCAAGTCAAGCTCCTGTTGCTAAAGGTCTTATAGTCGTTGTTCGTATCTTACACCAGCGAAAGTCAAAGAACTTATAAAGATAAAAGACTCAACTATGTGTGTCGCTGATACTCATCTATCAGCGAGAGTCTCCAAGTCTTCTTGAGTTCTTCCTTTTGCTGAATAAAAGAAGTCACTGAAGATTAGCTTTTCAAGTCATTCTTTAGGGCATGTTAGCTCGCACCGAGAATGAGGAGGATTGATGTATCTATCAGTGACTGCAACATTAAATGCTGCATTTAATGAGAAGTTGACATTTAGCGTTATTACGGTGCAGCACGTGTTCCTGGTAACTTGAAAGAGTAACGTGGAAGCATCTGATTGGTTTAAGGTACAAGGTGATATTTCCCAAGACAGAATGTCAAACCATGATGTATCACATCTCAACTACCTCACCAATCAAGCAGCGACACGTGTCCTTCCAGATCCGAAAATTAAGGATTTCAGCGTCTATAAATAGCGTATAGTATGTTGTACTCCATTTTGTGTCGATTGTTTGTATTGTTACTTGTTTGTCAAACTAGTTCGTCTAAAATACGAACAACACCAGCGAGTGAACTAGTAGCGTGTCTGTCCACTATTAGTCCACCTCAGCGAGTGAGCAAGTTAGCGTGTTTGTCCACTACTGCTCATCTCCTTTTGTAAGAGCTGTATTGTTTGATTTAAATTAGCTTTGGCTAATCTATTCCGCAATCAACAATAGATAAATTTTATCAATAAAAGAATTTATCTTTCAGCTAGTATTGCATCAGCAACTGAACTGCTTATCATACTTATATATTTGTGTTCATATTGCTGTCACTTAAATACGGTTAAAAACTTGCTAAATAAGTTAACACATTCAAACAGAAAAGTTGTTAATTGTATTCAACCCCCCTTCTACAATTAACTCACTGTTAACGATTCATAATTACTAACATAATAGTGATTAGGGACTCACAAACTGTGCCATCCCTCAAAATTTTGATTATCCCCATCATCCTCATAAACTCATAATCTATCGGTTGGGCACTCCAATTTGGTAGACTCTTAGTTAATGTGAGCTATCACTGCAATCCTTCTATCGGGCTAACACGGAGGTGTCCACAATCAGGCAAATAGAATGTCACATGGGTTGCAGCATATATTAAAGCATACACCGAAAGTTCTCTCAAATGTATACCCATATTATCTGATAGTTAATCTCGAATCCTATTCCTCAATCTCGATCGTCAGAGATGTCCGAATCATTTCATAATTTGTTGAATAAACAATCTTATGAACGAGGTTTACCCTCACCGGAATAGGTTGGACTAACTGGTCTAGGTGGCCGGATAATATGTCATCACTTATTCGTATGAATTATCAACATTATTCAGGTATGCAAGAATACAGGGATGGTTTGCACTACAAATGGAAACTTAAGTAACACATTTATTATTCGATTCATAATATAACTACCTTCGGTCGTTCTTGACTTCCATACATTTGTACTCCGCCGTAGGCGTTTCCAGTACTATATCAGAGAACAGTCGAATGGGGGCCGTCATATTACTTCACGATATTTAATGCCAATTGTATTTCACTATTATGATGATCCTAAGGCAACAATCAAACAAGAACATGCAATAAGACGATCAAAGCAACAGTTTAATATAAGCATACAAATGTATTATTTAAATCGAAGATATTCCGAAAGTTGTCTCAAAAATATCGTCTATATGAATTTTATCTTAATCTACCTCTATTCCCATATTCAGTGTCTCTTGGATCCTATTTTGGTCTAGAGAACACCGGCCATGCCGAGCTCAATAATTCAATCTAACATAGTATAACTAAGTGACCTATATCCTATGAGTTAGCTACGTTCATTTTTGGATAAGGTTTTAGTCACAACATAAGTTGGGCAGATAAACGATAAAGATTTAATTCCTACATCTATTTGTAATATAAACCATCCGCAATCTCATAACATACAACACAATTACATATTTAAAACTCTCTAAACGACTATCATAGCAGACAATTGGGTTATCTAGTTAATCATGGCAATTCTAGCATGCATATTTAAATTTATAAAATAAAGAGCAAACATATCTAAATATGGAAGATAGATTAAAACCTGGAAAGGTATACAAATAACTCGTAGCTATAATGCATCCCGGAACACCTCCGTATAAATCTTCCTTAGTTAATTAATTAGCTATTCTAATTAATTAAACTATCCTAAAGTAATAAATAGTAATTTTACAAGAAAGAAAGTGTATGGAGTGTGTTTTTTAAAGATGTGAAGGTTTATGAAATGTGTGTGTTCAAATGAACCATGGGTACTCTATTTATAGGGGAAAATTGGTGCATTCTAGCAACTAGGGGCATATGTTAGCAAAAGGTGGGAAAATTGCTAGCACATGTACCCAAAAACGCGTAAAGGTCTAGCACGTGTACCCCAAAGTCGCGGAAAAGGTCTAGCACGTGTACCCTGCGAGTACAGGCGAGGACGGAAAATCGCACAGGGGATAAGGGGTGGCCATCTGGCGCCGCCACCATGGTGGCCGGCGGTGGCTGCCACCTGCCCGCCCCGGTTCGCTGTATTTTGCCTCGTTACTCGATTCGTGCGTATCTCCTTCGTTATGTGTCCGTTTGCATTGAATCTTTTTGCATTTGATTTGTTTTTCAAAAATGAAGATTTTGATGAAAAGAAATCCAAAAAATATGTCTATGATCTTTGGATGTCTTGTACGAATCTTTTGAATTTTCCGGCGTACATAGAATCTTCATTCTACATCCGTTTTTGTTGATTCTTCTTCTGTTATATTCGTATCTTGAAAACGAATATCTTGGATAAGAGAAATCTCAGTGATGGGTACGTTTTCCTTTAAATCTTGTCTTGATGTCTTGATTCTTCAAACGTGTGTGGAATCTTCGTTTTTTGTCCGTTTTGCTTGATTTTTCTCGTGCAACTTTATTTTGACCTTCTTGACAAAGTTTCATTGATTTGAACATTATTTGAGTTTATTTGACAAGTATTTTTTCAGAATGGGAGAGATATCGGTTGTAAAAACGTGACTTTTTACGCGATATCAAGTATCCCACACTTAGAGTTTTGCTTGTCCTCAAGCAAATTGTCAGAAAAACTTCTTTGAAATTCTGGAAGGGTGTCTTCGTATCCTGGAGAACTTGATTCCTATAGGCTGGAGGTTTTAACCTTTGATGCTTTCTCAAACTACCGGTTCTAACAAGCTTTCTTTACATGACTGGGGCCCTCACAGGTGGAGGCTCAATTCACTCAAGTGTATCGGGTTTCCTAATTTCTAATTCACTCAGGGGCCAGTCATGTAGCTCTTTCGTCGTCATAAGCTCGGTTGAGAATCAAATCTGTAATACTCAAATGGGGACGGTGCTAATTATCCCTAGACATTTGTAAGAGGGTAAAGATGGATATGGAAGAGGGGTTTTGTAGGTGGTTTAGTGGGGTTTTGATATAGCCTAAGAGTTTGTCTGTGATGACTTATCTTTGATGTTTTAGTGATACCTCTTTTTGGATTTCTCTCTTTGAGAGCATTCTTTTCATGTTTTCGTTTGAAGAACCTTCCCCTTGGCATTAAATGATCCTTGGGTATTTTAGTTCTTTGGTTCCTCCTGGCAGCTTTGCTTTTGCTGAATTATGCTTTTCTTCAGAGTTCCCCTTCTCATTTTGGATAGTATTTTTATCCTTCGGGGATATTAATGTGTTTCTTCCAGTAATTCTTCTTGACAGAACAGAAACTTAGGCTATGGCCAAGAGATGGAAAGGAATGGTTGGTTTCTTGAAGTGAGTTTTTGAAATGAAAAAGCTAAGGCTCAACAAGTTTTCTACTTGATCTTTAATGCTGAAAGTGAGCATTGGTTAGGTTAGGCTTGAAAATAGGGGTTTTTATGAGAGGGTTTTATCCTAGGAAATGTCGAGGTCTTCTAATTGCACCTTCATCACGTATGAATCCCATCTTTGTAGATTTGAAATGTATTGCTCAAGCAAGTTCTAACTTAAAAGGCATACATCGGCACACTCTTAATCGAAAAGTGAAGCATTAAAGATAAATGCTTTTATATGGCTCAAGATTCCTCACTTATTTTGATGGTTTAATGCCTTGTCATGCGATTGCTTGTTTTGAAACTTAGTTCGAAAATCTTTCAAAGAATTTTACCCATTATTGTCGATTTCCTAAACATTTGGATTTTCGTTGACCGGAAATACCCTTTTAGACTTTCAAAAATTTGAAAATTTTGCTGAAAATCTGAGTTTGCTTAAAAGATTGATCAAAACTTTATGTTGCACTTCAGTAGTGAATACTACAGTTATTCCACACTTAAAAGAACATTGTCCCTAATGTTCCATTTCTAAGTTAGGTTAATCCCACACTCAGATTTTGAATGAGGGTAAATATTTTCGAAGTCATTCTCTGTTTTGTGAGTTACAATCCCACACTTTAGAGTTTTACTTTGAGTTTTGGTGTGTTAATCAAGCAAAGTAGGGTTAGAAGAGGTACTTCCTTTTGTTGCGTGCGTTGCCACTGGATTTTATGGACCAGGTTCAAGTGTGTGAAATTGCTGGAAATGGATCAGGCTCATTGGAAATGAACTTGTTCCATAATTTCCATGTCAAGTTCTGCATAATAAATATCATCCAGAAAATACAAATGTCAATACACGTTAATACTAAACAGAAATAACATAACTAATAATAACAAATCCATGTCAGCATAGAGCGCCTCCCAATCGGTGAAGTCATCATCCATAAAGATCGTGTTTTCCATGACCGATGTAGGAGATGCTGGTTCCATGATGGTATTGACTGGAGATGCAGTGCCATCCTCTGGGTCCTGAATCCAAGCATCTACTGCAGCGATCTCATCCTCTAGTGGGTCCGTAATAGTGGGGTGGTCCTGCGCAATCAGGTTCCAAGGTGGGAATAGGTCCCACGGTGGAATGTGCGGAGCGGGATCAGGTCCCATCTGAAAAGGGCACACAGGTGTGGAAGGAAGGCCTAGAGCAGTGTGGATCTCAGTGATGGCAGTGTGCTGGACCTCGAGGGCTCTCAGTATCGACCAAGTGACAGCAGGGTCCACTGCAGTTACCCCATGATGAAAGGTGGGTACTTTGGAGGTCCCTGTGGTCTGTCCCTCGGATTGGTGAGATGATGGTAACCTAGCATGGATGGAATGTAAAAGGAAGGTCTCCTGAACGTTCACCTCCACCAAGTCTGCCAAGGTCTCGTCCAATCGAGGGGGCGGTGACTGTGATCCCCTGATGGTCCTCATGCTACTACCCGGTGATGAACTCCGGAGTGATACATGGCACGTGAGCGTCTCTGACTGGGGGCTCATGCTCTAGCTAGCTGCGAACTCATCCTGCAAAATACAAAAGGTTAATGGTCGAAACATAATCATCAGCCTCTTATAGGGCGAGGTACTGCTTAAGAATGGATTAGATCAGAAATAATAGAAAAATTAATGCGGAAAAGATAAGATAGGCTTGGGATGCCTCCCAAGAATGCTTTGTTTAACGAGTCTCGTAGCTTGACTCATTCATACCTACTATTCTAGTAGGGTGGTTCATAGTTGTAGACTTCCTCGGTTATGGGAAAGTCTTCTACATAGTGTATTAAACGGTGATCATTCACTTTGAAATTCCCATCTGGGGCCTCGAGTTCGATGACACCATAAGGAAATACCTTAGAGATTGTGAATGGACTGCTCCACCGTGTTTTGAATTTACCAGAAATCTTCTTAAACCATGAGTTAAAGAGTAGAACCTTATCACCTGGACTGAACCGTGTGGGGCGAAGCTTAGAATCACGGAGCAACTTGGTTCTTTCTTTGAATTTGTAGGAGCTTTCATAAGCTTGATCCTTAACTCTGCTAGCTCGTTTAGTTGCATTTTCCGGTGCGTTCCCGTTATCGTTGGATCTAAGCTGCAGTTTTTCAGCGCCCAGTAAGCTTTGTATTCGAGTTCAATTGGGAGATGACATGCTTTTCCATAAACGAGCCTATAGGGGGTTGTTCCTAATGGCGTTTTATAAGCTGTTCGGAATGCCCATAAAGCATCATCTAGCTTATCTACCCATCTCTCCTTGTACTGACCAACTATTCATTCCAAGATCCTTTTCAGTGCCCTGTTTGTAATTTCTGCTTGCCCATTTGTCTGTGGGTGGTAGGCCGTAGACATTTTGTGGGTAACACCGTATTGTGGCAACAGTTTCATAAATTGCGTATTGCAAAAGTGCGTGCCTCGATCGCTGATGATCGCCTGAGGGGTTCCAAACCGGCATAATAGCTGTTTTAAGAACTTTTTTACGACCCTTGAGTCATTTGTTGGAAAGGCTTGAGCTTCGGCCCAAATGGATACGTAGTCGACAGCTACCAGGATGTATTCTTTTCCGTATGATTTTGGAAATGGTCCCATGAAATCTAATCCCCATATGTCAAATATTTCACATGCTTGGATATTCGTTAACGGCATTTCATGATGCGTTGTGACATTTCCAAACCTTTGGCAAATATCGCAGCGTTTCACCAAGTCTTGTGCATCTCTGAAAATAGTAGGCCAATAGAATCCTGAGTCGTAAACCTTCTTTGCTGTCAAATTGGCTGCGTGATGTCCTCTGGTAGGTCCGTGATGGCTTTAGTGGAGTATATGTTCGGCTTCTTTCCCATCGACACATCTTCTCACAATTTGGTCGGGACAGACTTTGAACAAATATGGATCATCCCAAAAATAATGTTTGAAATCGCTGAAGAACTTTTGTCTTCGCGATGATATCATCCCCTTTCTTGTTATCCCTCTAACTACGAAATTGGCAATGTCTGCAAACCAAGGATCGTCAGTGAATTGCGAACCTTGCATTTGTTCTCCTAAACTCATTAACTGCTCCTCTGGGAATCGATCTTTAATATCTCTTTGTGCAAGTTGTTCCATTGATGAGTTTTCTAGTCGACTTAAATGATCTGCGGTGACATTTTCTTCTCCTTTCTTATCTTTTATTTCGATGTCGAATTCTTGTAGGAGTAGAATCCATCGTAACAATCTGGGCTTTGCGTCTTACTTTTTGAAGAGGTATTTTAGAGCTGAGTGATCCGTGTATACTATTGTTTTGGACAATATCAGGTAGGATCTGAATTTTTCAAAGGCGAACACTACGACTAGCAGCTCCTTCTCGGTGGTTGTGTAGTTCTCTTAAGCGTCTGTGAGTGTTTTGCTGGCGTAGTAGATTAGTCGAAAGTGATTGTCCTTCCTTTGCCCTAGAACAGCTTCAACTGAGAAATCACTAGCGTCGCACATGATTTCAAATGGTAGACTCTAATCTGGAGCGACCATGATTGGTAAATTAGTTAGCTCCTTTTTCAGGTAATTGATACTTTCATGCAGTTCTCATCAAATATGAACTTGATGTCTTTTCCTAGCAGGTGGGTGATGGGTCGCGATATCTTGGAGAAATCCTTGATAAAACGGCGGTAGAACCCAACGTGTCCTAGAAAGCTTCAAATGGCCTTAATGTTGGTTGGTGGTGGTAGTTTGGCAATGGTTTCGACTTTTGCTTTGTCTACTTCGATTCCTGACTTTGATATTCGATGTCCTAAAACTATTCCTTCCTTCACCATAAAGTGACATTTCTCCCAATTCAAGACGAGATTTGATTCTTGACACTTGGCGAGCATTTTATCGAGGTTGGACAGGCGTGATGCGAAAGTGTCTCCAAAGACCGAAAAATCATCCATAAAGACCTCCATGCATTGTTTAATCATGTCGTGGAAAATTGCAACCATGCATCTCTGGAATGTTGCAGGTGCGTTGCATAATCCAAACGGCATTCGTCGGTATGCAAACGTTCCGTATGGGCATGTGAACGTTGTCTTCTCTTGGTCCTTTGGATCGAGTGGGATTTGGAAATACCCTGAGAAACCATCAAGGAAACAGTAGAATTCATTTCCTGATAGTCTTTCGAGCATTTGGTCAATAAATGGAAGCGGGAAGTGATCCTTACGAGTTGCTTCATTTAACTTTCGGTAGTCGATGCAAACTCTCCAACCGGTAACTGTCCGTGTTGGGATAAGTTCATTTTCTTCATTTGTAATGACGTCATTCCTCCTTCTTTGAGACGACTTGAACAGGGCTAACCCAAGGTAAGTCGGATATTGGGTAAATCAATCCAGCGTCCAAGAGTTTGATAACCTCTTGTTTTACCACGTCCTGAATCTTAGGATTTACCCTCCTCTGCCTTTGTACGGATGGTTTGAAATTGTTTTCCATGAGTATTTTGTGTGTGCAATAGTTGGGACTGATTCCTTATATATCAGAAATTTTCCATGCGATTGCCTTCTTGTGCGATTTCAGAACATCGAGGAGTTGAGCTTTCTCCTCGGGTTTTAACTCTTTTGATATTATTACCGGGAGTTGTGATGTTCCGTGGAGGTAAGCGTACTCAAGGTGGGGTGGTAATTTTTTTAATTCGAGGTTTGGTGGTTCTTCAATAGACGGCTTCATTCTAGCTATCTCGTCTCTAATCAGTTTCTCATATTCAGCTTGGAATGGCGTATTGTCTATCTCAGGTTCAGATGTGGAGATTGATGCTATTTCAACCCAATCGGTTTTATTTGAGAATTCTTCCTTCTTTAGCTCGTATTTGTTGACTGATGATGAGGAAACTTCATCATTTCTGGTGAGGATGATCCCTCCGTCATCGGTGAATTTGAATTCTTGAAATTTAGCGGATGAGGATTCGTTTATAGTGATTTCAGGGTGTGGAAATGGTGGTGGTTCGGGTTGGTTGGTTAATTGAGGCTCAAGTGGCAGCGGTTCAACACTCATTCCCTTGAATGAATCTAGTATTTCTTCAATTGAAGGAAATGGGTTTGGTCCGTTGAATATGGGTTTATCTCTTATTAGCCAAGGTATCGGTGTACCACACCCCAATGGAACAGTGATTGTTTTGCCATTGGTGCGAGGAGATTTCTTTTCAAACAGGGGAAATAGTAGTTCGTCGGATGTTGTTGGCGAAGTGATTGTGGATTGTAGCCTAGGGTCCTCGTTATATAGCTTCCGAATGGTGATTATGGTGTTGGGTATCGTATCCTGGCTTGATAGTGCTAGCACTTCGTGGAGATGTTCATCAAAAATATCCTGCATGGTATCACACAAACCAAGGTCCTCTTCCAGAGGTTGCTTCATTAATCGATCGACATTAAAGGTGACCTCCTCTTTCCCAACTCTTAGTTTTAAAGATTTTTCATTAATGTCAATTACGGATTTGGCAGTATTTAGGAATGGTCTACCTAGGATGAACGGGATATGGGTGTCTTCCTCTATGTCCATGACAATAAAGTCTACTGGAAAAACGAACTTATCGACTTTGACCATGACATCTTCAGCAATTCCTCGAGGGAGCTTAACTGATATATCAGCTAATTGTATGGTCATACGAGTAGGCAGTAGGTCATCTAGTCCTAATTTCTTATAGAGGGAATAAGGCATAAGATTAACACTAGCATCTAGGTCTGCTAAGGCGTTACTAATCTGAATTCCTTGGAGAAAACAAGGTATAGTAGCGTCCAGTGTCGCCTAATTTAGGTGAGAGACCACGTTGAACAATTAAAGAACATTCAGCATTCAAGGGTAAACTAACTATTTGCCTAAGTTTTTCTTTGTTTGAAAGGAGTTCTTTAAAGAATTTGGCACAAGAGGGCATTTCTACTAAAGCATCTAATAAACTAACGTTTAAGTGCAGGCTTTTAAATATATTCAGATATTTACCGAATTGGGCTTCTTGCTTTTCCTTCTTTAGTCTACCAGGATAAGGTATTCTCGTGTGAGGTACATTGTCTGGAGTTTTGGATGGGTCAGATGTTATGACAGGAATGTCAATTGACACATTTTCACTAGGTGTAGGTGTGGGCAAAGAAGTGTTTTCGGGGGTGTTATCGGGTGGTGGTGGATCAACTTTGGTTACTTTTCCTCTTCTAGCATGATTAACACATCATCACTTGGTGGATGAGTGGTGTCATTAGTGATTGCCCACGTACTTTCCTCAATAAAACTTAAGTTTTTTGTTGGGACATGTATGTGTGACAACAGATCTAGCTTGTAATAGTACTGGTGATTATTGTAATCAAGTTTGTACAATTGATTTGGATTTGTAAATGATATTAGTTTGGTATTAATATTCGTTAAATATATTAGTATGTTAAAGTGTTAGACGAATATCGAATACGATGTTACAAACTAAAGTCTGTGAGATGAGATCTCAAGTCGCAGAACTTAGTCCTGCGAGATGAGATCTGGGCTCGCAGAGCTGCGAACCGAGTCAAACTTTGGGCTTGGTCGTGGGCTGCGAGTTGAACTCAACTCGCAGAGTCCATCGACCTGCGAATCGAGTTTGATTAAAACCTATAAATACTCAATTAGGTTAAACTAAAAAGGACTTTTGGCCATTCGATTTCCAGAGGACAAAAACACTATTCTAAGCAGTCATAAGGTTAGGTATTGATCGATTAACTTTAATTAATCGATACAAAACCTTGTTGATAAATCAATTCGCTATTATCTTGCGAAACAAATTGTTCACTTATTGTGAACCAAGTATTGAGGAATTCCGCGCCTTAATACCTAAGATAACCTCGTTATCGATCCACGTACTAGGGACTTACAATTGGTATCAGAGCTTTCGGGCTAAATACTTAGTTAGTTCGAGGTTATTTGGATAATAACGATAGATTTAGGGTTGTTGTTATGATTAATCTTCGTAAAAACGATCAAAATCAGTCTCTGGAAGTTTTTAGTTTCGTAATCGACCGAAATCTTAGGGTTTAATCGATTAGAAAACTAAAATTTTCGTTTTAGGGTTTTTCAGCCGATTCTGCGAACTGAGTTCCCCTCTGCGAACTGAGTTCACCCTGCGAACCGAGTTCTTTTGCGAACTGAGTTCCCCTCTACGAACTGAGTTCCCCCTGCGAACCGAGTTTTTCTGCGAACCGAGTTCTTGTCCTGCGAATCGAGTTTCTGCGAAGTGAACTTTCTGATTTTTCTGATTGTTAATTCCCGAAACTCTTAAAATGTCTGACATTAGCAAAATGATTGAGATGGAGCACGAGGTTGGAAAATCTAATACTCCACCTAAGTTGTTACGTGTTGAAGACTATTACAGTTGGAGAGATAGGTTTGAATCTTATTGTAGATTCCATAATCTCTCAATCTGGATGTGTATCAAAGGAGGATACACGGCACCCACTCAAACTATTCAAAATGTTGTTGTTATGGTATCCTATAATCTGATGAGTGAACAACAAAAGAAAGACTATGAGAATGAAAATAAAGCTCATTCTTGTATCAAGATGTGCTTATCTAAGGAAATTAATCATCAGTTAAAATCTTTTCATACTGCTAAAGCACTTTGGGAAGCGCTTGAGAAAAGATGTGAGGGAAGTCCACAAGTACAAGCAAGCAAGAAGAAGCTTCTGAAAAAGCAGTTTACTCTGTTTAAAGCTTTTAAAGGAGAAACTCTTGATGCTTATGTTACTCGTTTCTACCATTTGTTATCTGAGATTGAAAACCATGAAATCACTATTGAGGAGGTAGAGAAAACCGACAAGTTTCTTGAGGGTTTACCTTCTAAATGAGAGATGTATGGTGTGATGATTACAGACAATGAAACCAGATATGCAACCATGACACTTGAGCAGGTCATTGACAAGCTCAAAGGATATGATTTCACTAAGAAGTCGAAAGATACTGATTCTGATCATGTTCAGGATCCAGGACTATATCATGGAAAAACTTCTATCTCGACTGCTTCATCCAGCTCGACCACTGCTTTGTTTGTTGGTAATGCTGATGGAAAGGGTGAAATGATAACTGATGAACTGTGTTTCATTACATCATCCGGAAATGAAGCTAAAGGGAAACCTTCTGAGAAGTCACCTCAAGAACATCAAAAGATGCCTATGAGTGTGAAATCTGCTGAGCAGCAACTGTCTGTTCTTGCTTCTTTGTAGCTTCATATGAGAATTATATTGATTGTAAGATTAATGATCCAATTCTTTTTGATGAAGACTATGATCAGATAGATCCTGATTATCTTGAAGAAATAGATCTCCAGGACCAACTTGCTTTGCTGTCAAGGAGAGTTAAAAATTTCTTAAAGAAAAATGGAAGAAAGGTTGTTGGCAACAGATCAGGGTTTGATAAAACCAAGGTCAAGTGTTATAACTGTAAAAGTTACGGACACTTTGCTAGAGAATGACAAAGACCTAAGGTAGAGACTGGTGAAGGGAAACAAGGCTCGGGAAATACTTTGCATTCCAAAGCCTTAGTAGTGAAACAGCTAGATGGGTCTTATGATTGGAAAACTCAGTCAGAGGAAGCTTTGATGGCTGAGATTGACGATCAAGAGATTGAAGCTGAGTCATTATCCTATATGCCCACTGATCCAGCTTTTGAAGTAAAGGTGCCTGAGACTCCTGTTAAAGCTAATGTTGATGATGTGTTAGACTTGGGGTCAACTGAAGATTTGGATCCCGTAGATTTTGTAGCTAAGATGGCTGAACTGCAAACTGATAAAAAACGGGTATGCCTAGATCTTGTCTCTCTTGTTGATCTGTGTTAGTTAGTTTCTAGTTTACAGTCCCAAGTTAGTGCTTATGCAGATTCCTATAAGACTTTGACTGAAACTAATAATACCCTGTCATCTCAACTTAGCACACTTAGTAAATCCAGTGAGGCTGTAAGATCTGAACTTGACCTAGCTAAGTTAGATATGTGTAGGTTAAGTGATGATAAACAAGCCTTAAAGGATAAGATTAAGGCAGATGCGGCTGATAAGACAGCTTTTAGAGATACTGTGAATGAGAAATTAATTATCATAGACGGTCTCTATATGAACATAAACGATTTGAATCTATCCATTGCTAATAAGGATAAGGAGTTAGCTGATTGCAAAACAAAACTTGTAGCTCAGAATCGTAAGCTTGAGAGCTATAGAACATCTGAAATGGATAAAATGTTAGGTGCTCAGCATAGTGTGAAGGATATGTCTGGTTTAGGTTATAATGATATGCCTCACCCATTCAATTCAAATTACACTAAAACTCCTGTAGATATTGAAATGGCGGATGTTAACCCTGAGACGAAGGAAACTAATAAACCGGAAAAGTTAGAGGCACAGAAGAGTGTTATTAAGAACCCTTCATCTGATGATAGTAAGAAAATTCCTCACACCAAAGTACATTTTGTACCGGGTGGAGTAATTAATGATACTAAGACTAATGAAGTGGTTAATAAAGAACATGTCATTGAACCTTTAGTGCCTAAAACTCCGGTAGCGGATGCAAAAGTAAGTAAGTCACGTAAACAGATGTCTTGCTTCAAGTGTCACCAAAAAGGACACGTAGCTTCTTGTTGCCCAAATAAGAAGCTGGAAGCATCACATAAGTTAGTGAATACTGAAAAGACACCAACTATTTCTAGTTCGATTGTAGATAGGTTAGGATCCAAACCGGGATTAGGAAGCAAACCTGTAAACATTCTAAAAAGAGATAGTAATCATAGTGTCTCTCCACCTAAACCTAAAAGGGCTTATACTCTAAACGAAAATACTTTCAATAAGCCAAGAGATAAGACACCTTCGAGGTTTAGGACCCCAAGTAGAAACCATAGTCAATTTGAGAATGGTTCTACTTCGAGTGCACAGGGAACTAAGTTTGTGCCTAGGAGGTTTTCTACTCACTTTCCTCATAGGCCCAAGACTACAGATCATCAACAATCTCAAACTCCTGTGAAGGTTACCAAGACTCCCGATGGGAATAGTTATTGTTACTTTAAGGAGGTTCAGATTGTAGATGATCAGGGACAATCCAAGACCGTAATGGCTTGGGTCCCTCTTGATAACTAACTGTGTACAACTTTTATGTGTAGGAGCAGACTGTGAACAAGGACAGGTGGTGGTATGTAGACAGTGGATGCTCAAGACACATGACAGGTGAAAGAAGTCTACTGAAGGACTTCAGAGAAGGTTTCAAGCAAAAAGTAAATTTTGCAGGAGACAAAGGAGGAGTAATTACTGGGAAAGGAAAAGTTTCAAATGGAACTTTAACTCTAGAGGATGTGAATTATGTTGAAGAACTAACTCATAACCTAGTGAGTGTTTCCCAAGTCTGCGATAAAGGTCATCCAGTTCATTTTAATGAAAAGGAGGCTTTAGTCCTGAAGCCAGGCTTCACAATTCCTGAAGAATGGATATTGATGAGGGCACTAAGGAAGAAGGACATCTATGCTATAAACATGGGTGTTCCTAATTCTTCAATGGTATCTACATGTTTATTATCCAAGGCTTCGGAAGCAGACGCGCTACTATGGCATAGGAGAATGGCACACCTAAACTGGAGAAAAATGAACTACATAACCAAAAATGGTTTAGTTTTGGGTGTACCGCAAAAACGTTTCGAGTCTGAGGATAAGTGTGTTCCTTGTATGAAAGGAAAGCAGCATAAGAAACCACACCGATCTAAGACAGAAAACTCAATCTCCTCTCCATTTGATTTGCTACATATGGATCTCTTCGGCCCAATAAGCAAAAGAAGCATAGGTGGCAAATGGTACTGTCTAGTTGTCACAGATGACTACTATAGATTCTCGTAGGTATTTTTCTTAGGATCTAAGGATGAAACTCCAGGTATTCTAATTGAGTTTTTAGATCAAATTGAAAATGTATACAAAACGAGAGTTAAGCGTATTCGTAGTGATAATGGAACAGAATTCAAGAATTCAATGTTAGATATCTATTGCTTAAGCAAAGGGATAATTCATCAATTCAGTGCACCATATGAACCTCAACAGAATGGTGTGGCTGAAAGGAAGAACAGAACGTTGATTGAAGCTGCTAGAACAATGCTTGCAGATTCAAAGCTTCCGGTCATCTTTTGGGCAGAAGCAGTGAATACAGCATGTCATGTTCTGAATAGAGTCCTTACGGTTAAAAAGCATAATAAGACTTGTTATGAGCTTTTGAACAATAAGAAACCAAACTTAAAAGGTTTTGAACCCTTTGGAGTTGTTTGTACAATATTGAAAACTGGGAATCAAGCTAAATTTGGTGAGAAGGCTGACGAAGGATTTTTCTTGGGTTATATGCCTAATTCTCCAAATAAAAGGGTTTTCAATAAGGTCACTAGTCGTCTGGAGATAGTTTATAACATTGAAGTTACGAGCTATGTACCTGTTGTGCATAAGGGATTAGATTGGCAATTTGACTATTCAGATCTCTTTCAGTCATTTAAGGTTCCCATAAGTGACTTTGTCAGTGATTCAGAGATCTCTCAGCACTTATTGAATGAAGAATTGGACAATGGCCCGTCTTCAACATTGAGTGTTTCGAAATCTGGAATCAGGACATAAGATGACTCAAATGAAGCTTCTTCAAGTGGGTCTCGACAATTTCCAAAGGATAAGTATCAAGAAACAGAAGATTCTGAAAAGGATCTTCAAACAACGTTTGATGATGTGCTTACTTCTTTGAACCATTTAAAGATCTCTTCAGAAAATTCAGAAGAAATGCCTTCATTAGAAGAGATTGGTACTAACTTAGGAGATGAGTTAATAGTTGATCCTATACCGGTTACAAGAATGAGTAAGAATCATCCCGTTGAAAACATCATCGGTGATATTAATACTCCTGTTCAGACTAGGACTCAATCTAAAGCTAGTACTTCTGAAGATTTAGAAAGCTTGTATACTAACTCGAATTTATCGGCGGTATGTTAACTCGAATTGTTTGTCATAGCTAATGGGCTTTATATATAATTTATAGAATATAATTGAACTTGTTAATTCAATTAAGTTTCAGTAAATTATGTTATTAGTTAATAGTATATTTAGACGTTTGATGATCTTTTTGATCATAATACGTTAAAGTGTAAATTATCTAATGCTCGTTAACTTAACATTTTTGCTATTTGTGTAATTTTGAATTACAGATATGGCTAACAGATCTTTTGAGAAGGGTCACAACATCTTGGTGAATCTAGATGTCAACGAGCATGGTGCTGAGCGCTTTGAGCAGATTTTGACATATTTAGCACGTTCGAGAATTCGATTTGCTATCACTGAGTCACCTCCACTGAACAAAGACCTTCTTACGCGGTTTTGGACGAACATTGTATATGATGGTGCTGCTAACCCGCCTACTATACGTACGACGGTGAATCAGCATCCGATTTCTTTTAGTGCTGATGACTTACGACAGCTATTGCAGCTAGGAACTTCTGAACAAGAAGCTGGTCCATCTGCTTTTTCAGCTGATTTTATAGAAGGAGCTCTAAGTCGTACAGGTTATTCAGGACCTAGGAGAGGATGTCAGTTTGTCAAGGCATTCGTACTAAGACAGTGGAGATTTCTTTTTACTGTTATAGTATCTATTTTTGGGAACAAGAAGTCAGGATTAGATGAGCTTAGTCCTGAGTTGATGTCAGCTGTACTGTCACTGGTTTACAATAAACCATACAGTTTTTCTTCTTATATCTTTCAGTCCTTCAGAGGACAGATCACCGGAGCTGCTAGGACATTGTTTATTCTTTATCCTAGATTTTGTATGCTTCTGATTCGAGCTCAAGTTCCAAACTTGCCAGCTTATGCAGCTGATTTTCAAGTTGAGACAATCGGACTGCAAGGTTACAACGCTTGCTTTTTTCTATCCAAGCGTAAAGATGAGATTAAGCCTGAGGCTGCTGATCTTTTTGGGCATCTTCTTGATGCTGATTATGTTGCTCCACCAAACAATGGTTGGATGGATGTTGGAGCTCACGGTCAAGCTCAACCTCAACCTTCACAAGCTCAACCTCAACCTCAACCAGCAGCAGAGTCACAGGAGCTCATTGAGGATGTTTTACATCAGGTTGAACATCAAGGTCAACAAGTTGTGCCTGAGCTAGCTGCTGAGGTTCTACATGAGGTTTGATACAGATTGATGATGATACAGATCCCTTGTTACGGGATATTGATAGTTATGTTGAACAACCTGAGGTAATTTTATAATTATATAGTAATATCAATACTTCGTTGTTATATTATTATTATATAATGCATATGTTATAGATATTTAGTTAATTAGATATTATTTCTGATTATAAAATATAAATATCATTATGTTCAGGGAGCTGAGACTGCAGACCCAGAGGTCACTCGACCTGAGGGTGAGCAGGGACAGCTTGATAGATCTGAGGGTTTACCTTCTCAGGTATTTTATCAGATTAATCATAAATATATAGAACTTTAAGATAGAGCTTTTAGCTAATCATAAATGTTTAATATATTTAATATTTAGGATTCTGATGTTGGTCCATCTGGAGGCCGTGATGGTCAATCGGCTTCAGATGATGATAATAGTACTCCTTCTCCACCTCCAGATGCTGGTTATATTAGATACCGATCTGGGATGATTCCAGATCCAGCACTGAAGGAAAAGAGAAAGGCTAAGGAAGTTGATCCGGACTTTGGTATTATTGACGAAGGTCCTGAGGAAGAGGATATACCTCTTATTTCTCAACGCCGTAAGCGTTCTAGGACTTTGATCATTCAGGATGGTATGTTTTATTTAGAGTTAGATAATCTTAACTTGTTGTTTATCAGGAGTTCAACTGAGACAGTTAATTCTGTGACAGTTGCTCAAGATACATCACAGGTAGAGACGATGATACCGGTGGTTACTGAACCAGTATCTGTACCATCTGAGGTATGAGATAAACATTTAGTACTACGAGTATTATAAATATTTAATTAGAGATTGAGATAGAGTTATCTGTAACGATTACTTATTTAATTATATCTAACTTTATAGGTTGAGAAACTGCTTGAGTCAGTGGAACCATAAATGGTCTCCAAGACTGTTGAGGAGGAATTTGCAAAACTGGTGCAAGATGCTTAGTTTCCGACTAATAAAGCTAGTAGATTCGCAGCTAGTCTTCTCAAAGAAGCATTATCTCAAGCCATTCCGCCACTCACACGTGAATCATACATTGCTTCAGTGACACCACCTGGACCATCTACAATATCTGTTATTCCGACGACTGATGCTGAAAGGATTACATCCTTAGAGTCAAGAGTTAAGGAATTGGAACAGAGTACTTCTAGGATTCCAGGGTTGTTAGCTGAGAATGTTTCTCTTGCTCAGCAGATGGTTCATATCAGTGAATCACATTTGACACTGCTGAAGACTCATGATACTTTGCTTGTTGATTTTACTGCCCAGCGACTGAAGCTTGAACACTTAGAATGTTTGGTGTTGAGAGTGAATTCAGGACAATCTGCTCAGGGGGAGATAATGCTATATCATGAAGCTTGCAAAGAGGATGAGTTAGCTAAGAAGAGAAGAGATGATAAAGATGATGATCCCGATGCTCAGAAAGATGGTGAGCCGACTGGTCCTTCAAAGACTGGTGAGCAAGCTATTATTCAGGGGGAGTTTGCATGTGTTGGTGTTAGTGGTGATGGTGCTGGTACAAGTGCTGCGGGTACAAGTGAAGCTGGTAAGACAGCTTAGACTTGTGTAGATATTTGTATTTAGAATTTTAGTTGAATTATAATTGTAATTTATAATTGCAATTGAATAATTGTAACTTAATAGTTTTTGTAATATATTTGGCTTGAGATTTTTATTACAAGATTAAATATATTAGAAATTGTTTAAGTTATTTGATTTTGAAAAGTTAAATAAATTAGTAATCGAAAGTCTTCCGACTCATTGAGAAGTCGAGCAGCGTGTTCTGATTTATTTCAGCGGTCAAAGTTTATTTTAACTTAGACATTTTAGACTTGAGAGTTTTTATAACTGACAAGTTAAATATGTATGATTTTTAACTAGACAAATGATATATAATTTAAAGATATAGTTGAAAGTTAAGTTATTGTCATATAACAGTTCAATTAATTCTTAGAAATTATATAAGGTAATTAACAGTGAATTTAAATGCTTGGTGATTATTTACAATGCATTAGAATTTAAAGTTAATTAATATTTGTTAAGTGTTTATAAGACTTAAGAATTCTTTGATTGATTCAAGGGAATTAATAAAAGAATTATAAGTTATATAGATTGGTTATATTAACACAATTGAAATGAATAATGAAATTTTTTAGATTGATTCAGAGAAATCAATAAAAGAATTTATATTATTAATTTGATTTGTGTAGATATGGAAATGCTAGAATTGAGTGACTCTGGAAGTGATATTCTTGATGAAATCGATGAAGAAATTGATTTTGATCTTGAAGAAGGAGAATTTTATTACCTGAGGATTGGACTGCTGTTTATGAGAATGAGCAAGACATTGGTGTAGATCCAGATGCAAATATTGATGAACACCATGTGAGCCCATCTAGGACATAAGTTATTATTGAAAATAATCAAGGTCCAACAGTTGTCGATGTACATGAAGAAATCGATGACTCAACCGATTCTGAAAAAGATGAAATCTTAATTCCTACCAAGAATCCAGCAGTTTTTCTTAGAAAAACTTCCTAAACGGAAAAAGAAGGTTGGAGTTTCTGAAGTTGATATAACTGGGAAACGGGAACCTAAAAGAGGGATTATTGGTTGGTACTTTGACTCTAAGTTGAAGCTATTTGCTATTAAGAGGTTTGACGGAGTTCAATATCTTGAGCGAAAGCTTGCAGTATTTAGTTCTTTGCCTAGATTTGAGATTCGAGATTTGGCTCGATTACCTTTGAATAACCCAAGTGATGATTTTGTTGGAAAATATGTCGAACACATAATCAAGACTGAGGTTAGAGCTAATAAATTTGAAAAGATTAAGCCAAGAAAAGGAAAGACTATTAAACTGGCAGAGAGAAGTCAAAGGATAGGACGAAGAAGAAGAAAGAAGATTTATCCATCTGTTAAGTGTTTACAGCAGATTCCATTGAAGACAATGCCACAAGATATTTTGGAAAATATGAAGAGTTGGCATGTGGATTCAGAGACTGAAGAAGCTGTAATGGTTGAATCTGATGATGAGGTTGAAGGTGGTGAAAAAGAAATCTTCAGAGTTTATTACCATCGACACCTAATGAACATGTCGAAGAAAGATTTGATAAAATTGAATGAAAATAGAATCTTGACGACAGTAGCATGGGGTGACTTAGCACGTGATTATCAAATGATGGTTAAGACTTGTATTAAATTGAAGATTTATGTTGGCAGTAAGATTTATAAGTAAAAATCAAAGGCAACTTGAAGACATAATAGGATAGATGCTAGAGCTATTGTCAAGGGGGAGTTTGTTGGGACATGTATGTGTGACAACAGATCTAGCTTGTAATAGTACTAGTGATTATTGTAATCAAGTTTATACAATTGATTTGGATTTGTAAATGATATTAGTTTGGTATTAATATTCGTTAAATATATTAGTATGTTAAAGTGTTAGACGAATATCGAATACGATGTTACAAACTAAAGTCTGTGAGATGAGATCTCAAGTCGCAGAACTTAGTCCTGCGAGATGAGATCTGGGCTCGCAGAGCTGCGAACCGAGTCAAACTTTGGGCTTGGTCGTGGGCTGCGAGTTAAACTCAACTCGCAGAGTCCATCAACCTGCGAATCGAGTTTGATTAAAACCTATAAATACTCAATTAGGTTAAACTGAAAAGGACTTTTGGCTATTCGATTTACAGAGGACAAAAACACTATTCTAAGCAGTCATAAGGTTAGGTATTGATCGATTAACTTTAATTAATCGATACAAAACCTTGTAGATAAATCAATTCGCTATTATCTTGCGAAACAAATTGTTCACTTATTGTGAACCAAGTATTGAGGAATTCCGCGCCTTAATACCTAAGATAACCTCGTTATCGATCCACGTACTAGGGACTTACATTTTTCAAAATAGATTCCATGTTAGAGATTAATTTTTCTGAACTTTTTATCATAGCGTCGATATTATCTTGAAATCCGGTTACTCTTTTGTTTATAACATTTTGTTCGAACATAAAATCCGATAAAGATTATTTTGAGGAAGGTAAGTGGTTTGTAGGTGAGGAAACAACCCAAAGTTGGGTTAAAGATTCATTTGGTGTGGGGATAGTTGAGTCAAAATGGGTTGTTGACATGATTGGTTGAAAAGTGGTTAAACTAAGTGTAAACTAATTCTAAAGGTAAAAAGGTAACTTTTGATTGATGTTAATCTTTCAAAAGGATCGCTAAACACTAAACTTGCTAAATTCCTAAAATTGGTTGCAGACGCTCCCCGGCAGCGACGCCAGAAACTTTAGGTGCTGCACACCGGTCGTTGAAATTTCTAATGGAGATGCAGCACAACAGTGGGTTTTAAATTTATAAGGCTGGGGCCTAGGGTTACTATTATGCTAATCAAGGGGCTAACAAAGGACAAGTATGACCTAGAATCGTTCTTTAAAGTGCGGCAAATTGAAGCTAGGGGATTTAGAAACTTTTATGTATTTAGCTAGGGAGAAAAGAGTTGATTTTGGTTTTGGTTTTAGATTTTCTATTCTAAATTAAATTAAAATAAACTAATAGGTGGAGGTAACTTCGGGCGTTCAATAATTGAAGCGATTGTTTATTATGAAGTGGTTTAGGAGTTGTTTGATATGGAGAGTTCTAATGAGGATAAGTTCGTAAGTTAATGTGAGCTATAACTGCAATCCATCTATCGGGCTAACGCGAAGGTGTATACAATCAGGCAAATAGAATGTCACGTGGGTTGCAGCATATATTAAAGCATACACTGAAAGTTCTCTCAAATGTATACCCATATTATCTGACAGTTTGTGACACCCAAAGATTTAGGATTATTGTTAGACCTACTTGAAATTCTAAATTACTTGTATTTAGTTTGTATTAGGCTAAATATTTGTAATTTCATGTGTATTTGAATACACAATTACGTGATTATGTGTTTAACTGTAATTACGCAAAGCGATCGGACGGATTCCGACACAAAATACAACGTTGGTGAAAACATTTCTATAATTAACTTAAACCTATTTTAGAAGTCATTTATCAAATATTTATTATTTTGTTGAAATAATACACGAAAAACCTAGACGTTTCGATTAGAACGTCTCATTTAAACGTTACGCGATTTAACATCCGTAAAACAAGCGTCCAAATCGAGACCAACAACTTAACGGAACATTTTCATAAATGTTTCCAAATATTTAAAACTTTTATATCAAGTCAGAATGTTTAAATTTAAATCGTTGATTAAACACGTATAATTAACATTTTACGTACGAATAAACGTCGAAACAATCGGGTAAACGAACGGGAAACATAACAAATTAAATGGTAAATAAGAAAATGACTAAAATACCCTTTGTGGGCCCCCTTGGTCGTTCTCCCCTCCCCCATGTGATCCCATGTGGCCACCACCTCTCTTGACCACTCTTGTTCCATGCAAAATCTCATCATTGCTTCTCTTACACCACCACCCATCATACATGCACATTTCCTTTCATTTTTCACTTTCAATTTCACAAGTATTCTCTCTCACTCTCTCTAAGTTCCAGAGATTTAACCACCACCATAACTCCTCCCTAACACCACCAAGAACCACCACATAGCCACCACAATCCACCACATAAAAACATCTCCATTTCTCAAGATTTTTACAAGGAATTGAAGCTCAAGAATATCTCATCTCATATCTGTCCATACTTCTTCAAAACATCATTGTAAGGAACATTCTCACCTCCTTAATACTCTTATAACATGATAATAAGTTCACTCAACAAGTATATTAACCAAACCATGCTCAAAAACCATTTGTCTTAACTTGAAATCAACCAAATGTAAGAAATACTTTCTGCCCAGAAAGTTTGGTCCACTTCCACGATTTTTAGAAAAATCAATTCTTCATGAAAATGGACGTTTCTATAGTCTAAAATCAAGTTCAAGATATTACCTTTCAAACCCTGCAAACCTCATATCATATTGAGCACGAATACTATTTTTAATAATTTATATAAAAATACATATACAATCTGCTCTGAAAAGTCAGAAACTTTATTCATAGGGTTTTGACCATATCTTAAGCTATACAACTCCAAATAACTTGAAACCACCGCCAAAATCTTAAAAATTTTGTTATCTACAAAATTTATATTGATAGAATTCTCTTGAAAAGTTGTAGATTTTTCCCAAAAACTCAATCTTCATGCATGTGTCCAGATTGGTCAACTGTTGGACCTCAGATGACACATAAAATTTTGATAAATAATTAGACTAATATAAAATTCATGGAAAAATTACTGGAAGTAGGTAACATGTGGGGGAATAACTGGTATTTTTCTTGGGAGTAAATTCGGAATGTACAATTTATTAAAAATTTGACAAACAAGTGCATTTTCTGAAAAATGAGATAGTGGACTGATTTTAGTAACACTTTAAAAACCAACACTTGCGGGCTTGATATAAATGGACAAACTAACTTTTTATGGTCCATAAACACATATAAGGTTTGGGTAAAAGTTTCAGGTCAAACCGAGAAGGTTTGACCAAGTCAACAAAAACGGGGCTCGATTTCGAAAAACGACAAACTTACTATTTTTGGCAAAACTTTTAAGCAAATGGGTTGGGTTGACTTAGTTGGTAACTTTGACCAACTTTGACTAGTTTTGACCAACTTTGACTAAGTTTGACCAGATTTGACCAACTTTGACTAGGTTTGACCAACTTTGACTTAGTTTGACCAGCTTTGACCAAGTTTGACTAGGTTTGACCAACTTTGACCAGCGAGTTGATCAACTTTGACCTACGGTTTGAGGTTTTTACTAACTAAATAATTTGTAAGCAACACACGATATATATAACGAAACAAACTTAATAATAATGTCTAAACGAATTATTATTACAAACTTTCACCAACGGGTCATACTTGTTTTTGATAAATATATTTGAACAAATATACTTGGACATACTAGTTGAGTGAACTAGTCTTAGGTGGACATTAACCCTCCACCTACATTATTGACTTAAGTAGACATTAACCCTCCACTTACATAGATGGTCTTTAAGACATCTACTTACATACAACCTTATACGTTTAGGACGTTAGAAGGTTGCACATTGGATCACACATTACTTGCTATTTGACACTGCTTGCTTACTATTTGCTAGAACACAGGTGAGTTTCATAGCCCCTTTTTACTTGTTTTAAATTGTTTTGGGGGAGAATACATACTACAACTGCTTTACACAACTACTTTTACTTGAACACATGTACAAACTTGCTATCTTACAGACTTACAGACTATTAATGTACAGAATACATACACACATGTTTATACAATTGCTTTTACCTGAACACATGTACAGACTTGCCATTTTACAAACTTACAGACTATTGATATACTGATTTGCATGAGTTACGATTAATCCACTGAAGGCCTCTGAATCATAGTTGTTAATTATCGACTTAAGCGTGAGTTTTAGTAATTGGATCCATTTGGGACTGACCATCCCCGCCCGGGGTAGCACGCACTACCACGAACCGTACTGTATAAACAGGCGTTTCTTACTCGTTTCACATGAGTGTTTTTGGATTAGCACTCACGGGGGCAAATTTTCGGGTACTTGATTGTACTTTACAGACGTGTTAAGCTTCGACTATGATGCTCATGACAATTGTATATTCACTACATTGCACTCGTGCAATATTTTAACTTGATTGTGTTCACAACTGTTTATTTACTGCAAACCTATGAACTCACCAACTTTATGTTGACCCTTTTAGTATGTATTTCTCAGGTAACCCACAGCAGTAGGACGCTTATGGATAGCGTAGCTCGAGTCGCATTGCTTTCAAACTCAAAGGATTTAGATTGCATTTTACTATAGTTATTAGTCATGTAATCTACACAATTTATGCGAACTCCAATGTTTTGTACAACGGTTGTAAACAATTTAAATTTATGGTATGTAATATTTTCAAACGTCTCATATAGAGGTCGTTTGCTTTAATCTTGTGTTGTGATATTTGATTTGGTTGGCGCCTCCATGACACCTCATGTTTCCGCTGCAACGTGTTTTGGGGGTGCGACAGATTGGTATCAGAGCCTAAGGTTATAGTGAACTAGGATTGCATTAGTGACCTAGACTATGATCGTTAAGTTTGTATTCTTATTTGGTATGACTGGTTCAGCAATTGCATCAATTGAACTTAATTTAACATATCCTGATCAACTATGTACAATTAATGGAGATTCGATGCAAGACCCGAAACGGTGATAGCAAATGAGAATACGGTAGTAACGTAAACCGAGGATAGAACGGGACCAACCTTATACGTGCTTATGTGCTAGGTTATTATATTTCTATATATAACCTTAACTTTTCGTATACTAAACTCTTTGCCACTCTACATGGCAACCACTTCCACAACTATGCCACATGACATTGAACACGAAACACAAACCTCACTTACTACTATAGAGATATCCATGATACCCGCTCGCCCAACTGCTCCGGGAAACGATATAATCGAATAGGACTCACTTTAGGAGAATCCACCAAAGGATTCGCCACCCAAATGAGAACACGTATAGAACTTAAACCGTACACCTACTTCCGTCATTACGCACTCATCGCTCCCACCTATATCGTAGACCCATAGAGCATGTGTGCTACACACGATTAGAAGGACAGGTACATCACTTCAAACTAGACCTTGTCCTATTCTTACCACTACTACCGATACTTCAACCTTAAGAACCGTCTTCCCACAGATGTCCGCCAATGAAATTGGCTAACCACAACACCAACACATTAAGAATAATATTTTCAACACTTGAATAGATTCCAATAACTTACGCATAACTCGGTTTATGACTCTAACTACTCTGAACACAAACTATCTCAATAACAACAAAACCATTTCTATCGCTGCCGCAATGAATGCTTGCAACCAAGGAGCAAGTCGTTACTCTTATTCCACCACCAAATTCCCCTCAGGATTAGTTTATCTCTTTACTTTGTAACCTGTTGGGACGGGATGTGCCCAACTATCTATCTTTGTTATCTTTGTAAAACTCCTAAACTAAGACCGGATGTAACACTGTCCGGCATATTTTGAGAACCTTCTAAGTCTTGTAATCATTTTGAACTTGCGCCTCAGTGTGGTTATAGAAATTTGCTTCCTTGTTCTACTTAACTATTTCGACGTGTCATAAAAACCTGTTTTACTTTCCTTTATACACCTGTAATGACCTTAAATCCTACTCAACGACATCTTACGTACCTCTCATTTTCTTACTTTTAGAATCATGGCACCAAAACGTCAAATGAGCTCCGCCGATATCGAGCGACTCATCAATCAAAGGGTACAAGCGGCCCTAGAAGCTGCCAGAAACGACCTTAACCTGAACCAAGGAAACCCTGGAGGGGCAGGCAACAATCCACCCGTGCCAAAGCCCTGCACCTACAAAGATTTCACAAATTGTAAACCCCATAATTTCAAAGGAACCGAAGGAGCCATCGGTCTCATGCGCTGGATTGAGAAAATGGAGTCCGTTTTTCGAATAAGTAACTGCCAAGAGAAAAACAAAGTAAAATTCTCTACCTGCACACTAGCTGAGGGTGCACTCACTTTCTGGAACTCATACGCCCAAACCCATGGTATTGATGCTGCCTATCAAATATCCTGGGATGAACTCAAAAACCTACTGAGGGAAGAATACTGTCCTCGTGAGCAACTCCAACAGCTCGAACAGGAATTCTGGAACCTCACAGTTCAAGGAAATGACATCACCAGCTACACAACCAGGTTCCACCAGCTTGCTCTTCTTTGTCCATCCATGGTGGACCCCGAATACAAACGTATCGAAAGATACATTTAGGGGCTACCTGACTCCATTCAAGGCAATGTCACCTCTTCTAAACCCGGAACCATCCAAAGTGCCGTCCGCATGGCACACGAGCTAATGGCCCAAATTGTCCGTCGAGGAACATCTACTTAGAAAAGCACCAAAGACAACAAAAGGAAATGGATGGGAGATAACAACAGCCACCACCAGCAGCAGAAAAAGGCCGAGATTGTTAAGGCCTATACATCAGGACCTGGGGAAAAGAAAGGATACGCCGGAAACAAGCCCTACTGCTCTAAATGCAGTCTTCACCATGATGGCTCATGTCCTTGCACCAAATGCAAGCGATTCGGGCACTTGGCCAAAGAGTGCCGAACAACCCTAACCGGTGCCAACACCAGTGCAACTAAAACCTGCTATGAGTGCAACGGTACCGGGCATTTCAGGAAGGACTGCCCGAAACTGAAAAACAAGAACAATAACAATGCCCGAGGTAGAGCTTTCGTACTCAACTCTGGGGAGACCTACCAAGACCCGAATTTGGCCACGGGTACGTTCATCCTCAAACAACTTAATTACTCCTGTATTCCTTACTTAAATGAAATTCGCTAAAAAAAAAAAAAAAAAAAAAAAAAATTTTGCTCGCCGTTCCACCCATTACCTTAGATATTAGGTACGCGATAGAATTGGCAATCGGCAAACTACATGAGGCCATAGTATAATACCCAGTTACACTATGAAATTGTCAAACGAACTCTTTCCCATTTACCTCACACCTGTTGAGACCGGGAACCTTGATATTATCGTCTGTATGAATCGACTGTCCAAGCACCGTACCGCCATCGTCCATTCTTAGAAAACCATCCACCCCTCTACCATCTCGAATAAAGTCTAATCGTACAAACAATAGTATCAAATATCATGTGATAAAACTTGTACTGGAGATAATTCAATTTGTTTACTAAAAATATATGCATGCCATTAGAGAATAACTATAGTTATCACAAAAACAGTATTTTAATAAGAACGTTTACTTCGTAGGAAATGACAAATCACTCCGTTAATGGTCACATGTCGGATGACAACCAACTCTGTGATGGACCAACGACATTCCTATATCTACTCACCCTAGACGAAGATACGGGACTATTGGATGATGAACAATTGGAGGTGACAGCGCTTGAGGAAGAATCTAAGGAATCACCCCCTAATCTCAGCGTTACTACACCTACTACTAATCTCATCACAGCTGCTTTCGCCACTACCCCATTCACTGCTAATGCACCTACTAATGTTAATACCGGCACGGAAAGTACCCATCTTATCAATGACACCCTCACCACTTTGCGCAATCGACTGGCTGAGGCACAGAAGGAAATCGCTGAACTACGTCACATTGCTTATCAGAATGAAATGCGCGCCCTCGAACAAGGTGTACGCATTATAGCTATGGAAAACACTATAAGCCAATTGATAAACCTTTACCCGATCACCGGAAATACAAACCACGAGATGCGTAACCCCATAACACAAGCGGCTCAACATGGTAAAACTACCCATGGAGATACCGGGACAAAAGCAACGAACTATAAGAGAAAATTGGGAGAAAGTTCCAACCACAGTCTTACTCAACTGAAAGCCAAAAGGGCAAAAACATTCCAGACCTACGCTGCCGAACCCAAAATGAAAACTTATAAAGGAAATAAACCCTTTTGTTCTCCATGCAACTACCACCACACCAGGCCATGTGGCGCCCCTCGCAGCCACTGCAAACGTTATGGACACCAGACTAAGGATTGTAAGGTGAAAACTTGTTTCGAGTGTGGGAACGCTGGACATTTCAGGATTGAACGTCCGAAGCTGAACAACAACTCCCGACAGAACCCATAACTTTGTTACGGGTACGTTTCTTTTCGATCACCTAACAACTTCAGATCTTATTCGCTACCGAACGAGTTTAACCCATTACACAAACTTAAGTTAGAAACACACACTTACTTTCCCTAAGGCCTCACACAAACTACGACTAAAAGCTAATTTCGGGACGAAATTCTCCTAACAGGGGGAGAATGTGACACCCGACGATTTAGGATTATTGTTAGACCTACTTGAAATTCTAAATTACTTGTATTTAGTTTGTATTAGGCTAAATATTTGTAATTTCATGTGTATTTGAATACACAATTACGTGATTATGTGTTTAACTGTAATTACGCAAAGCGATCGGACGGATTCCGACACAAAATACGACGTTGGTGAAAACATTTCTATAAATAACTTAAACCTATTTTAGAATTTATTTATCAAATATTTATTATTTTGTTGAAATAATACACGAAAAACCTAGACGTTTCGATTAGAACGTCTCATTTAAACGTTACGCGATTTAACATCCGTAAAACAAGCGTCCAAATCGAGACCAACAACTTAACGGAACATTTTTATAAATGTTTCCAAATATTTAAAACTTTTATATCAAGTCAGAATGTTTAAATTTAAATCGTTGATTAAACACGTATAATTAACATTTTACGTACGAATAAACATCGAAACAATCGGGTAAACGAACGGGAAACATAACAAATTAAATGGTAAATAAGAAAATGACTAAAATACCCTTTGTGGGCCCCCTTGGTCGTTCTCCCCTCCCCCATGTGATCCCATGTGGCCACCACCTCCCTTGACCACTCTTGTTCCATGCAAAATCTCATCATTGCTTCTCTTACACCACCACCCATCATACATGCACATTTCCTTTCATTTTTCACTTTCAATTTCACAAGTATTCTCTCTCCCTCTCTCGAAGTTCCAGAGATTTAACCACCACCATAACTCCTCCCTAACACCACCAAGAACCACCACATAGCCACCACAATCCACCACATACAAACATCTCCATTTCTCAAGATTTTTACAAGGAATTGAAGCTCAAGAATATCTCATCTCATATCTGTCCATACTTCTTCAAAACATCATTGTAAAGAACATTCTCACCTCCTTAATACTCTTATAACATGATAATAAGTTCACTCAACAAGTATATTAACCAAACCATGCTCAAAAACCATTTGTCTTAACTTGAAATCAACCAAATGTAAGAAATACTTTCTGCCCAGAAAGTTTAGTCCACTTCCACGATTTTTAGAAAAATCAATTCTTCATGAAAATGGACGTTTCTATAGTCTAAAATCAAGTTCAAGATATTATCTTTCAAACCCTGCAAACCTCATATCATTTTGAGCACGAATACTATTTTTAATAATTTATATAAAAATACATATACAATCTGCTCTGAAAAGTCAGAAACTTTGTTCATAGGGTTTTGACCATATCTTAAGCTATACAACTCCAAATAACTTGAAACCACCGCCAAAATCTTACAAATTTTGTTATCTACAAAATTTATAATGATAGCATTCTGTTGAAAAGTTGTAGATTTTTCCTAAAAACTCAATCTTCATGCATGTGTCCAGATTGGTCAACTGTTGGACCTCAGAGGACACATGCAATTTTGATAAATACTTATGCTAATTTAAAATTCATGGAAAAATTACTGGAAGTAGGTAACATGTGGGGGAATAACTGGTATTTTTCTTGGGAGTAAATTCGGAATGTACAATTTATTAAAAATTTGACAAACAAGTACATTTTCTGAAAAATGAGATAGTGGACTGATTTTAGTAACACTTTAAAAACCAACACTTGCGGGCTTGCTATAAATGGACAAACTAACTTTTTATGGTCCATAAACACATATAAGGTTTGGGTAAAAGTTTCGGGTCAAACCGAGAAGGTTTGACCAAGTCAACAAAAACGGGGCTCGATTTCGAAAAACGACAAACTTACTATTTTTGGCAAAACTTGTAAGCAAATGGATTGGGTTGACTTAGTTGGTAACTTTGACCAACTTTGACAAGGTTTGACCAACTTTGACTAAGTTTGACCAGATTTGACCAACTTTGACTAGGTTTGACCAAATTTGACTTAGTTTGACCAGCTTTGACCAAGTTTGACTAGGTTTGACCAACTTTGACCAGCGAGTTGATCAACTTTGACCTACGGTTTGAGGTTTTTACTAACTAAATAATTTGTAAGCAACACACGATATATATAACGAAACAAACTTAATAATAATGTCTAAACGAATTATTATTACAAACTTTCACCAACGGGTCATACTTGTTTTTGATAAATATATTTGAACAAATATACTTGGACATACTAGTTGAGTGAACTAGTCTTAGGTGGACATTAACCCTCCACCTACATTATTGACTTAAGTAGACATTAACCCTCCACTTACATAGATGGTCTTTAAGACATCTACTTACATACAACCTTATACGTTTAGGACGTTAGAAGGTTGCACATTGGATCACACATTACTTGCTATTTGACACTGCTTGCTTACTATTTGCTAGAACACAGGTGAGTTTCATAGCCCCTTTTTACTTGTTTTAAATTGTTTTGGGGGAGAATACATACTACAACTGCTTTACACAACTACTTTTACTTGAACACATGTACAAACTTGCTATCTTACAGACTTACAGACTATTAATGTACAGAATACATACACACATGTTTATACAATTGCTTTTACCTGAACACATGTACAGACTTGCCATTTTACAAACTTACAGACTATTGATATACTGATTTGCATGAGTTACGATTAATCCACTGAAGGCCTCTGAATCATAGTTGTTAATTATCGACTTAAGCGTGAGTTTTAGTAATTGGATCCATTTGGGACTGACCATCCCCGCCCGGGGTAGCACGCACTACCACGAACCGTACTGTATAAACAGGCGTTTCTTACTCGTTTCACATGAGTGTTTTTGGATTAGCACTCACGGGGGCAAATTTTCGGGTACTTGATTGTACTTTACAGACGTGTTAAGCTTCGACTATGATGCTCATGACAATTGTATATTCACTACATTGCACTCGTGCAATATTTTAACTTGATTGTGTTCACAACTGTTTATTTACTGCAAACCTATGAACTCACCAACTTTATGTTGACCCTTTTAGTATGTATTTCTCAGGTAACCCACAGCAGTAGGACGCTTATGGATAGCGTAGCTCGAGTCGCATTGCTTTCAAACTCAAAGGATTTAGATTGCATTTTACTATAGTTATTAGTCATGTAATCTACACAATTTATGCGAACTCCAATGTTTTGTACAACGGTTGTAAACAATTTAAATTTATGGTATGTAATATTTTCAAACGTCTCATATAGAGGTCGTTTGCTTTAATCTTGTGTTGTGATATTTGATTTGGTTGGCGCCTCCATGACACCTCATGTTTCCGCTGCAACGTGTTTTGGGGGTGCGACACAGTTAATCTCGAATCCTATTCCCCAATCTCGATCGTCAGAGATGTCCGAATCATGGCATAGTTTGTTGAATAAACAATCTTATGAACGAGGTTTACCCTCACCGGAATAGGTTGGACTAACTGGTCTAGGTGGCCGGATAATATGTCATCACTTATTCGTACGCATTATCAACATTACTCAGGTATGCAAGAATACAGGGATGGTTTGCACTACAAATGGAAACTTAAGTAACACGTTTGTTATTCGATTTATAATATAACTACCTTCGGTCATTCTCGACTTCCATACATTTGTACTCCGTCGTAGGCGTTTCCAGTACTATATCAGAGATCAATCGAATAGGGGCCGTCTTATTACTTCACGATATTGAATGCCAATTGTATTTCACTATTATGGCAACAATCAAACAAAAACATGCAATAAGACGATCAAAGCAACAGTTCAATATAAGCATACAAAGGTATTATTTAAGTCGAAGATATTCCGAAAGTTGTCTCTAAAATATTGTCTATATGAATTTAATCTTAATATACCTCTATTCTCATATTCCGTGTCTCTTGGATCCTATTTTGGTCTAGAGAACACCGGCCATGCGGAGCTCAATGATTCAATTTAACATAGTATAACTAAGTGACCTATATCCTATGAGTTACCTACGTTCATTTTTGGATAAGGTTTTAGTCACAACATGAGTTGGGCAGATAAACGATAAAGATTTAATTCCTACATCTATTTGTAATATAAACCATCCGCAATCTCATAACATACAACACAATTACATATTTAAAACTCTCTAAATGACTATCATAGCAGACAATTGAGTTATCTAGTTAATCATGGCAATTCTAGCATGCATATTTAAATTTACAAAATAAAGAACAAACATATTTAAATATGGAAGATAGATTAAAACCTGGAAAGGTATACAAATAACTCGTAGCTACAATGCGTCCCGGAGCACCTCCGTATAAATCTTCCTTAATTAATTAGCTATTCTAATTAATTAAACTATCCTAAAGGAAGAAATACTAATTTTACAAGAAAGAAAGTGTATGGAGTGTGTTTTTTCAAGATGTGAAGGTGTATGAAAGGTGTGTGTTCAAATGAACCATGGGTTCCCTATTTATAGGGGAAAATTGGTGCATTCTAGCAACTTGGGGCATATGTTAGCAAAAGGTGGGAAAGCTGCTAGCACATATACCCTAAAGCGCATAAAGTCTAGCACATGTTGTAACACCCGCCAAATTAGGACTAGTGATTAGTGCCTAATCAACTATTAATACATGTAATTAGTTCCGTGTTAGGCTAATTGATGTATCGGATTTTATATTGTTGAATATATACAATTTTGCGATTTGATTAAATCGTACGCAATTTAAATCGAATGTAATTCGATTCAATTTTATACGGACGTTGGTGAACAAAATTATTAAATAAGATAACATTATTTAATAACGTTATTATATCTAAAATAGTATTTTGATGATAATTCATACATGTTTCGTATCGTACAATTAAAAGCCTACGCGATTAGAATGTTAAACGCGCAAACAATGTTAAGTTATACTTTATAACTCAATTATTAAAGTAATTGGTGAAATATTTTAAGTAAAAATATTGGGTAATTATTCGTGCCTTAAAACGGGTGTATAACGCGCGAAATAATTATTTAAACGGTTAAACGATCGGGAAAACGAACACCGCGCGGAGCGCAGACGCGAGGAACAAGTTTGGGACACACCCACATAGGGTGGGCCCCACTAAAAATCTGCCAAAAAGGGGGTGAGGTCACCACCTCCCCACCCCACTTCTCACTTCCATCTTCCTTCTCTTCTCTCTCTCTTTCTTTTTCCTCTCAACCACACCAAACCACCATCACCATTAAACCTTCAAATAACACTAGCATACCTCAATATTTCGCATAACTCGTTTGGAGAAAAAGACTCATCTCGCAAGGATCTACATTTCTATCTTTCCGGATTCTCCGCGAGACGATTTGTAAGTTTCCGACAAAAACCCAAAATCTTACGATTTTGAGTATTTTTAAGTTTTAGTTGTTTCTTTAAGCTTAGAATGTCCTTATAAGGGTTGGGTAAAAGAATCAGACCAAACGGAAACCCGAAAACTCATTTTTGGCTCAAAAATTCGCTGACAGACCTAAGTGTCGCAACGAAGTGCAGTATAGCGTCACTTCATGCGTCACTTAAGTGACGCATTGAGTGTCGCTAAAAGCCCTAATCATGCGTCACTTGCATAAGTGCCGCATAAAGCCCCTTTTTCCCGACACTTCTACCGTCACTTGACTAGTGACGCACAACAATGTTAACCGACACTTATAGCGACACTTCCTGAGTGACGCCTAGACCCGCACCCGACACTTATAGCGACACTTACCTTAGTGACGCCCTACCATGCGTCACTTCCCTTAAGTGACGCATATGCTCAGATTTAATATTTTTAGCGACACTTCCCAAGTGTCGCCCAAGCCCCTAAGTGACGCTATAAGTGACGCATAAACAGAAAGTTTTAGCTAATTTTACACTAAGTTTTGAGACCCAAAATTTGACGCCCCATTTCACCCAAATTCGAATCCAGATGCGTTTTTCACCAAAGCAATATAGTAGAAATAAAAATTTACTTGGACATACTAGTTGAGTGAACTAGTCTTAGGTGGACATTAACCCTCCACCAAAGCAATATAGTTTTAGCTATAAGTGACCCCGCTACCAGGGGCGCTGCCCCCGGACCCCCGTCATTAACGGGCTTCGCCCTTACCCTAGAGTCACGAGTAACAGTGTTACATCTAAATTTTCACGCAAAGTGTTAAACTTGTATAACATCAAACACGAATGCGACATGACTTCTAAAACACTTTGGGACACGTTTTTTTTTCAAGAATAATGATAATATTGTTATTACCAACAATCACCAACGGGCCATACACATTTTCAAACACTTAAACAATCAACCAAATTGTAATCATTTGGACATTCTAGTTGGACAAACAACTACAAGGTAGTCTTATGAGATGCCTTCATATGTTTATAACCATCGCGTGTCGTGGACACCCTCAGGTTACAAGTCTTTGGACTTCGATTCCCGACTCATCAATCTCAGTTTATTGATATAAACTCTAAAGACTCAGGTGAGTCTCATAGCCCCTCTTTTACTATTTTTACTCAGGGGTGTGATATATTGCTTGTTTTAACGCGTGAACGCAAGTACAACTTTTACATGTACTACATGAGTTTTACACAACTAATCTTTTAAAGCCCTCCATCAGCATAGTTGTTAATACATTTGTAGCGTGAATATTAGTATATGGTACCATATAGGATTGACCCACCTCGTCCGGGTTAGCAAGCACTAACCGGGTAAACGGACGTACTAATATTTAAGGAAGACGGATGTTGATTAGGCATCCGTGGAGGCGAAAACGCTCAGGCTGTGTCCTGACCCACGAGTTAAGCTCAACTATGTGCTCATGGCTGTATACTGTTACCACTATCATTTGCTGGATGCAAATCAACTATTTAAATCTTGCGGTTCACTCAACTTATTTGATACTCAAACCTGTGAGCTCACCAGCGTTAGCTGACCCATTTTAGCATGTATCGCAGGTACAAAGCAGTAGGCAGGATTGCCCCAGGAAACTATAGCTCGAGTCAGCATGCAGACAATAGAGATTTTCTTGCATTAATATATTTTGTATAAGTATTTATGTATTGAAATCTCTCATTTTAAACGAACACGAGCTATATGTAGCTTCAAACTTGTAAACATTTTGCTATTAATACATTCTGTTAAAACGACGCATATAGAGTCGTTTACTATTAATCTCTGTGCTTTGAATATTGATTAGTAACACCCAAATCTTGCTTCCGCTAAACAATAAATTTAGGGGTGTTACAGATTGGTATCAGAGACTAAGGTTATAGTGAACTAGGTTGCATTTAGTGGGCCTAGACTATGACCATTAGGCAGTATTCCTTATTAAGTATGATTAGGTTCAAAGACTACATGGTATTGGTTTAATTTAACATAGCCTGATCAACTATGTATAATTAAAAGAATATGATGTGGAATCTGAAAGGAATCATGACTGAACAGGATACACTAGTTGACTCTGACCACGAGAGAAACCGGGACCCAAACATGTATGTGTTAGACACCTTAGGCTATTATGTAATATATATGTATATACATAGATAGGCCTCACTCTTTTTAACGCTTTGTCTCAGAATGGCAAACACACCACCCAATTCGTCACGCTCTCAATCCGGGTCGCAGAACCCGAGGGTAGCTAGGAGGAACGCCAGGTTGCCTCGAGCTGGCCCATACCCCACTCACTTCACTCTGCCGGCCTTGGCCGCTAGGCTGGACCGTCACGAGCAACGACTTCGCACCATGGATGTCGTTTTGCAAGAAACCAATGAAAATTGGAGACTCACAGCGCTTGAACGTATCAATCAAGTCTCCGAGGATCACGAAAACACCGTTAGCAACATGAACATACTCCACGACCGAGTGGTGGAATCAGGAATAGAAGTCGAACTTTTGCGACTCAGGTTGGAACAATGCGAGCAGCGCCTGCAAGAGGCTGAAGAATACTCAAGAATGCTGGTACAACGACTAGCATTGGCAGAAGACAACGCCCGACAAACCAGCAGACTCGCAGCCACCGTTGATCGACTCGTCACACTAATGGAAAGGATCAACTTGCATTAGAGCTAGTGTGACTGTCATCTTGTAATCTATATCTATCTATGTAGGACTTTTTACTATTCTAACCGGATGTAACAATTCCCGGTACCTTTTGTACTTCCCGTATTATGTAATCTTTTGAAAACTCGTGTCATGTACCAAGCTTGGTTATTTAAATGAAATATAATTATCACTTTATATCGTATATTCCACCATATACACATGTGATATATCAGAATTTCATGCAAAAATCTCATTGTCTTTTCTTGATCTTGTTCAGCAAGATGCCACCGAAGCGATTCACCTTCAGCGAAACTGAAATCGCCCAACTCATAGCCCAAAGCGTGGCTCAAGCTATGGCTACCCGACAACCCAGTTCGGGCAGCGAAGATACAGCTGCCAACGGGCCTCAATCCAAACCTTGTTCATACAAGGACTTCCTGAGCTGCAAACCCTTGAACTTCAAGGGAACTGAAGGAGCCATCGGACTGATCAGATGGTTCGAGAAAATGGAGTCCGTCTTCCACATCAGCAAATGTGCGGAAGAGGACAGAGTCAAGTACTCCACCTGCACCCTCGAGGATGGTGCACTCTCATGGTGGAATTCATATGCCCAGTCTGTGAGTATCGATACCGCCTACCTACTCCCTTGGGAGGAACTGAAGACGATGCTTACTGCTAAGTATTGCCCCATCGAACAACTCCAAGTATTGCCCCATGCAGACAATAGAGATTTTCTTGCATTAATATATTTTGTATAAGTATTTATGTATTGAAATCTCTCATTTTAAATGAACACGAGCTATATGTAGCTTCAAACTTGTAAACATTTTGCTATTAATACATTCTGTTAAAACGACGCATATAGAGTCGTTTACTATTAATCTCTGTGCTTTGAATATTGATTAGTAACACCCAAATCTTGCTTCCGCTAAACAATAAATTTAGGGGTGTTACACATGTACCCTACGAGTATGGGAGAGGACGGAAAAGCGCACGGGGGACGGGGGTGGCCGGCGGCAGCTGCCACCTGCCCGCCCCGGTTCGCCGTCTTTCGCCTCGTTACTCGATTCGTGCATATCTCCTTCGTTATGCGTCCGTTTGCATTGATTCTTTTTGCGTTGGATTTGTTTTTCAAAAACAAAGATTTTGATGAAAAGAAGTCCCAAAAATATGTCTCTGATCTTTGGATGTCTTGTACGAATCGTTTAAATCTTTCGGCGTACGTAGAATCTTCATTCTTCATCCGTTTTTGTTGATTCTTCTTCTGTTAGATTCGTATTTTGAAAACGAATATCTTGGATTTAAGATATCTCAGTGATGGGTACTTTTGCTTTAAATCTTTTCTTGATGTCTTGAATCTTCAAACGTGTGTGGAATCTTCATTTTTCATCCGTTTTGCTTGATTTTTTTCGTGCAACTTTATTTTGACCTTCTTGACAAAGTTTCTTTGATTTGAACATTATTTGAGTTTATTTGCCAAGTATTGTTCCTGAATGGGAGAGATATCGGTATTAAAAACGTGTCTTTTTACGCGATATCACATCCCTACTTATAATTATCTACATTATCTACAATCACAATAATAAACTACTCGCAATTCATGGCAACAAATAAATCACATACCAAGTAACAATACATATTTAAAATACGAAATAAAAAAAGTATGATAAAGGTTTAGATATCACCCGGAAATAAATGCGTAGCAGTGTATTATTATGATTGACAAATCTTTCACACGTACAAAGGTTTATCTCTGAATCCCTATCGTTCGTTCTAGCTCCTATATTAATCCGTAGTTTAATTACAATAATTCTAGAATGAGAAAAACTATAAAATATAAGAGAATTGAGATTTGTGAGGAGTGTATATGAGAGTGTAAGAGTGAGTGTGAGTGTGTCTTGAAATGAATCATGGAGGCTCCTATTTATAGGAGAAAATGGGTGCATCTTAGCAACTTGGGGCACATGTTAGCAAAAGGTGAAAAAGTTGCTAGCACATGTACCCTAAAGCGCGTAAAGGTCTAGCACATATACCCTGAAGTTGCGGAAAATGTCTATCACGTGTACCCTGCGAGTACGAGCGAGGACGGAAAAGCGCACGGGGAACGGGGGGCTGCCACCTGCCCGCCCCGGTTCGCCGTCTTTCATCTCATTACTTGATTCATGTGTATCTCCTTCGTTATACATCTGTTTGCGTTGATTCATTTTGCGTTGGATTCGTTTTTCAAAAATAAAGACTTTGAAGAAAAGAAATACCAAAAATATGTCTCTGATCTTTGGATGTCTTGTACGAATCGTTTGAATCTTCCGTCGTACGTAGAATCTCTATTCTTCATCCGTTTTTTGTTGATTCTTCTTCTGTTAGATTTTTACTTTGAAAACAAATATCTTGGATAAGAGAAATCTCAGTGATGGGTACTTTTGCCTTTAAATATTGTCTTGATGTCTTGAATCTTCAAACGTGTGTGGAATCTTCGTTTTTCATCCGTTTTGCTTGATTTTTCTCGTGCAACTCTGTTTTGACCTTCTTGGCAAAGTTTCATTGATTTGAACATTATCTGAGCTTATTTGCCAAGTATTGTTCCAGAATGAGAGAGATATCGGTAGTAAAACGTGACTTTACGCGATATCAGGTCTATATATATATATAACATATAATATATATATATATATATATATATATATATATATATATATGAAATGCCCTAAATTTTTTTTCCTTTTATAGATAGCCTAGTGTGTCTAGCACAAACAAGTTTAGGTCCCGTTTCTCTCATGGTCAGAGTCAACTAGTGTATTCCTATTCAGCATAACCATTTCAGACCTTACATCAACTTCCTTTAATTGTACATAGTTGATCAGGCTATGTTAAAATAAAGTCGTATCATGTAATTCTTTAACCAGTCATATCTAATAAGGAGATACTACCTAATGGTGATAGTCTAGGCCCACTAATGCAACCTAAGTTCGCTATAACCTTAGGCTCTGATACCAATCTATCGCACCCCTAAATTCAGGTAGCGGAAGCGATTCGGGTCGGGGTGTGACTAATCAAGTATCAACAACACCAAGATAAAGCAAACAACATCTATATGCAGCGTTTGAAAAGTAGTACAAAATATTACATTGATATCATCAAATGTAAGCAAGCTGCGAGTTCATAAATAAGCTTCCTAGAGATTCTACTACATAACTGGAATTACAAAAAGTAATGGTAAAGAATCTCCAAAAGTTGTATGCATTCGACTAAAGCTATCAGTCCTGAGGGTGTGCAGTCCTACTGCTGCTGTGAACCTGAGATACAATGCTAAAAAGTGTCAACCAAAAAGGTTGGCGAATCTTACAGGTTTAGTAGTAAAGTAATTGTCATGAACCATAAAGTATGTACCAGTGTTACTATCAAGCAAAGTAAGTAAATCAATAGGTCAGCATAGTTGCCATGAGCTCATAAGTTGAAGCTTAACAGTATGTAAGTATGATTCAACCAAGAATCATATAATGTACCCCCGTGAGTGCTATCTACAGACCCTCATATGTAACAACTACTAATATGCCAGTTTCTACGGTGAAATCCATGGTAGCGCTACTACCCCAGGCAGGGATTGTCAGTCCCAAATGAATCCATCTACTAGTACTCGCGCTTAAGTCTATAACTAACAACTTACGATATGAGGCTTTCAGTGGATAAGGAAAGTACTCATGCAATGTGTGTAAAAAGTAGTATAAGTAGTTCAGTACTTGTGTTCATGCGTAAAACAGAGCAAAGTATCTCACCCCAATAGTAGAAACAATAAAAAGTGGGGCTGTAAGACTCACCCGAGTCTAGCAAATATGATACGTTGATGTAATCGAACACATATCCCGGATGTAATTCCGTAAGTCTGTAAGTCTATGTGTTGGTTCTCCGAACCCTGCAACCTTCTGGCGTCCGAAACGCATAAGGTTGTAAGTATGTATGTCTCGAGAGATCACCTCATGCTAGTTGTACACTCAACTAGTTATGTCTAAGTAGTTAATCGTTTGTTTAATTAGAAACGTTTGTGGCCCGTTGGTGAAGTTCGATATGTATTAATAATTCCCGAAGATATTATTATTAGGTTTCGTATTGTTTCTTTGTATACTTTTGATAACATGCAAAAAGTCATGTTTTTACGTGCATTAATCTCACCTTTTTAGCCCAATATGTGACGAAACTAATCAAAATAGATACTTTATCATTAAAACTCGTTACATGGGCCAAAATATAGACAATGTTTCAAAAGTCAACTAAAATGGTCGAAAAAGCATTCTCGTTCACTCGTTCTAGCACTTTTTGAGCTACACAAAGAATTATGACCTCTAACTTATGTCATTTTCTTCGTTAAGAAAATACGAACGCATGGATATAAAGAACGCTCAAAACGGATAAACGACAAAGAAGTTATGCCCGAACGAAGAAACGAAGAACCAGCATACGGCTGAACCAAGCCGTATACGGCTGGTCCAGACCGTATACGGCTGGGCCTGGACTGTATACGGCCTGTGTCCAGCCGTATTCACCCTGTGCTCAGCCGTATACGGTCCAGTTCAGCCGTATACGGTCCAGCTCAGCTGTATCGTGTTTGGGTGATAAAAATCTGATTTTTATTCGCCTTTGTGATACGATTGTGCGTTTGAAGGTTTGGATACGGTCTATGGATACGGCTGTGCGATGCCTATAAATACAATCACCTCCTCACCATTTTAAAAACATGTTTTTCTTATAATATGTTTTCTTATCTTTTCTCTCCTTCTCTCACTACTCTCTCTCTCTAAAAATTAGTTAGTTAGTTAATTAGGTTAGTTAAGCTAGTAGATTAGTAGCTTACTTGTAACGGAGGTGCTCCGAGACTGCGGTGTCGCACGATTTGTAATAAACGCTTTGTCAGGTTCTATTATAATCTCTACCTTGTTATTTTAAATAATGTTGTGTTGTTGCTATACTTGTTTAGAATTACTTTCTAGGGTTATTGCCATGCTTAGCTAGACAAATCTGTGTTTGCTATGATAGTTGCCATGCTAGGGTAGTTATACTTAAATCATGTTGTTACTCTGTCTATATGCTGTTGGATTATATTTGAATCTATGAATTGAATCTCAAATGTTTATCTATACAACTTATGTTGTGGTTAGTAACATCCTTCTAGGCTTGGCCAATTGCTAGTTGTATGCCGCTAATTATTCTGTGTCTGATAGTTGAACTCGACATGGCCGGTGTTCTCCTGGTTGAGATATTACCGGAGGGAGACACGGAGCGTAGGATTAGAGATAGATTAGATTCAGTTCATTTAACAAGTGTCTTAGAGAGAACTTTCGGGACACTTGTGACTTAACCATGTACCCCATCACTCTGCATAATTGATCCCTGCTATGTTGCCTTTCTGCATGTTCTTGTTTGATTGTTGGTTAGGGTTTGCATGCTAGTATCTGTTATGCTGATTAGTTACATGATTAGGTTTTCGAATATTTATCAATTGCATACACCATTTTAACATGCATAAAATAGTTAAAATGATTTATATGAAATAATGATGAACAATTTAATCAGCCGTTAGACCAGACCATCCCAACTTGTCCCGGTAGGAAACCCCTGTTCATGTTTTTGTTTATTCAACAATTCATGCCATGATTGGAATATCTCAAATGTCCGAGATTGGGGAACAAGACTCGAGGATGGTTGTTGGTTAAATTGGTTGCTACATTTGGGACAACTTCCAGTATTACATTCCATAACTGTTATCCACGTGACATGTTATTTATCTGATTGCAAACAACTCTACGTTAGATAGATAATAGGCTAGGAGTTATGTCTCATTAGGAAATATAGTTGTCATCTTAACTAAGGCTTTATCCCATTAACTACCCCTAAATAGCATGAGTAATTATCATAGTAAACACTCGCTTCACCTATAAGTTCTCGTTGCCACCTGACCTCCACTTTACTTTATTTTAATTTAATTTTCGATAATTAGTAGTTAGTTAAAACCAAAACAAATCAAAACCTCTTTTAAACCCAAGCTAAATCCCCATAGATAACTAAAGTCCTAGATCCCATGCCCGTTGTAGTTTGAAGAATGACCCTAGGTCATACCTATCGCCGTACTCACCCATAGCTTTAGTATACTTAGGCCCATAAAAAACAAATTTTAAAACCCATTGATCCAGCCAAGCGGGAGGCCCGCAACGACAGGAAGCAATTCCTAAAAGACTAACCGTTCGGCTGGCATCAAGCTTTTTGGCGCCATTGTCGGGGACTACAACGACCGATTTAGGAATTTAGTTGTCTTAGTTATTTAGCGATCCTTTCGGAAGATCAATATCATCTGAAAGTTCCTTTTCTGTTCTTTCCTTTCCAAAACTCTCTTTTCTACCAAACCCGAACTTCATCAGCTATGACGAATCGTATTATTCTCGCCTCAACCTGTGCACCACTACTGGAAGGAAGAAGAGGACCTATCGTGCTGCCCGACGAAAACTTCGAAATTAAGCCTAGCATTTTCAAGTTACTCAAAACCTTCTGCCAATTTCACGGTTTTCCGCTCGATGATCCAAATTCACATTTGGATAGATTCATCAATCTTTCTTATTCCTGTGAGCAATCAGGGATTTCAAGAGAAGTCTCCCGACTATATCTTTTTCCCTATTCTTTATCTTCGTGTGCTCAAACCTGGTTTGATGAACTCGAACCCAATTCGGTTCATACTTGGGAAGAGTTGGCTACTAACTTTATGGCTAAGTTTTTCCCTCCTTCCAAGCAAACCAAGCTCAAGGATGACATCGTCAGTTTCCGACAAGAAACCAATGAATCATTATATCTAGCATGGGAACGATTTAAGAAGATGCTTAACAGATGTCCGAATCATCAAATGGGTAAGACGAACCTAATCTGCATATTCTACAATGGTCTGACTCCTCAGCACAAGTTAACCCTCGATGCTCATTCTCAAGGAAATTTCATGTCACACACTTCTAAAGAAGCTTGGGAGCTAGTTGAGACGATAGCAATGCATCAACATGACTGGGAGTTTGGCGAACCGGCTAAGGAAGTAACTAGTACTTCAAGCCTATCCTTTGAAGCTCTGCAAGCTCAAGTGGACAATCTCTCCAGAGTCTTCAAGGATCTTCAATCTTCTACACCTCATCCTCATAAAGATACGGAAGAAATTCTTATCACTACTATTAAAAACCCTGAATCAAACATTCATTCTAAACCTTTCATTCAGTGGCCAACCAATAACCCACCTACTCAGTTTCTGCAACCTTTATCCTCTAATATGCCAGATTCCCCCGTAAATTCTCAACAACACTATATGAAACTTTGACTAATTTCATAGTTGATCAAATGAACATAAACAAACAAGTAATAGATTTTCAAGATAAAATTGATGCTTTACTTAAAATATCAGAAGATTTGATCAAAAACCTGGAAGTTAGTCTTAAACAACTGTTTTTAAAAGTTGAGAACCAAGGAGGAATCATGGTCATCACTAGAGGAGGTAAAGAAACCAGAAATGAGAAGTCTTCAGATAATTCTTCAAATCAACTTCCTATCTCTGAACTGACCACAGATCCAGTGCCTAGTGACACCCCTGTCACTGCACCAGATCCAGTATCACCTAAAGCCCCAGAAATCATTCCACGAACTAGGATACCCTTCCCTGGTAGGCTTAAGAAAGAGAAATAGGAAGCAGAATTTAGGAAATATCTAGAAATGTTTAAAAGCTTGTACTTAAACGTTAGACTATTAGACGCTTTAGTAGAGATGCCTAGCTGTGCTAAGTTTTTCAAAGAACTCATTTCAGATAAAGAAAAATTAAGACAAATAGTTAGTTTACCCTTAGATGCTGAATGCTTAGCAATCATGTTACATGGCCTTCCACCCAAACTAGGAGATACTGGCCATTTCACTATTCCCTGTTTTCTTCAAAACATCCAAGTTAGTAATGCCTTAGCTGACCTAGGAGTTAGTGTCAATCTTATGCCTTACTCTCTCTATAAGAAACTAGGATTAGGTGAACTGCTACCCACTCAAATGACCATCCAATTAGCTGATAGATCAGTTAAACTCCCCCGAGTAATTGCTGAAGATATAATGGTCCGAGTCGGTAAATTTATCTTCCCGGTTGACTTTGTCATTATGGATATTGAGGAAGATACCCACGTTCCCCTCATCTTTGGTAGACCTTTCCTAAATACTGCCAAGGCTGTGATAGATGTAAACGAAAAATCTTTAAAACTGAGGGTCGGAGCGGAGGAAGTCACCTTTATTGTCGATAAGTTGATGAAGCACCCTATGGGAGAAGATCTTGGTCTTGTGGATGCCATGCAGGAAATATATGACGAGCATTTGGAGGAGATTCTAGCAGTCAGCAGTAACGAACCTTTCTCCAGCACTGTCATCACCAAAAGAAGACTTTGCCTGAACGACATCGGACTCTGCTCGGCTATCTCCGACCAATCAGCACCTTCCGGAGAGCTGCTATTTCCCTTACCTGAAATGAAGAATCCTTTAGTACCGCCTAACTACTCTCCCACGAACAACTCTGTTGTTGCTGTTCCTTTAGGCGAAGGCATCCCTATTCCACTTTTAAGAAGAAATCAGTTTTTTCTGATACCCGAATCGTCTCCGTCTGTAACTGAGATTCTCAAATCTTTCGAGGAGATGGATTCCGGTACTTTGCCACAACTATCTGAAGGTTGTGAGAAATCAAATCCAAAAATCACCATAAGTACTTCTTCTAGAGCTCAATTTCAAAAGTTCGCACTCACCGACAACAATGATGTCATCATCACTGAGGATAATGCAACCTCTTCATCATCTACCTGCAAATACGAGTTAAAGAAGAACGCGCTTTCCAATGAGACAGAACTAGTAGAAATAGCATCAGCCACTACAGCCGACTCATCTCCAGAAGAATCAAAGTTCTAAAGGAGTATGACGAGTTACAAAGAGACGAGATCGCTCGAATGAAACCCTCTATCGAAGAACCTCCAGAATTGGAGCTGAAGGAATTACCCCCTCACTTGGAATATGCTTTTCTCGAAGGAACCTCACATCTACCCATCATAATTTCCAAAGGTCTTTCACCTAAAGAGAAAGCAAGACTTATCCAGGTCTTGAAGTCACACAAGAGGGCGATTGCATGGAAGATTTCTGATATACAAGGGATCAGTCCAAATTACTGCACGCACAAGATACTCATGGAAAACGACTTCAAAGCTTCCATACAGAGACAGAGGAGAGTAAACCCGAAGATTCAAGACGTGGTCAAGAAAAAGGTTATCAAACTCTTGGATGCTGGTTTGATCTATCCTATCTCAGATTCCCCATGGGTCAGCCCAGTTCAGGTTGTCCCAAAGAAAGGAGGAATGACGGTTATCGCTAATGAAGATAATGAATTGATTCCTACACGAACCGTCACCGGCTGGAGGGTGTGTATCGACTATCGGAAATTAAATGAAGCCACCCGGAAAGATCAATTCCCTCTGCCGTTCATCGATCAGATGTTGGAAAGATTATCAGGGAATGAATATTACTGCTTCCTCGATGGTTTCTCCGGCTATTTTCAAATTCCTCTCGATCCAAAGGACCAGGAAAAGACGACATTCTCATGTCCATATGGTACATTTGCCTACCGCCGCATGCCATTCGGTTTATGCAATGCGCCTGCAACATTTCAAAGGTGTATGGTGGCAATTTTCCATGACATGATTGAACAGTGTATGGAGGTATTCATGGATGACTTCTCAATCTTCGGTGATTCCTTCACATCTTGTCTTTCCAACCTTGAAAGGATGCTAGCCCGATGCGAAGAATCAAATCTTGTCTTAAACTGGGAAAATTGTCACTTTATGGTGAAAGAAGGAATAGTTTTAGGACATCGAATATCAAAATATGGAATCGAAGTTGAGAAAGCCAAAGTTGAGACTATTGCCAAACTTCCGCCACCTACTTCTGTTAAAGCCATTCGCAGTTTTCTAGGTCACGCCGGATTCTACCGTCGCTTTATCAAGGATTTCTCTAAGATCTCTCGACGTATGACGCACCTTCTCGAGAAGGATACTCCGTTTGTCTTTTCAGATGACTGTCTTAAAGCTTTCAACATTTTAAAGGATCAGCTCACACATGCACTGATCATGGTCGCCCCCGATTGGAGTCTTCCGTTCGAAATCATGTGCGATGCTAGTGACTTCACTGTTGGAGCTGTCTTTGGGCAAAGGACGGAGAAGCATTTTCAGCCAATCTACTAGGCCAGCAAGATACTCACTGATGCACAAGAGAATTACACCACAATAGAGAAAGAGCTTTTCGCTTTTGATAAATTTCATTCTTATTTAATATTTTCCAAAACTATTGTCTATACAGATCACTCAGCCTTGAAGTATCTCTTCAAAAAGCAAGATGCTAAGCCAAGACTGCTTAGATGGATTCTCCTCCTCCAAGAATTTGACATAGAAATCAAGGATAAAAAGGGAGCCGAGAATGTCGCAGCAGATCATCTTAGTCGACTGGAAAATCCATCGATGGAGAAGCTTGATGAGAGAGAGATTCAAGACCAGTTTCCTGAAGAACAACTCATGAATATCGGAGGATACCAAAAGGATCTCAATTCACTTACAACCCTTGGTATGCAGACTATGCAAATTATCTGGTTGGAGGAATTGTGCCAAAAGGAATGCCCACCTCTAGAAGGCGCAAATTCTTTAGAGACGTAAGGAACTACTATTGGGACGATCCATACTTATTCAAAGTATGCCCGGACCAAATCATCAGAAGATGCGCAGACGAGAGGGAGGCAAGGAACATTCTTCACCAAAGTCATCACGGACCAACTGGAGGACATCATGGAGCAAATATGACTGCAAGAAAGGTATATGACTCTGGCTTCTACTGGCCTACTATATTCAGAGACGCTCACAACTTGGTTGTTGATGCATATTAGGTTGTCTGTCAGTTGGTCTATCGAGTTGTAATAAGTGTCGTTAGTCGTATAGTGAAAATATAGTTTTTGTTATATGCGACACTTACATTTTAGGTTAGGCGTCACTTGCCTTAGTGACGCATAGCGTCACTTAGGTAAGTGACGCATGAAGGCAGCCACATGCGACACTTCCACAAGTGACGCATGTCGGCAGATTTTTAGTATAAATACAAACCTACGGGTTTCAAGCTAGGGTTGACGAAACCCTAGCACAATTTGACAACAAAACCACCTTGTAATCGTTCCCAATTCGTTATACAAGCTGATATACACATTTACTTTGTTCAAATACATTTGTTTCGGTTTGTGTTTGATAGCAATACGTGCAATTGATTGATTCCGCATTTCAATTGTAGTCAATTGTCATCTAGATCCAACGTCAAGGGCACTCTCAACTGGTATCAGAGCATTTAGGTGATAACATTGACGTTTAGAAGGTGTTTTGGGTTGATTTCGGTTTTGTTTGAATCAAGAATCGAGATTACATACGGATTTTGAGTTGCTAAGGTGAAGTACAGTCGATATTCTTCATCATTTACAGGTTTCGTCCATTAGGGTTCAAGGAATTTTCGTTAGGTTTACGAAAGTTCGAGTTTTTTAGGGTTTTGGGATTTTGCAGCCGTTTTGCGACACTCGATCCGTCACTTGGACGCGTCACTTATAGCGGCACTATCTAATCCCAAATTAGGGTTTTCCCGTCACTTGAACGCGTCACTTGAAGCGTCATTTGAGTTTTATACGACACTTAACTTAAGTGCCGTTCACTCTAATCCACCGTCACTTACGTGCGTCACTGTTGCACGTCACTTGAGTATCAAGCGTCACTTCTGTTAGTGACGCCTGTTTGATTTATTGCGTCACTTCCTTTAGTGACGCCTTTTGATTTATTGCGTCTCTTTTACTAGTGACTCCTATTTGTTTTAGTACGTCACTCAAGTACGACACTTGAGTGCGTCACTTGCCTGATTGATGACACTTACTCACAGTGTCATCAGTCACTTCATCCGTCACTCGATAGCGTCACTTACCAAGTGCCGCTAGTCGTTGCGACACTTTAGTGCGTCACTTACTAAGTGACGCCTTCGGTACTAATAAGTTATCGAGCTTTTGTTTTTGAGTAAAATTTCAGGTATATCTTCAATGGCTGTTGTTGCTGATAAAGAAAATATTAGAGGAATCAGGGATATGTTAAAACAGAATCACGATGTTGGTTCTAATAATAAACCTCCTCTGTTTACGGCTGACATGGATTACGCATATTGGCGTGATCGATTTGAACAGTACATAAACTTCCACTGTCCAGAGCTATGGGGTCCACTCAAGGAAAGATATGTAGCTCCCTTAGCCGAAGGAATCTTCCCTGGTATTGCTCCGGTCAAGGTCTACAGGTCCATGACTCCGGAGGAAAAGAAAGACTATGATATTGAGAAAAAGGCACATGCGGCTATTTGTATGTGCCTAACCAAAGACGTGTTAAGACTGTTCAAATCACATGAAACAACATACGAACTTTGGAAAGCTATCGAAACAAGATGTGGTGGAAATCAAAGGTATAAAGAAGCTAAGTTAGAACTGATCAAGAAGCAGTATGATCTGTTTGATTCTCTGCCAAATGAAATAGCTTCAGGAGTTTTTACTAGATACTCACAGTTAGTGAGTGAGTTGACGGAGGGAGGTTATAATTTTCCTCCACTTGAAGTGAATAAGAAGCTGCTGGATGTCTTGCCTAGTTCTTGGGATGTTAAAGTACAGCTTCTCAAGGAAAGTCAAGAATTAGATACCATGAATTTGGATGAGCTAATTGGTATTCTTCAAGCTCATGCGATGGAGATGAAGAAGAGAGAATGCAAGTCAGGCGGTTTTGTTCAAGACCCGTCCTTATATGGAGGAAAAGTCAGCACCGGCAAGACTTATGGTGGAATGGCTTTTGTTTCTTCTACGAGCTCTCCATTTCAAGCCCCATTGTATTCTACTGGTGCTCCTCATCCAGTATATGCTTCTGGACCCTCACAGGGGTCACAACAGCAGGTTTCTATCTCTCCTGCTATTCAAGAGCAGGCTGCTATCTATACAGCCTTTCTAAGCTCTTATAAGGATTTGGTTTCACAACCAAATGCTACTTTGAAACTGGCCAAAGAGGATTATGCTCAACTTGATGATGATGATCTTGAGTAGATGGACTTGAACTGGAACATTGCCATGATATCAAGGCGTGTTCAGAAATTCTTGCAACGAACTGGTCGCAAGAGTTTGGAGGGAGATGGCAAAACCAGTTTCGGTTTTGATAAAAGCAAGGTGCGCTGTTACAACTGTCAAAATCTGGGACACTTTGCAAGAGAGTGTGAGAAGCCAAAAGTTCCTCCGTCAGGTTTCACAAAGCCTGATGCTCCCAGAACTTCTGAGAAGGATCAAGTGAAGCAAGCAACAGCTGACGCACTTGTCGTTTTTGAGCCAACCAACACAGATTGGAGTATGTATGCTGAGAATTATCAGCAATGTCTCATGGCTCACATTTCAAATGAGGTACGCAATGAACCTGAAGAACCTTTGAACTGTATCTCATGCATTAAGTTAACTGAATCCTTAAGATGTTTTCAAGTAGACAACGTAGACTTAAGGAAAAAGGTCAAAAAACTTAGTGAATCAAACAAATACCTAAAAGCAAATGAACAATTGTATGATAAGAAAATAGAGGCTTATCAACAGGACACGCTTAGGTATAAGTCTAAAGTTTTTAGTCAACAGGATGCTATTGATAGTTATCTTGCTGAAATAGACCGTTTAAAAAAGGAACATTCTGATCTTAAAGATGAATATGACAAATATAAAAGTAAGATTCTAGGTTCCTCCTCGTCTACTGTTGCCTTTAATGAAATTCTTAACAAGCAAAGGACAGGTCACAAAACAAAGACGGGACTAGGTTATAATGTAGTCCCGCCTCCTACTGAATATTGTCCTATGCCTGTTAAGGAAGGCACCGAAGAGATTCCGGTTGACTATGCATTGTTATACGGGGTCAAAACTAAGGTTAATAAGGTTAACAAACAGGCGAAGGAGAAAACTAAACGGACAGAGTATCCTTCACCTCTGTTTGTTAAATCGGAATGTGAATCTCCAGTTAGTAATGAGGAGATTGTTGAGATTGAGGATATTACCGATGAGGAGTATCCTGAGTTTAAAAGGAATGTTGAAGTAACAGCTGAAAAAGTGTTAAAGGTTGAACCTAAAATTAAGGTTCAACATAACAAAGAAAAGAATAAGGTTTTAAAATCAAAATCTCAAACTTTACATTCACCTGTAAAGATTTTGCAACATAAACCTTCTACTTCAACCTCTCAACCTAAACAGGAAACTTCTAAGACGTGCACGAAATGTGCATGTTCTAGAAACATTTCTTCTACTCCGGTGGTAAATCCTCAGCCTCAACCAGCTGTTGAGACTAGAACATGTTTTTACTGCAAGAGACAAGGACATCTAATTCGTGAATGTCCCAAATTGTCTCATCAGAACTACGGGAAAGAAATGCCTAGGACATCTGTTTTCCGAAATTCATTTTCAAGATCTCCTCCTAGGCGTTACTCTGTCTCTCCCAAACCTGCTGTAAAAACGAGTAATGTTGGGCAAAAACCTTTGCCAAAACAAGAACCTGACATTACTCCAAAGCCAAATTCCGAACCATCCAAGGTTTGGAAAAGAAAAGAGTCTACTGCGGACTCTAGTGTCATCAATAATAACACATCAGATACAAAATCTGATTTGTTTAAAAATAAAGTCTTATCTGATGTGATTATTGTTGATGACTGTGGTCGACCTAAGTCTGTAAAGGCTTGGGTCACCATTTCTCACTAATCTCCTATTTTATGTGTTGCAGCAGTCAGAACGCGTTAAAAACAGTGAATTGTTTATGGACAGTGGCTGTTCGCGACACATGACGGGCGATGTGTCCCTTTTGACGGATGTTAAACCACATTCTGGAGGACACGTTGCATTTGCTGGAGATACAGGGGGAACCATTTCGGGTAGAGGAACGCTAACTAACGGGAAAGTTAGCTTCGAGAATGTGAACTATGTGGCTCAACTGACTCACAACTTGCTGAGCGTTTCACAAGTATGTGATAAGGACTATACAACAGCGTTCACAAAGATGGAATGTGTGATCTTGAAGCCGGGTTTCGTTATCCCCGAGGAATAGGTGCTTTTAAGGGCGCCACGGAGAAACGACACCTACGTTATGAATATGCGAACCGTGGAGAAAAGGAATCACTATTGTGGCATCGACGAATGGGACACATCCATTTTCGTAAGATGAACTTCTTGATAAACAATGACTTGGTAAATGGAGTCCCTAAACAGTCATTCGCGCTAAAAGATGACTGCGTTGCCTGCCATAAAGGGAAACTTCATAAGAAACCCCACAAGCCAAAATTAGTGAATTCCATTGCGGCACCATTGGAGTTATTGCACATGGACCTATTCGGTCCTATTTCTACCAAGAGCATCGGTGGAAGATCTTATTGCTTAGTAGTCACCGACGACTACTCGAGATTTTCATGGGTGTACTTTCTGGGTGCGAAGAGTGAAACACCACACTTTCTGGTGTATCTGTTAGATAAGTTGGCAAACTTATGCAACTTAAAGGTGAAAAGACTGCGTAGTGACAACGGGACTGAATTCAAGAACTCTACTCTTGAGTTATACTGTGCCACGAAAGGCATTGACCATCAGTTCAGTGCCCCTCGAACTCCTCAACAGAACGGAGTTGCTGAGCGTAAAAATAGGACTATTATCGAGATAACTCGGACTATGCTGGCCGATTCTAAGCTTCCTATAATCTTTTGGGCAGAAGCAGTAAGTACTGCTTGCTATGTTTAGAACCGCGTGCTCACGGTTAAGAAGAAGAGTAAGACATGTTATGAACTCTTCAACAACCGTAAGCCCACTTTGCAGTTTCTGGAATCTTTCGGGTGTCCGTGTTTGATTATGGTCTCCAAAGACAAGGTCTCGAAGTTTGGAGCTAAAGCCGTTGAAGGAATCTTCCTTGGATATTCAGTCAACTCTCCGAATAAACGAGTCTACATCAAATCAACTCACCAGGTGGAAGAGCATTTTGAGGTGAAATGCTTGCGATACACAGATCCTCCTCAAGGAACGGGTCCTGAATGGTTATTTAATTACAAGGACGTGTTCAATTCGTTCGACATACCCGAAGGATATGATGACGAGGGTGAGATAGTTACTTTGCTTCATGGTATAAGTTTATGTCAAGACACTTCTACTTTAAAACCAACATCTCCACCTACACCAACACCCACTCCATCACCTCCAACACCTACTACAACACCCACACCACTACCTTCTGCACCCACACCATCGCCTACTGTTCCACCTTCGGATGTTCCTTCGACTTCAGGAACGACTAATGCAACAAAACATCCAGATGATCCCAACATGCCACCGTTAGAGGAAGACGAGGAAGAAGAAGAAATGGTCCATTCTCACTTTTTCTCTAATGAAGATGATACGGAACCTCCTGTGCAACCTGAAAGTCCTACTGCTCCTGCGACTAACACTGTTCCCGTTACTGAGGGGGACATGAACAATTTGGAGTTAGTACTTACACCGGAGTTAATCCCAGTCACACGTATACACAAGGATCACCCCATCGATAATATTATTGGTGATCCTAATGCTGCTGTTCAAACAAGGCACCAAGTGCAAAAAAATCCGAATCAAGAAATGTTGAATTTGGTTGCCCGAATAAATTCCTATCATTTATCCCAAATTGAACCGAAGAAGGTTGATGAGGCCTTAAAAGATCCATCTTGGGTCGAGGCTATGCAAGAAGAGTTGCAGCAGTTCAACAAGCTGCACGTGTGGGATATAGTTCCATTACCCAAAGGTGCTCATTTAACTGGCACTCGATGGGTGTTTCGCAATAAGATGGATGATAGGGGTATTGTAATTCGGAATAAAGCCCGATTGGTCGTTCAAGGATTCAGTCAGATCGAGGGCTTGGATTATGACGAAGTCTTCGCTCCTGTGGCAAGACTTGAGTCCATTCGGATCTTTCTTGCATTTGTGTCTTACAAAGAGTTTCGCGTTCACCAACTCGATGTTAAGAGCGCATTTTTATATGGAAAAGTGGACACGGATGTCTACGTGAAACAGCCTCCTGGCTTTGAAGACCCTGAGCATCCAGAATACGTCTGCAAGTTAAACAAGGCGTTATATGGTCTTCATCAAGCCCCGCGATTATGGTATGAGAGGCTTACTACCCATTTAGTTAAGCATGGATTTGTTCGTGGGAATATCGACAGTACTCTGTTCATCCGCAAAGAACGGACTGGCGATCGAGAGGATATGCTACTCGTGCAGGTGTATGTGGACGACATTATTTTTGGCTCTACAAATGAAGCGATGTGCAAGCACTTTGAGGAGATCATGAAATCTGAGTTTGAGATGAGTGCGATGGGGGAGCTCAAATTCTTTTTAGGTGTACAAGTTGAGCAGTCTCCAAAAGGTATTTATATTCATCAGTCAAAGTATGTCAAAGACATGATGACTCGATATGATCTGCTCAATTGTAAAACCTATGGGACTCCCATAGAGCTTAATCACAATCTCAGACTTGCTGACGATGAAGAAGATTGCAAAGAAAAGGACTATCAATCAATGATAGGTTCTTTGATGTACTTGACTGCTTCTCGACCGGATATTGTGTTTGCGGTATCCGTATGCTCTCGCTTTCAAGCCAAACCAAAGGTGTCTCATATGAGGGCAGTAAAGCGAATCTTTGGTTATCTCAAACATAGACCCAATCTTGGTCTATGGTATTCAAATGATAAATCCTTCGATCTTTCTGCCTATTCGGATTCAGATCATGGCGGCTGCAGCATAGACAAGAAGTCAACCACTGGTGGATTCCAATTCCTAGGAACTTGACTGGTATCATGGCAGTGCAAGAAACAGACTACAGTTTCTCTTTCCACTGCAGAAGCTGAGTACGTTGCTGCTGCGAGTTGCTGCTCTCAGGTTCTATGGATACAGCATCAACTGCGTGATTACGGGTTACTTCTTTCTATGACTCCTATTCACATAGATAATACTGCTGCTATATCTATCACACGTAATCCCGTACAACACTCTAAGACTAAACACATTGAACTTAGGTTCCACTTTATACGGGATTGCTATGAAAAACACCTGATAGACCTAGTCCAAATAGACACCTTAAAGCATAATGCTGACCTTTTCACTAAAGCCTTTACACATTTGACGAACTAATCAACATGATTGGTTTAAGATTCTTTATCGTTAAAAAGTAATTTGTAACTTGGAACGTTATTTATTTTTGTGTATATATATATATATAAAAAAAAAGGCAACGACGCAAATGCCACTCTTTATACTTTCTAGTATTAAAGAAATGCAAGATTGCTACATTTTAAAAATAGACATTGAAGTTGTGTCTGTAAACAACTTGGGATATGATAGTATATCGGGTGACATGCATAAAAATGGAAATTTAAGGTTTATCTTGGATATGTCAGTAGATTTATCTGACGTATTGAAAACAGTTTTATAAACATTGTCTTCATCATACGATATATTAGTAGGCATGTTATGCAAAACTCTTTGAGAAGTCTTAAGAAGCTTAACCATTAATTGTCTATTTCCAGTGGTATAACATCATTAGATGTATGAAAAAAGTCTTAATTTCTTACTTATACTAGACATGCTTTCATGAAAGATGTTTATTTGATATCATTTGGGGGTATACATTGACAGTTTCCTCTGTTATACGTAAGTATAGACCTGGCTTCTGTTAATATATACTTTAAAATTAAGCAAACACAAGTCAAAGTACTTGAAAAGTCTTTCAAATTAAGATACCTTACAAGGTCGCCAAAATGGTTTGACCAAGTTTGGTTTTGCTTAAACCTGAATCAACTTATGTCGCTCTGTTGTACGTAAGTACAGACCTGTCACCGCTGACTTGATTCTTAAAATTGATATTCTTATATTCTATCTGTAACTGGAAACATGGTATATGTCTTAAGTTAAGATGTATATCTATGGTGGGAACCACAGCGAAATGTACATACCAATAATAATAAAAATATCTCCTAGATATGAGTGTAACATGTTTAAGTGGAAAATATACTGATAATCGTCTTGAAATAATTTTTATAAAAAGTGTTTTTAAGTATGTCAAGTAAATTTAAAGAGGACAAATATACTGATGATCGAAATATCACTTACTGTTCCTAATATATGCATGTTATTCCGATATGATCCCTAACCAGACTATATCAACTCCGTCACCAAAAAGAATGTGTTACTTTTCTAGTTGTAAATTTACATTTTTGTATCTGTTTTTATTTTATCTAAGTTAGTTTAATTTTAGATTTTCTCCAAGTTACAGTTACATTTTCGAATTTGAGTACCGAAATCACAACGTGAAAATCGATAAAATCGCAACCTTTTCACTAAAAGTGAACCTGCGCGACACTTTCTTAAGTGACGCTGCCAGTGACGCATACGATATTGCGTCACTTACTTTAGTGACGCTGTAAGTGTCGGGGTAAGCTACGCTATAAGTGCCGGGTTGAGTGACGCACACTAGGGTTTGTGTATAAATACTCTTCCCCACGACACTCAATCTCACCACTTTTCAAACTACTATAGCGTCACTTGCTCTAACATACCGACACTTCCACTGTCTTTGCGTCACTTGTTCTGTGCGTTTTTCTTCAATCTGTTCGTGGTTTCTACGGCTTGTTTGTGCATTCCAGTGCTATATCTTTGTTCCCCTCCTTCACACGACCTATTTGGTACTAACCTTAACCTATTTTTGTTCGATATTCATGCTTTAATTTTGAATTAGGGTTACGGGTTTTTGGGTAAACTTGAAATCAATTGATTTAGTGCTTGATTTGATCATCTTTTATGGTAATAAATAGTGTATAGTACTCGTCTTTATCATGCGCACAATCCGTTTGCTTCGATTTTCAAAAACCCCAATTTTGAAATCTGGGTATGAACAGTGACATGATGATCTTCATCATTGCGTCACTTCGTGCGTCACTTATCTCAAGTGACGCTACTTGGTAATTTTGAACACTCATACCGTCACTCAATAAGTGACGCTTATTCTTGCGTCACTTCTTAAGTGACTCTTGTAGTGACGCATATACTTGAATTATTTGTTAAGTCCGTCACTCATCCTAGTGACGCCCCATAATGCGTCACTCCCTTAAGTGACTGTCTAAGTGACGCCTATGTCAATACGTCACTTACACCGTCACTTCTTAAGTGACTCCCTTAGGATACCGTCACTATGTTAAATGTCGCATGTTCTTCACCCGTCACTTCTTAAGTGTCGTATACATTGACTCGTGAAATACAAACGTCACTTACATCAGTGACGCTTGATAGCGTCACTTACCATAAGTGACGCTATACTTTAATTTTAATTTTGAGCACTGTATCTTGCGACACTTCCTAAATGACGGTAGTGGCCATGCGTCACTTACCATAAGTGACGCCTAAAGTCAAATTTCATTTTTTAACCTATGTGTGTTCGGGCTAACTCTATAACGATTTCGGTTATTTTTGTTGGTATTTTAGCTTACAGATGGCTGACCTACAGAACTATTATCGCCGTACCAACACCCGACACAATATCACGGCGTTTCTGGAATCTACACATGCTAATTCGGCGCTGTTCAGGCCGATGATCGAGTTTCTTCGACGATCCAGAATTCATTACGCCATTACCGCATCGACTCCGGTTTACATGAACCATGTTTTTGGCAACATGGTGGAGAACATACGAGCAGGAAAGGATAAATGGCTGCAGTATCCGAGATTTGTGCAGCTTTTACTGAATGATCTGAACCTTGGGATTGCACCGGATCAGCGATCTCTTTTGGTACCGATGCCTATGTTATTGCGAGTCTTCAACGACTGCAAGCTTGCGCCAAAGGGCGAACAGGTTTTGGCCGATCGCGACCTCTTCGGGCACATAGTAAACGAAAACTATGTTGCGCCGCGCGATCATGGCTTTCTGGATGATGTCGTTCCTCTGGTCAACGAGGATGACTTGGTTGATGCTGATATTGCTCAAGACTTGGATGATATTGATCGTGTTGACCAAGTCGAGGCTGATTCTGATGATGGTAGGCCCACTCCACCCGATTCTGAGGGTGACGTGCCCCCACCAACCGCTATTGGTGGTATTCAACTTGCCGATCCTCGACGCTTTAAGCGTATATTGAGACGGATTTCTGCTGGCAGGGTCCACGTCCCGAGGAATCCAGGCAAACGTCTTGCTGGGTCTTCACCCTCTTATGCTGATTTACCTCACAGAAGACGCCAGCGGACTTCAGTGGTTATCGAGGAACCGACCTCTCAGCGATAACAACCACCACCACCGTCTGACATGCCATCACTACAGATGATTTTGGCTCAGATGGAGCTTTTGCAGAAACGTTTTGATGATCAACAGGCAATCATTGCAGCTCAGGCGTCTCAAATCAAAGAGTTAGAGCTTAAAGCTTCACAGGTGGATGAGTTAAAGCTACAGGTCTTCGAGTTAGATTCTAGGTTGTTAGAATTGGAGTCTGTTACTATTGTTTCGGGGGAGGAAGGTCAGCGTGCCTTGGAAACAAATGTAACGCCTCCCCCTGAACCAGAAAATGTACATTCTTCTGAACTGAATGAAAATATCATTTTAGATTATTTTGTTGATGTTCCGGGACAACCGACTCCGATTGCAGCCGACTATTCAAATGTCAATCTGACATATCTGCATAGTTTGGTTAATAGATTTGATGAAGTTGATAGATCTTTTTATCCCGATGATATTGAGATGGATGCTGAGGTTCCAGGGTCGGATGAGGAATACATGGATAATCCTAATCAAGAACCGGCACCTGAACGTGAACCGGAGCCAGTGTTAAGGCAACCTGCTCAAGCATTTGATTTTGATGCTCCGGTTATCGAAACAGATTCTTCCGAGGATGAGGCAGAACCTCCAATGGGACAATCTACTGCAGAATCAATTCCCGCGTCTACATCTTCTGGAATTTCGAAACCGCAAGTGGTTTATAAGTCAATTGCACCTGAATTGAAAACGTGTAAAACTTATCTGTTTAGAGGTGAATTGACTGGGTTGATCAGAAGTTGGAAGTTCGATGTTGATAACTTTTTGATTCTGATAAAGAGAAGTGACGGCGTGCAATACTTCAAACCGAGATTTAATCATATTAGCACTTTGCCGAAGGTTGAATTGAATCGTCTTGCTCAGCTAAACATCGTTAATCACTCTGAAGATACTCGAGGAGTTCTTTTTTAGAGAATTTTGAGAAAAGAGATTTATAGCAAGAAATATCTGTGGATTAGACCAGAGCTGGGAGTTCGATACTCATACAAGAAGAAGATTGATTTGAGAACTCAACAACCGATTGTGAAATATCATTATCCACCAGCTGCTAGTCTTAAGACTGTTCCCTTACAAGAGTTGCCACTGGATTTCTTACGCGATCTTAAGTATTTGTGGTTTGACTCTGTAACTCAAGAAGCTGTAATCGAATATTCTACAAAGACAACTGTGGTACAAGCACATGATGTTTGGGGAGAATGGCCGATTAAGGAATTTGTGGGAAAGTCTATTCGTGTTTTCGATCCGATCAGCCTAATAAACTTAACGAAGAAAGACTTGAAAGCTCTTTACAAGAATAAACTTCAGTACAATCAAGCTGATTTAGAAGAGACTTCAAAGTTCACAAGGGTGGTCGAGATATGTTTGAAGGTGGGAATACACGCTGGAGGTACATTCCCAGAAAGTTGGTGCTAAACGCTAAGCTTGAAGATTTTGAAGATTTTTGAAGACCAAGCTGAAGACACGGGGGAGTTTGTTGATGCATATTAGGTTGTCTTTCAGTTGGTCTATCGAGTTGTAATAAGTGTCGTTAGTCGTATAGTGAAAATATAGTTTTTGTTATATGCGACACTTACGTTTTAGGTTAGGCGTCACTTGCCTTAGTGACGCATAGCGTCACTTAGGTAAGTGACGCATGAAGGCGGCCACATGCGACACTTCCACAAGTGACGCATGTCGGCAGATTTTTCGTATAAATACAAACCTACGGGTTTTAGGCTAGGGTTGACGAAACCCTAGCACAATTTGACGACAAAACCACCTTGTAATCGTTCCCAATTCGTTATACAAGCTGATATACATGTTTACTTTGTTCAAATACATTTGTTTCGGTTTGTGTTTGATAGCAATACGTGCAATTGATTGATTCCGCATTTCAATTGTAGTCAATTGTCATCTAGATCCAACGTCAAGGGCACTCTCATTGGTGAAACGCTGCGATGCTTGCCAAAGGTTTGGAAGTATTTCATCGAGAAGTGAAATGCCACTTACTAACATCCAAGCTTACGAGATCTTCGATATATGGGGGTTGGATTTTATGGGACCATTCCCAAAATCATATGGGAAAGAGTATATTCTGGTTGCTGTCAACTAGGTCTCCAGATGGGCCGAAGCTCAAGCATTTCCTACAAATGATTCCCGAGTAGTGGTGAAATTCTTAAAGCAGCTCTTCTCACATTTCGGTATTCCAAAGGTGATCATTTATGATCGAGGCACGCACTTCTGTAATGCTCAGTTTATGAGGACATTACAATATTATGGTGTCACCCTTAGACCTCTACGGCTTACCACCCGCGGACGAATGGGTATACCCATTTTAAAACTATAGCATTACCTGCTTATCTTTATGTTTCAGGATGGAAGCTTCAGCTGAGACTTCAGGACAAGCTACTCAGAAACAACAGAGGAAGAGGACCCGCAGAGGAAAAAGAAAGAAGATGACCACCACTACTGATGAGCATGCTCAGACCGCTCCTGTATCTGCCCCACTATTTGACTTTGGAATTACCACTTCAGATCCGATGGTGACTTGGGCGATGCTCAGTGAGCTTTCGATTCAGCATGGCTCTCAGTCCGAAATCAGAGAAGCGATGGGACTGCCGAAACTCACCGACCAGCCATATCAGCTTGGTCAGGGTCCCAGGCCAGCTTTCCCACCTTGGTCCTTTTTCCCAGCTGCCCCACCATAGACTGTTCCTCCCACTGTTGGTGCTTCTTCTAGGCCACCTCAGAATCCCGCTGATGCATCCATGGTGTCTGATCGCACTGCTGCCTTATCACTCACTTCAGATCCAGATCCTGACGCACTTGCAGCATTTGATCCAGACATGGATGATTTACTAGACGATATCTAGCTTATTTTATCTTTAGTTATCTTTATTTATCATTAGACCTGTTATGTTGTTGAACTGATGATTATGATGGTATTTTATGACATTGCAGACCTTATCTTCGTAGGAATTGGATGAGCTTTGAAAAGAGTCTATCCTCACAATTCAGCAAATTATTTACACCAACCCTACATGAATATGGTCCTATATCCCGTGTCCACTGTCCGTAGGGAAGTATCTCTCCTAAACCCGTTCTTCCTACTTTAATATAACTTCGATATGCCTATTAACCACTTAAATCTCTAAGTGTGGGATCCCCCTCGCTTATATTTTTTAAATTCACATTTTTCCTAAACCAAAACCCTAAGTGTGGGATTTTCTCCCTACTTAGTGTAGAAACATTGGGGACAATGTTTATTTCTAAGTGTGGGATAGCGGTATATCTCTCGTCTGTCAAAATATCTGTTTAAGTTGATCTAGAAACATGCTAGTCCTCAAAATAAATTCTCAACCCTTATTTTGCCAAAATTTTCAAAAATTTTAAACTTTTTTTTAGTCACAATAAAAGCAAATTGGTTAAAACTTCGACAGTGAAATTGTCACTCGTTCAGTAAAACCTAAACAGTTTAACTTTGACAGTGAAATTGTCACTCATTCAGTTGGCCAATAAGTTTTTCAAGAATGAGTACAGATTTTTTTTACAAGTATGTCAAAAGTTGGTAAATATAAGGTTGAAATCATGTCGGATTCTAAACAATTTAAGATGAGGATCTAAGAGGGGCATCGCACGACTGGACACATATAACCCATTTTTGCGGTGAGAAATTTGAGCCTTATAAGCATTCATTTTATATGCTTCACTGTTCGTTTGTTGTGTGTGACCTGTGCACGCATTTCTGAATTAGAACTTGCCCCAGGTATACATTTCGAGATCACATTGACAGGTGTCAAACGTGACATAGGTACGATTAGAGGACCTTGACATTCCTTAGGATTTAAACCCCTTTTCACATATCTTTTCAAGCCAAAAACCCTTCCAACACTCAATTTTAGTGTTGATGATCCGCTTAGAAAACCCTGTTGAGCCTTAGCCTATTTTTCTTTTATTCACCCAAATTTTTAACCCCTTATTCCCCTACCCACCAGAAACTTATCTTAGTATTTTTGAAAAAAGAGATATTTAGGTATTCCTTTTTGCTTTCACTCCAAAAATCACAAATAATGTTTACTAAAACTTCTCGTGTGCGTTTTATTGATCTATACAGAAAAAAAATCAAGAGTCATGTGGTGCGAAAAATTGGCACCAAAGTAAACTAAAAAAAAAAAAAAAAAAATTCATCAAAGGATTGAAAAATAAAAATAAGAAGGGATCTCAAGAAGGGAAATAAAAGAAAATCCCTTAGAAATTTCTTGGCAAGAAAAATCTAAGCCCAAAAATAGAAATATAAATAGAAAAGCAAAGAAAAAGAAAAGAAAATAGTTGAAATAAAGTTAAGTGCTTCAACTCTCTCGAAAACTCGACTCTTCAAAAGAAATATCATTCCGTGTGTTTTCAAAAGATAGAAGTCAAAATAGCTATCTTATCCCCCAAAAGTGTTATCTGTTTCTATTTTTTCATTAAAAAGGATATCTAGATAGAGTTTTTTTTAGAAGTCCCAAGATAAGCAAACACCCTTAAGAACCTAGATACCCCCAATATATCCATACCCTTTTAAACCCACACCAAACACTACAACCCATTTGAATGTCCTGGGATAATCAGTACCGTTCAAGTCTAAGTGATGAAGATTTGATCCTCGGGCAAGCCTATGACGACGAGTGTTGCACGACTGGTATTTGAGCAATTTTTCATTTTGCTTAGGATAATAGGAACCCCGATACACTTTGAGTGAATTGAGTGACCACCAGTGAGATCGCCCAGTCGTGTATATTCCACAAATTTGAGAATTGAAAGTTTGCCTAAGTGAATCATCTTGAAAACCTTTAGATACTTCATGTGAACACCTCTTATTTATCTAACAGGCAAATACTTGTTTCCAATCTGTGTGAATTCTTCATTGTGGTTCGAAATCAAAAACTTTTTTATGGTGAATTCTAAGAGGGTAAGTTTGCTTGAGGACAAGCAAATGTCTAAGTGTGGGATATTTGATAACACGCAAAAAGTCATGTTTGTACGTGCATTAATCTCACATTTTTAGCCCAATATGTGACGAAACTAATCAAAATAGATACTTTATCATTAAAACTCGTCACATGGGCCAAAATATAGACAATGTTTCAAAAGTCAACTAAAATGGTCGAAAAACATGATAAATCTAACGAATACGATAATAAGCATTCTCGTTCACTCGTTCTAGTACTTTTTGAGCCACACAAAGAATTATGACCTCTAACTTATGTCATTTTCTTCGTTAGGAAAATACGAACGTGTGGATATAAAGAACGCTCAAAACGGATAAACGACGAAGAAGTTACGCCCGAACGAAGAAATGAAGAACCGAAGAACCAGCATACGGCTGAACCAAGCCGTATACGGCTGGTCCAGGCCGTATACGGCTGGTCCAGGCCATATACGGCTGGGCCTGGACCGTATATAGCCTGCACAGACCGTATACGGCTTGTGTCCAGCCGTATATGGCCTGGTTCAGCCGTATTCACCCTGTACTCATCCGTATACAGTCCAGTTCAGCCGTATACGGTCTAGCTCAGCCGTATCGTGCGTTTGGGTGATAAAAATCTGATTTTTATTCGCCTTTGTGATACGGTTGTGCGTTTGAAGGTTTGGATACGGTCTACGGATACGGCTGTGCGATGCCTATAAATACAATCACCTCCTCACCATTTTAAAAACATGTTTTTCTTAGAATATGTTTTCTTAGAATTTCTCTCTTTTTCTCACTACTCTCTCTCTAAAAATTAGTTAGTTAATTAATTAGGTTAGTTATGCTAGTAGATTAGTAGCTTACTTGTAACGGAGGTGCTCCGAGACTGCGGTGTTGCACGATTTGTAATAAACGCTTTGTCAGGTTCTATTATAATCTCTATCTTGTTATTTTAAATAATGTTGTGTTGTTGCTATACTTGTTTAGAATTACTTGCTAGGATTATTGCCATGCTTAGCTAGACAAATCTGTGTTTGCTATGATAGTTGCCATGCTAGGGTAGTTATATGAAGGTTCCGGTACGGACCTAATCAGATCGTATAACTCAATTGAAAGTGCGGAATCCAAACAATCAAGTATTGAACAGTTAACGAATCAAACAAACACGATATCTATAATCTGTTGTATGTATTAACAATTGATGAACAAGATTACAAACTCTGTCTCTCTCTCTAGCCGCGCCTCTCTCACTCTCTAGGGTTTGATCACCCTACAAATGAAACCCTACATGCCTATTTATAGGCGGTCCAACCCTATAGCGACACTAGCCAAGTGTCGCTATTGCGACACTAGCTAAGTGTCGCATAAACACTAATTTTGTGTATATATTCTATTTCACTATTCATTTACAAACTCGCATATATACACTAAACACTATACATACGCAGACTAATTGACTTTGACAATTACAAACGTTTGACCAACTGACTGACACACAAAATGCACCAACAAACTCCCCCATGTCAGCAGTTTGGTCAAATAAGTCTTCAATTAGTCTTCATCAACAAACTCTTTCGTATCTTCAACAATCAGAAACTCTTTCATGTCTTTAACAATAAGAATCTCCCCCATTGAGATAGCATGGTCTTCAAAGTAATCTTAATGTCCAAATTCATGTGACTGACACAAATTCATCATACAATAAGATCTTCAAACTAGGTGACCATCTCTCAATCATCAGCAGCTTCTCCAATAGAATTTATCTTCACAGTCTTTGGAGAATAACCGACATCCTTTACATCTTCAATATTTGACTTTAACAAGATATGTGATATTTGAAGAAAATAATATAGAAATAAAATCTTTTTGTATTTTCTTTATAAAGGAAAAGTAAAGAACAAAGATTAAAATAAATTTGGGGATATGATTGTTTTACGTCTGCTTAGAGATCATATCAGACCACCATGCAATTATTAGGAAATAGTAAGTGTTATTTCGATTATCAGTATATTTGTCCACTTTAAATTTACTTAGCATATTTAAAACACCTTTTATAAAAATTATTTCAAAATGATTACTGGTATTGTTTATCCACTTAAACACATTACATCCGGGTCTGTGAGTTAACCTTTTATTGTTAGTATGAATATTTCTCCATAGTCCCCACCTATGACATACCCCTGTAACCCAGACATGAGCATAGCTTCCTAATCCAGAGAGAATATAAGAATATCATTTTTAAGAATCAAGTCAGCGGTGACAGATCTGTACAAACGTACAACAAAGCGACATAACTTGATTCAGGTTTAAGCAAAACCAGACTTGGTCAAACCATTTTGGTGACCTTGTTAGGTATCTTATGATTTAAGACTTTTTCAAGTTCATTGACTTGCGTTTGCTTAACTTTTAAGCATATACTAATTGAGACCAGGTCTGTACTTACGTACAACAGAGGAAACAATCAGTATAGACCCCCAAATGATTTCAGATAAACCTCAGGTATAGAAATATGTCATGCTATGTTAAGGAATTAAGACATTTAGTCGTACATCATATGGTGTTTACCACAAGATCATAGACACATATTAAAATTAATTCTTAAGAACCCAGAAACCGGTGTGTATCATGTCTACCAGTACATTATATGATGAAGCTAATATTTATAAAAGCTATTTTAAACATGCCAGATAAACCTACTGACACATCAAACATAAACCTTAAAATTTCCATTTTGTGCATGTCATCTGATGTACAATCATTTCTCATGTTGTTTACAGACACAATCCAATATCTTTTTGAGGAATAATAATCTTGCTGTTCACATTTCTGATCCAAATAATCAGAATTTTAATTACTCCCCCTGAACAGCAAATTCTTTTCAAAAAAAAAAAAATCAATTCAAAGGTACTCCCCTTAAACATTAAACATATTTTTGTAATTTTTGATTTAAGATATTTCGCAACATTGCATTTCTTTGATACTAAAAAATACAAAGAATGGCTGTTGCAATAATAATAAAATTTAAAAGAAAAATGTCAAAATCACATATCAAGTCAAATCAAATGCCTTTTAGCACTTTTACCACCACGAAACTTCAGAAATCATCATAACATTTTTCAAACAATATCCACATCCATGCAGTCACTAAAAATATTACTGTACAAGAAACTGACTGCATCACGACAAACAATCAAAAATTAGTACTTATGGGACACCCAAGCCTTGATAGACTTGGGTTGTCCATGATCATCCATAATCATCACATCAATGAGTTTATGATATTTTAAAAACTCAGAAGATTTCATTGATGCGTTGTTTGTGGATTTGGGTTTCCAAACCTGTTTAGGTTCAGATGATTTGTTTTCAACAATGTTATGCTTTTGAACTTGAGGTCTACTAGGCACAACTTTGTTTACTCTAGCCATAGGTTTTGGAGAGTTTGATGCACAACTAGATACAGGCGAATACGAACAAAGCCTTGAAAAGGTTTTTGAAAAAGAATTCCTGAAAGAGGAAGTTCTTGGCATCCCTCTACCAAACCTATCTAGGGATAATAACTTACAATCCCTAATAATATGGCCATGTTGACCACAATGAAAACAAGAACGTCTCTCAACATAAGATCGATTCCAATGGGTTCCCTCAAATCGTTTCGGTGAAGGACAGTACACTGAAGGTCTATTAGCAGGAACATTTGTTGAACATGCAGTCTTAGGTGTACATGTTGAAGTAGATGTTCCCGAGGTTGAGTTAGTAGATTTAGAATCCCTTTTAACATTTTTAACTTTGAAAGATTCATTATCAACTTTAGCTTTTCCTTTGCATTTAAAACAGTCAGGTGTGACAGTTATTTTCTCAACCTTAATGGTAGACTCTTCTTGTATACCTTCTACCTCAACAATCTCCTCAACACTAACTTGAGATTGACTTTCAGGTTTAACAAACTTAGGCAAGGGATACTCTGGCCTTTTGGTTTTCTCCTTTGCCTGTTTGTTTTGCTTAGCTTCTTTAGCTTTAATACCATAAAGCTTCGTATAATCAACTGGAATCTCTTCAAGCCCTTCCTTAACAGGCGCAGGACAATATTCGGCATGGGAAGGTGGTGGTACTTGGTTATAACCAAGTCCTGCCTTCTTTTTACCGCCTGTCCCTTGCTTGTTAACGATTTCATTAAAGACAAAAGTTGCGGATGAAGAACCTAAAATTTTGCTTTTATGGTTATCGTACTCACTTTTTAAATCAGAGAGCTCCTTTCTTAACAGGTCTATTTCAGTAAGATAATTGTTGATAGCATCTTGTTGACTAAAAACTTTTGATTTGTAAGTCTGTGTGTCTAACTTATATGCCTCAATTTTCTTATCATAAAGTTTTTCATTTTCTTTCAAAAACTTCTTAGATTCTGTAAGTTTTACAACCTTTTCTCGCAACTCTAAATTGTCCTTTTGATAAACCTCAAGAGATTCAGTCAATTTAAAACAAGTAACACAATTAAAAGGCTCAATAGGTTCATTTTGTACCTCGGGTGTGATGTGAGCCATCGTTGGAGTATGTTGATCCTCTTCTTTATTTGCCACTATTTTCTTTTGACCATAAGCCTCTATAAGAGCGTCTCATAACTCTGTAGAAGTTGCTTGATTTTCAAATTTACTTATCACAACTTCTGGCAAACACATGGTAATCATCTCATATGCTCTATTGTTATTGTCAAACTCTTCCCGTTCCTTGACTTACATTTGTGCTCTTGACTTAAGCACCCCATTGAGTTTTGGTTGCTCATATCGATCAATAGTATTAAACCAGTTCCACAACTTTGGATCTTTGTGTTCAATGAAATTGCATAGCTTAATCTTCCAATTAGCAAAATCACTATAGAACAAAGATGTAGAAGGAGGCATTTTCGTACCGAAAGCCATCACCGAATTTTCCCTCCAAAATTGAATTCGAAAATTTCGTAAACTTTTGGAGTATGCGAAACTTTTCCGACACTAAAATTAAGCTCTTTTAATCTTAAAAACAAAATTTAAAATTATAAATTTTTTCACGTTTTTCCCGCCAAAATTTCGTCCGAAAACGTCAAAAATGACCGGGTAAAATGAAACTTTTCCCAGGCTAAAATTGAACACTTTTAAGCTTATGAAAAATTTTGAAAACGGAAAAAAAATTCGGGGTTTCCCGCCAAAAAAACTCTTTTTTTTTTCTTTTTTTTTGAATCTAGAGCGACACTAGGTAAGTGTCGCTAAAAATCACAAGTGACGCTATTAAGTGACGCACTAAAGTGACGCACTGAAGTGACGCTAGAGGGTAAGTGACGCAGGTAAGTGACGTACTGAAGTGACACTAGGGGGTAAGTGACGCTAAGAAGTGACTCACAAAAGTGACGCTCTAAGTGTCGATATCAAGTGACGCTATCAAGTGACGAGTGATTCAAAAACGCGGCTGTCAGCTCCAAAAACCCTAAAAATCGAAATTTTCAAAACCCTAATGAAAATTGACGAACGGCAGATTATAATCGACACAAATAACCTAGAAACTCAAAACCAAAAATCAACCCAAAACTCAATATAATCAACACAAATAACCTAGAAACTGATTATAATCGATTAATACCTTCGTGAATCAACCGAAAACGTTCAAAACACGATCCGAAACTGTCGAATCCTTGATTCACGGCTCTGATACCAATTTAAGGTTCCGATACGGACCTAATCAGATCGTATAACTCAATTGAAAGTGCGGAATCCAAACAATCAAGTATTGAACAGTTAACGAATCAAACAAACACGATATCTATAATCTGTTGTATGTATTAACAATTGATGAACAAGATTACAAACTTTGTCTCTCTCTCTAGCCACGCCTCTCTCACTCTCTAGGGTTTGATCAACCTACAAATGAAACCCTACATGCCTATTTATAGGCGGTCCAACCCTATAGCGACACTAGCCAAGTGTCGCTATTGTGACACTAGCTAAGTGTCGCATAAACACTAATTTTGTGTATATATTCTATTTCACTATTCGTTTACAAGCTCGCATATACACACTAAACACTATACATACGCAGACTAATTGACTTTGACAATTACAAACGTTTGACCAACTGACTGACACACAAAATGCACCAACATTATACTTAAATCATGTTGTTACTCTGTCTATATGCTGTTGGATTATATTTGAATCTAAGAATTGAATCTCAAATGTTTATCTATACAACTTATGCTGTGGTTAGTAACATCCTTCTAGGCTTGGCCAATTGCTAGTTGTATGCCGCTAATTATTATGTGTCTGATGATCGTTGAACTCGACATGGCCGGTGTTCTCCTGGTTGAAATATTATCGGAGGGAGACACGGAGCGTAGGATTAGAGATAGATTAGATTCAGGTCATTTAACAAGTGTCTTAGAAAGAACTTTTGGGACACTTGTGACTTAACCATGTACCCCATCACTCTGCATAATTGATCCCTGCTATGTTGCCTTTCTGCATGTTCTTTTTTGATTGTTGCTTAGGGCATGCTAGTATCTGTTATGCTGATTAGTTACATGATTAGGTTTTCAAATATTTATCAATTGCATACACCATTTTAACATGCATAGAATAGTTAAAATGATTTATATGAAATAATGATGAACAATTTAATCAGCCGTTAGACCAGACCATCCCAACTTGTCCCGGTAGGAAACCCCTGTTCTTGTTTTTGTTTATTCAACAATTCATGCCATGATTCGGATATCTCAAATGTCCGAGATTGGGGAACAAGACTCGAGGATGGTTGTTGGTTAAATTGGTTGCTACATTTGGGACAACTTCCGGTAGTTTACATTCCATAACTGTTATCCACGCGACATGTTATTTATCTGATTGCGGACAACTCTACGTTAGATAGATAATAGGCTAGGAGTTATGGCTCATTAGGAAATATTGCTGTCATCTTAACTAAGGCTTTATCCCATTAACTACCCCTAAATAGCATGAGTAATTATCATAGTAAACACTCACTTCACCTATAAGTTTTCGTTGCCACCTCACCTCCACTTTACTTTATTTTAATTTAATTTTAGATAATTAGTAGTTAGTTAAAATCAAAACAAATCATAACCTCTTTTAAACCCTAGCTAAATCCCCATAGATAACTAAAGTCCTAGATCCCATGCCCGTTGTAGTTTGAAGAACGACCATAGGTCATACCTATCGCTGTACTCACCCATAGCTTTAGTATACTTAGGCCCAACAAAAACAAATTTTAAAACCCATTGATCCAGCCAAGCGGGAGGTCCGCAACGACAGGAAGCAATTCCTAAAAGACTGACCGTTCGGCTGGCATCAACTTTTATAAGTATGTGTTTTGTATATTCGAGTAGTGTCGTATATAGTTAAATAGTTGTTGCTCGTATTCGGCATTTGGTAGGAAAAGTGTATTCATGCCTTCTGTACTTGCCAAAACTTGGGTTAGTGTTGCTATGGAGACACTCGGATTTGTGGCGACACTTGAGTAATTTTTGCTAGTTAGGATTTCTGATGTATTGGCGACACTTGAAGTTAGGGCTAGAGTCGACACTTGAATAGGTAGCGGCACTCGAGTAAGTGTCGCTAATTAGGGTTTCACGAACGGTAGCGACACTCAATGTTAGTGTCACTAAAATGTGAAGTCGATGAGTAGCAACACTTAAGTCGATGAGTAGCGACACTCGATGACTAGTGAGGATGGCGAAACTCGATCGAGTGTTGCTATGTCAGGCTGTGGAGTTGTAAATTTGTGGATTTGGTCAAAAATGCTCGGTTTGACCTGAAACTTTTACACGACACTTATTATGTTATAAAACTTATAGTAAATGAGTTTCGTGACCATTGGTAACTGATTGGATCCCAGACGGTCGGTCAAGGAATCGCTTCCTTGTCGTTGCTGACCTCCTAGTCAGGACCGCACGATCAGACGGGTGGTTTTATATTTATAGAGCTGGGGACCTAAGTTCTACTATAGCTAAGGGTAGTTAGTGAAAATTAATGACTCAGGATCGTTCTTAAGATCAACCGTATTGTGAAACCAAGCAGTTAAGATGATCGATTCGATTTAGTAGGGTTTGTAAACAAGAGATTTGATTTTTGGGTTTTTACTTAGGTCCTAAATTAATTTAAATAAACAGCAAAATAAAATAATAGGTGATAATTAGTATGGAGAGGAGTGTTTGTTGTGATTTCATTAGCCTAAAGGGGAGATGATGTTCGGTTTTGATGTTTGGTTTTAATCTCTGACCGTTCTTTGATACCATAAAGTATTCTAATTCAAAATAGAGCATTTAAGAACTAATTCGGAAAGCGTCTGTTAACTTTTCATCGATGGTTTGTTAGGTTCAGAGCTGGTGGGTGACCCAGTGCTGCTCATAATGTATACACCGACGTCCGTTCCATAGCTTGGGTGTATGAGAACCGTTCCCAAAGGATGGTTTTGACACTTACACGAGGTACTAGGACGTTTTACGGCATTCCATGCCTTGCGCACTAATGCAAGTTAGGGTGTATTCACCGATGACCGTTCCGTAGCTTCCATGCATTTGTACTACACCAGAGGTGGTTCCAGCACTATACTAAGTAATAGGTCATTTTACGGTGTTCCACACATGTTGCACATTTGGGTCACTCTGAACCCTTTTAAACTCAGTTTGTATTAAAGCGTACCCATCTATGACATAAACCCAACCATCACTTAATATTACCTAATAAATCCCTAATTTATTCACGTTGTACTATACATTTGGTTTAGCGGTATTTCCAAAGCTTCGAAATCAAACCATGCATAGATAACACAGATAATTAATTACCCTCGGAACAAGGTTCACGACTCCTTGTCTTTTAGGGTTTTAACCATGTTTATTGGAGGAAAGGCGATAGTTTGATGAAACGTTTATAATCATAGATGAAAAGTTGAACATACATAGTTTTCAGTTATATATTTAAGTTAACATTATCCCCCATTCAACGGCTAACTACATCACAACAAACACACAAGCTAACTACTCACTAATCATGGTAACGAATCCTAAATCTAGCATAATAACAATAGCATGCATTATAACAGATAAGGAAAGAGGTAACCGTGATAAATGCGTAGTTGAATATAAGCTGAAAGATTACAACGAGCAGAGCCTCGAATATTACAAAAGCACCCCTCCAAGTATCTTCAACAAATATTACAAAATAGCCCCTCCGTTAGTCCCGTTAAATATTAACGAGAAACTAACTGCTAACTAACTTACTAACCTAAACTAGAGAGTGTGTGTGAAAGTGGTAAAATGGATTGATGTGTTGTGAGTTGTTGGATAATTGAAATGAGGAGGGGAGAGACTCTATTTATAGGCTTACAAGATACGATTTTACACTCAACACCCTCGCTCCCAATTTAACACTGAAATACACCCCCGAGCTATGAAATTCGACACCAAAAGGGGCGTATTCGACACCAAATAGGGCGTATTCGGTAGCAAATAGGGCGTATTCGGTAGCAAACGGGGCGTATCCGGCACCGTAAAGGGGGTATACCACCCCTATAGGGGGGTATACGGCCCTCTAGGGGGCGTATACGGCCCCTGTGGGGTGGTATCCCCTTGGTCCGTGGTCTTGTGTGCTGGATCGTAAGTCTTGTGCACTGGTCGAAATTCGTTTGGCCATAACTTCTTCATTCTTGATCTTTTTTCAGCGTTCTTTATATCCACGTGATCATAATTACCTGAAGATCATAATGAACTAATCAAAGAATAATTTCAAGGAAATATGCTAAAAATTGCTCGTAGAACGTGACCGTATTGCTTATGCTTTGTTTTGTACGTTATTTAGTCATTTTACTTAATTTTTGAAGCAATGCCTTATTTTTAGCCTTAATAATGAATTATGGTGAAAAAGTATTGATATTGAATGATTTCATCCATTTTGGGCTAAAAGGGTGGGAATTATGTACGCAAAAACGTGACTTTTTACGTCAAATCAAATATCCCACACTTAGACATTGCTTGTCCTCAAGCAATACTTCAACTATCCTCACTTTAAAAAGATGTTTTAGGTCCGATTTTTGTGAATTAAAATATTTCTTTGAACAACCATTCCTCGTATGGGTAACCTGTTTCAGAAAATTGAGATAAATAAGATAACTGTTCTAGAAATAAGAAAGGAATATCTTTGGGCATGCTTCTGATTCTCGTGATCTTTGGCATACACATGACTTAGGCAATCTCACCGGTGGTCACTCAATTCTCTCAGAAGTGTATCGGGTTTCCTATCATTCTAAACAAACGAATTCGCTCAAAAGCCAGTCATGTAGCATTCGTCGTCATAGGCTTGATCGAGAATCAAATCTCCACCACTTAGGTGAGGACGGTGCTAATTATCCCAAGACATTCATCGGGTTGTAGTGTGAAGTGAGGGTTAAGGGTATGGATAGTGGGATGTTTTTAGTTTTAAAGGGGTATGCTTATCTCAGGACTTTTAAACTTATGAAAAACTTTATTTAGATACGCTTTTTAATGAAAATGGAAATGGATGACGGTAAGGAAGTAAAGATAGATGACTTCTATCTTTGAAAACACACGGAATATATATATTTTTCAGAGATCTGAGTTTTGGAGAGATTTGAAGTACTTAGCTTTATTTCTATGACATATTTTTCGCTTAGAATTTCTTTGCCAAGGAGATTCCAAGAGATTTTTATTTTTTTCTTTCTGCCTTTTGAGATCCTTTCTTACTTTCATTTTTTTCAATCTTTTGACATTTCGAAATTTACTTGGTGTCAGTTTTTCACACCTTCAGACTTTCTCGATATTTTTGAGATTTTGATTATTAAAATGCACACGAGAAACTTTTAGTAAAACACGAGATTTATGATTTTTGAGTGAAAACAAAAAGAATACCTAAATAGCAATTTTCAAAAATTTAAAAATTCCAAGATAAGGTTTTGGTGGGTATGGAAGTGCGTGGGTTTTAAAACTTGGGTTTTCAAGAAACGAAAAGTTTAAGGCTCAACAGAGTTTACTAAGTGGATCATCGATACTAAAAATGAGTATCGGCAGGGTTAGACTTGAAGAGATATGAGAAAAATGGGTTTATTTCCTAGGGATTCTCAAGGTCATCTAATTGCACCTATACCGCATACGGTACTCACTAATATGGTCTCGAAATGCATACCAGGAGCAAGTTCTAATTTAGAAATGCATACATCGGCACACACAACAAATGAATAGTGAAGCATTTAAAATGAATGCTTATATAGGCTCAAGATACCTCACTGCAATTAATATGGGTTGTATGTGCTTAGTCATATGCTGCCCCTAAGATTATCATTTCTTAATTTGAGAAATTCCTACCTTATTTACACTACTTTCCAAAATAACATACTCATATTTAAAATAGCTCCTCTTAGAAATATTAAAATTCAAAGAAATAGCAGAGCTAACTGAATGAGTAGCTATCTACTGTTGAAGTTAAGCTCATGCTGTAACACCCTAAAATTTAATATTGCGCGGAAGCAAGCTTTGGGTGTTACTAATCAATAATTAAGCACCAAAGTATAGCAAACGACTTCTAAATGAGACGTTTGTAAAATAGTTACATACCATTATAAAATAGGGTTTGAAAACATAATGTTTTCATTACAAAAGTAAGGTCCTCTAGAGTCCGCGTACGTAACGGGAGATTCTATTACATAACCATAGTTACAAAAGATAATGCTAAAGAATCTCCGTTAAATGCAATTTGGAAATCATGCGACTCTAGCTAGTAATCCTGGAGTAATCCTACTCCGTACGTGTACCTGAGAATACATGCTAAAACGGGTCAACACGAATGTTGGTGAATCTCACAGGTTTGTAAGTAAGTAATAGTTTGAACACAAGATTTTTATCAGTTATGCCCGCAGGCGTAAATCAAGTATCTGCAACCAAGCAAATAATAAGTAAATATGTATATACCGTTGCCATGAGCTCATAGTCGAAGCTTAACCCGTAAATCAGTGGTACAGCCAAGTACCGTATAGTGCCCCCGCGAGTGCCCAATCCAAACACTCGTACGAAACAAATAAAAGTCGCCCATTTATACATAACGGTTCGTGGTAGCGCTACTACCCCGGGCGGGGAGGGTCAGTCCCTAATGGATCCATTAACTAATATTCGCGCTTAAGTCCATAACTAACGAAACTACGATGGAGGGACTTCAGTGGATTAGTAAGTAACTCATGCAAGCCCGTATATGAAAAGTAAGTAATTTAGCACTTGTGTTCAAGAAAACGTAAGCAATGCATCTCACCCCATAAGTAAAACAGTAAAAGTGGGGCTGTAAGAGTCACCTGAGTCAAGCAAGCAAGCGTTTAACTTAATAAACGCAAAGTCTGAAAGCGGTAGTAATCCGTAGGTTCCGCGAACCCGCAACCTCCTAATGCCCTAAGCATATAAGGTTGTATGTATAAGTGAATGTCTCAAAAGATCATTCATGCTAGTTGTCCACTCAACTAGTTATGTCCAAGTATTTGTTTGTACGTTTGTGATCATTTTGTAAATAAGTATGGCCCGTTGGTGACGAAGGTGTAATAATAATTCAAGCATTATCATTATGTAATTCATTGTGTTTGTATACCTTGTAAGTGTAGTGTTTTATGTATTCAATACTTAGTATAAAAAGTATTTTAAAGCTTCCATTTCATGCGACAATATGTAACCCGACAATGCCATTTACAGACACTGTTCATGCGACAATCATATTCTCAGAATTTTGTTCATACGACATTAGATTAGTTATTCACGGACTTTTATTTATACGAAAATATATTGTTTGTTTATTTATACGACAATAGTATTCACGGATTTTATTTATACGAAAATATGTATTCACGGAGTTAATTTATACGACAATATGTATTCACGGAGTTAATTTATACGAAAATATGTATTCACGGAGTTTATTTATACGAAAATATGTATTCACGGAGTTAATTTATACAACAACATGTATTCACGGAGTTTATTTATACGACAATAGTATGTATTCATGGAATTTAGTTTTTATGCGACAATACATTCACGGATTATTTGTGATTTTTATTTAAAATAGTAAACGTTATCAAATCGTTCTGAAAGTTTTACACAAAGTTCCTACATATGTTATGTACTTTCTGTAATTTTTTTATGATTTTTGGAGGTTGTTTGATATTTTATAAAAATTCACAAAGTGTCAGTGTTCATTTTAATCCGAGATTAGACCACTTCTCACAAATCAAATTTTCTGGAGAAATGAGTGCATTTCTGGAATGAGCCAAAGCAGAACTTTTTGTACATAATAAAATTAAAAAGATTTCCCAAGTGGTCTCATACGTTTTTGAGGTCTAGAACTCAAGATATGGTCTCAAGAAGGAGGTCATTGTCGGAGGTCATTGTCGGATTTTTACTATTGTCGGACCTATATTTCACCCGTGTTAAAACATCAATTTGGTCAAGTAAAACTTAACGAATCGTTATGAAATTTATACAAAAGGTTCTCCTATGTCTTAGATTTCCAAAACATACTTTTTCATCGATTTTAACCAAGCAAAACTCGAGATGAAATTTTTTAAATTGAAGTAAGTCCAGCAGATCGTTTTTGTGACATATGCTCAATAATCTGGTCATAAGTTAAGTTTTACAAAACTTCACAAGAAGTTCCAGTAGGATTTGGAAAACTAACAAAATTTGTGATCTCTTCCAACTGGTATAAAGTTCTAATTCATTCCATAGCCCAAGATATACCTATTTTGATTTGGTCAAGATTCTGGTCAGATTCATCAGATCTGCTATGTACTTTTATTTCAGTAACTAAAAATAGCAAATGAACTTCAATTTTCGTGAGGCTTACAGATTATGAAAGTAGACTTCTTACACTTGATTTTAGGCTCAAGAAACGTCTATTTTGGTGTCGTAATGATTTTTATAAAATTCGTGGAAGTGGAAACAGAATCTGGACAGGAAATATAAACTCATAGTTTCGAGATTTAAATTGCGTTTTGATTTATGTTTTGGACATGTAATCGTTAATTGGACATCATAACAAGTAATTATATGTTTTCCAAGTAAATATAATGAAATTTCAAGAATTCTTACAAAGAAATGATGAAGAGGTGAAGAAATGAAGCCGAAGACTCGTTTATCGCGTTTTCTTGATTTCCGGCATGGCGGCTCGCGGTGGTTGTATGGTGATGCTATGGTGGACTTGTGGTGTTGTTATGGGGGTGGGGAGGCTGCAGAATTTCGTGCAAGGGGAGAGAGGGAGAGATAAATGGAGAGAGTTGAGTGAAAGTGATGGAAGTATGGGGTGAAAGGGTGAGGGAGGGTGTGTTTGGTGCAATTCACAAGCAAAGGAATGGGGCATGGCTCCCATTTCTCTGCAGATTTTATGGGTCCCACCCACTAGGTGGATGTTTAAATCATTCCCCCAAAGTTGCACTCCGTGCAGTGTTCGTTTACCCATTCGTTTCGACATTTATTTAGGCGTTAAACATTTGTTATGCGTATTTAACTAACGATTTAAAAACCCAATATTTTAACTTGAATTAATACTTATTATTACTTAGAAACATTTATAAAAATGTTATTGTGATGTGTCGGTAGTGATTCACGGAGTCATGTTACGATTGATAAATCGCGTGACGTTTAAATTAAACGTTTTTGTTATTGGTTTGAAATACGATACTTCAAATAAATACTTACCATTCAAAATGATATATTTTAAGTTATAAAATATATTTTGACGTTTATTTGATTGTCGGGCGCGTTTTGCCCGTTTTTGGTCGTTCGTGAGCATTATATACGATACGAAATGCTTATGAAATAGTATCGCAATAATATTTGGAAATAAGTATGTTCATCAAATAACTTCATATTATTTAATAAATTGCGTTCATCAACGTCCAGTTAAGTCGGAATCCATCCAAGCAAATCGTGTAATATCAATTTATTACGTACGTGTGTATATTCAATATACGTTATATTACAAGCAACTTAGTGCTAATTCAAACTAAACGCAAGTAATTACAAGCAAGCTTAGAGTAAATTAATACGCCTAAGTACGGGTTGTCACACATGCTTTTCTTTGTTTTATGCACAAAAAAAATAAAAATTTTGATCAATTTTTAAAGTGAGGAACATTTTCTGAGTTGCTATTTGGACACAAAAATCTATATAAGGTATTCTATACCGCTATCCCACACTTAGAGGAACATTCTCCCTAATGTTCTCTTTAGTGAAGATTTTATTGGAAGTAAAATCCCACACTTAGAGTTTAAACATATAAGAAAATGTTTCTCAAGTGTTAATTTTGGGCTGGATCCCACACTTAGTGATAAGATTAGGATATGGTATAGATTACTTTTATTAATTAACTGCAATCAATAAAGCAAAAGGATAAAAAACAGAGAAAGGATGCAGAAACTCCCCAGATAGCTAAAAGCTGAAAATCTGAATATGTGCCGATAAGTAGAAAAGTCTTTCTTTTGCAACAGCTCCATGAGGATTATTCAACATTTAGGGGGATTACCTTTAAATGAGAACCTTGGCTTCCATTTCAACCATCATTTGTGAATCAATCTAAGTGTGAACACGTTGGATATACCTTTTAACTCTCAACTTCATATTTTTGCAATAAAAGAGAATCACTGTCTCAGAATGAAAAGATGTTTTCTACTACAAATTATTTTGTAGAACATATGTTTTTAAACGAGTTCGAGCATAATGCATAAAAGTAGTATGCAAGTACCTCAAATGCTTGAAACATATGAACTAATTTTTTGAAAAGTGTTTCCTATTTATCTGAGACAGGTGATTTTGCAAAAGATGAGTTGTGACTTTAAAATATTTTTGAGGTATATCCAAGTGTGAAGGATATTCAGAGATTTATCTTCGCTTATTAACACACAATCAACACACGTTTTATTACTCGGGTTGCCTCCCGAGAAGTGCTGCTTTTAGAGTCGAGAGCTCGACTTTCCTTCCTTCGAATCAGTGGGTGGTGGAACTTCCAGGGCCAATGGTGCTGGAAGGTGGGACCCTGGAATAGAATCTCAAGAAGTGGCGGGTGATAACCTGAGTGATGTTTGGGATCCTTTCTACATGGAGAGGGAAGCTGTCAAAGTGTTTTTCAACTACCCTTTGCAAGTGAAGAAGATCCCAGGTGATATCATCGACTGACTTTGAGATGACTCCGTTGGGATCAAAGATGAGGGTCCCATTGGATCTGACAACCTCACACTCAGGACATTCTCTCCTTAAAGAATCCATGAAACCAAAGAAGCGTAGATGTATGTCTTCATGATTGTTTGGGTTTCTTCTTAGTGTATGTATGGATTCTTGAATACCCTGGAGAAGATGGTTTTGGTGACTGGAGTACGTGAGGTAAGAGTTCCTAAAGATGTTTAAGATCTTGTAGTAGACTTCACGTAGACCATCATGAAATAACTGCCTGGGTTCTTCTGGAGGAATAGCACCAAAGATCTCTGAGAGACGTTATGTGACAAAGTTTGCAGTGTTGACCATTGTTCCATTTGGGATGGAAGAAGGGATGGCACGCGTTCTTTGTCCAAACTCACGTATTCGAGCCTCTCGACTGCCACAATGGCCGTGATGTTCAATGTTGCAGTCGATGTAAAACCTATGTGGTGAGGTATCATCAATATGGTCGTTATCGGCTATGGAATCCATCAATCCTCTAAGATCATTCATCATCTGAATGTCTACTTCCTTCTCAGGGTTCCCAGATGCATAGTCCAAATTGTACCTATAAGAATGTAGCAAACTCATATGTTGCTTAGAATATGGAAATGCGGACCTGATTAGGGATTCATATACCTTGCCATATTTGATTTTTTGTTCCTCAAAGAACTCTAGCTCGTTTGCAGCAGGTGTCTCATCAATATGGTGTTCTTGCATAAGCTGACTCGCTAGATCTTCGACGAAGGCATGAATGCGGTTTTGTAAAAATTGAGGACTCCTAGAGTTATTAGCACGATAGACCGTACACTCAGCGTTGATTTCCTTGATTAACTCTCTCTGTCTCGAAGTGTACTCATTAGTCGAGTCTCTAATGACAGCCATGATCATACAAAAATCATCCTCAAATCTTTCGAGAGCATTGATCATCCCTTCATGGGTAGAGACGACCTGAACCTGGATGATCTCGAGAGGAGGATTAGGAATAACTGGAGATGCACGAAGGTGGATGGAGCGGACATCTATCAGGACATCTATAAAAACAAAGTCATCCTCGTCACTGTTCGTTACTGGAGTGTCCGTGTTATGAGAATCAGGGAACTCAACAGTATCGGATGGTGGCTGAGTCACGTCGGTGATTTGTGATATAGGCTGAGAAGAGTCCATTTCAATGTCCTTTTCTTCAAGGCAGGAATGATCAATCAGTTGGCCTTCATCTGAATCGTCATCTGATAGAGTGATTGGAATATACTCAAGCTGCATGATCTCTTCAGTCGGATGATGAGAATCAGGGAAGTATTCGTGAGGTGGTGTGGATTGATAAACGTCCTCCTCTTGCTCTTCTTCTTCTGGCTCATCCTCTTCAGATTCTTCCATCTCATTGGCTTCTGAGTCTGAGTCTTCCATCTCTTATGTCTCGGATTCAGATTCTTCCGTTGATGAGATGAGACAGGTATGGTCATCGGGTACATATTTGTCTGAAGGATCTGACCCGGATGTATCATCGTCAGATGTGACTCTGCCAGTAGATATGGTGTATATCTCAGCATGCTCTAGATGAGAACTATCAGCCTGATCAACTTGGAAGGATACAGTTTCTCCGTTGGCTCGATGGCTTATAGTCTGCGAGTATACATCAATGATAGCGCGGGCAGTGTTCATGAAAGGCCTGCCTAGGATGATTGGTATATTGATATCTTCCTATATATCCATCACAACGAAGTCAGTGGGAAAAAAGAATTTATCAACCTTAACCATTATATTTTTGGCTATTCCTCTTGGATATCGGATCGATTGATCGGCAAGTTGCACGCTCATCTTTGTAGGCTTAAGGTTTCCTAATTCTAATCTGATGTATAGAGAGTATGGCATGAGATTGATGCTGGCTCCAAGATCGGCCAAGGAGCAAATCACGCCTGACTGATAGATAGAATGGGGCAAGGTAAAATGACCAGTATCTTCTAACTTTTTGGGCAGGTTGCTTATGACGGCTGAACATTCCGCGTTCAGCAGGATAGTAGATACGTCGGGTATCTTATCTTTGGTGGAAAGCATTCGCCTAATGTGCTTGGCACTGGTAGGAATTCTAGACACGGTGTCTAAGAATTTAGCATCGAGCTTGAAGGAGTTAACCTTATACCTTTGCTTAAGACAATTAGGGAATGGGATTCTCACTTGTCTGGATCGTATCTCAACTATCTTCGGGATATGAGATTCTTTCTTCACCGGAGAAGAAGTATTAGGCTGGCTCGGTGCCACCTTTGGGTCCTTGGAGGTTACTTGTTTGGCCTCTTCTACGTATGGGTTGTGAATGGTGTTTCTTGGAAGGGTTCCTTGAGGTCTAGTGTCAAGACGTTGAGCCAACTGACCGATTTGGTTCTCAACGTTTTTAAGAACCGAGAGTTGGTTTCTAAGGAACAAGTCAGTCTGGTCTTGTCTGGTGGTGGTTTTCTGATTGAATTGTGTCTGACCCTCGATAAATTTGGTGAGATTATCATCTTGACTAGTGATAGGCACAATGGTCTTTTTGGTATCACTAGGTGGGCTGACATCGTGCGGTTAATGATATGAGTTGGTTGTAGGTAAGTTAGGGTTGTTGTGTGTAGGTTGGGTATCTTGGTTGGTATTTGGGTTGGAAAGTTGGTTGGGTATTTCGTGGAGGAAATTGAGTGCCTCGTGTCCTAGGTGGAGAAGTTCAAGCGAAACCAGGCGGATTTTGTGGTCGAGTTGTGAATTGTGCGTAGTAGACCGTGCCGTCATTTGGATCTTCATACTCAACTTGATATTCTTCCATGGGAAGGTGGGCACAGTTCTGGCAAGCCTGAACTTGGTGGATCCGTTGCGGTTGCTTCTTTAGCTCTCCTAGCTGTTTCATCAACGACTCAATCTGCTCACTCAAGGATTTGATTGTCTCAGGTTGGATTTGGTTGTAGGAGGATAGAGGTAGTGATGAGGATTGCTCATCTGTCTTCCAGTCGTGATGGTGCATCGTCATATTCTTGATCAAGTTCCAAGCTTCTCCATCCGTGAGTTGCATGAAGTTGCCTTGAGCAGTGGCATCAAGGGTGATGCGGTGGTTTGGAACAAGACCATTGTAGAATGTGCATAACTGGGCAATCTTTTCGAGTTGGTGGTTTGGACATTTCTTCAGAAGGATCTTGAATCGTTCCCATGTCGTATAGATAGATTCGTCACAAGCTTGGTGGAAGTTTGTGATGTCATTCTTGGACTTGGTTTGTTTGGACGGAGGGAAGTACTTAGTTAGGAATTTGGTAGCCATATCCGTCCATGAGGTGACTGAGCCGGTCTCAAGTCCCTCAAACCATGTCTGGGCATGTAGAGCGAGAGAATAGGGGAACAAGTATAAGCGGACTATATCCTGCTCGACCCCGTTCTGCTTGTAAGAGTTAGAAATCTGAATGAATTTCTCGATATGGGCGTTGGGGTCATCACGGGGTAAACCGTGGAATTAACATTTGTGTAACACCCACCAAATTAAGACTAGAGATTAATGCTTAATCCTTTGTTAATACATGTAATTGGTTCGGATTTAGGCAAATTAATGTATCGAAATATATATTGATGAATATATACGATTATGCGATTTGATTAAATCGTACGCAAATCAAATCGAATGTAATTCGATTCAATTTATACGGACGTTGGTGAACAATTTTATTAAGTAATATGACATTATTTAATAACTCTATTTTGTCCAAAATATTATTTAGATAATATTTCAACTCAAATTCGTATCGTATTAACAACATTTACGCGATTAAAATAATAACTCGCGAACAAGACGAAACAAGTTAAGTTATATTTTATAACTTAATTATTAAGTATTTTTTTAAATACCTCAATTAAAATATCGAATAAATAATTGTATTTCAAAACCTATAATTAAATGTACGAAAAATGATTAAAACGACCGAGAAAACGAACACCGCTCGGAATGCAAAAGCACGGGGTTAAAAGTTGGAGACCCACACTCCGGTGGGCCCCCACCCAACCGGCCAAGGAGGGGACATCACCCCCCTCCCTTTTCCCTCTTCTCTCATTCCCCACATCCTCACTCTCTCTTTTCTCCTTCCTCTTTCTTTCTCTCCACCTCCACCACCACATTACAACCACCTTAAATTACAAAATAACACCACCAAAACACCTCGGATTACTTTGCTTATTTGAAGAGAAACCACCACCTCGCAACGATTTACATTTCTATCTTTCCGGATTCCCCTCGCGCGAAGTCGTAATTTTCCGACAAAATTCGAAACTCTCTGATTTTACTTATTTTCTCTTGTTTATGGGTTATTTAAGCTTTAATGGTCCAAAAATGGGTTGGGTAAAAGAACCGGACCAAACGGTCACCGAAAAACATTTTTTTGGCTCAAATTCCGGCCAACAGATCGTTGTGTCGCAGAGGCTCCAGGCCACCTGCGACACAAGTCCTTATGTCGCTAAACCCTTACTTATGTCGCAAATAGCAACACAAGTGACTATGTCGCAGAACTCATTTTCCGTCGCATATAGCGACACAACATTTTATGTCGCATAAATTGCGGATGTCGCACTTAGCGACACAAGCCCTTATGTCGCACATATGATCTGCGACAAAATAGACTATGTCGCACCTAGCGACACAAGCCTTATGTCACACGTAGTGTCACATGAAACAGAACCAAGAAAACACAGATTTTACAAGTGTCGAGACCTAAAATTTTATCACTTGATTTCACCCAAATTCAAGTCCCGGAGCGTTTTTCACCTAAGAAATATATAGAAAAAAAAAAAATTTCGAGCTGACTTGGACCCCAACTAGGGGCCAGCCCCTTGGACCCCGCCAGGGGTTGCCACCCTTGGGACCCCGCTAACCAGGGGTGCTGCCCCTGGACCCCCGTCACCTAAAGTTTATTAATACTTTTAAGTATAACACCTTTAGAAAGTCAAAATAATAATGTGGGATTATTATTACAAACAAATCACCAACAGGCCGTACACATTTTCAAAACTCAAGATTAATCAACCAAATTGTAGTCATTTGGACATTCTAGTTGGACGAGCAACTACAAAGGTAGTGTTTTAAGATACCTAATCAATTAATAACTATCACGTGTCGTGGACACCCTCAGGTTACATGTCTTCAGACAATCACTAATCGGCTAATCAACTCACGTTAATTGATTAAACGCATCAAGACTCAGGTGAGTCTCATGGCCCCTCTTTTACTGTTTTTACTTAGGGGTGTGATCCATTACTTATTTTAACACGTGAACGCAAGTACAAATATTTACATATACTACATGAGTTTTACACAACTAATTATTTCAAAGTCCTCCGTCAGCATAGTTCGGTAATACGTTGTAGCGTGAATATTAGTATATGATATCATATAGAATTGACCCTCCTCATCCGGGTTAGCAAGAACTAACTTGGTAAATGGACCTACTAATATTTGTTCAGGCGAGTGTTGATTAGGCACTCGTGGAGGCACCTCGCTCAGGCACTGATTGTGATCTTGACCCCTCGAGTTAAGCTCAGACTATGTGCTTATGGTTGTATATATTATCTTTAACTTTATTTGCTGGATGCAAATCAGTACTTAAATCTTGCGGTTCATACGATATTATTTGATACTCAAACCTGTGAGCTCACCAGCGTTAGCTGACCCATTTTAGCATGTATCACAGGTACTCAGCAGTAGATCTGGACTGTCCTCAGGATTACTATAGCTCGAGTAAGCATTCATACATCAGAGATTTTCTTGCATTAATATATTTTGTACAAGTATTTATGTATTGAAATCTCTCATTAAATCGAACACGAGCTATGTACGGGTTCAACTGTTGTAAACATTTTAATATTAATATATTTTGATAAAACGACGCATATAGAGTCGTTTGCTATATATATATGTGTGCTTTGATTATTGATTAGTAACACCCAAATTATGCTTCCGCCAAACAGTAAATTTGGGGGTGTTACAGATTGGTATCAGAGCCTAAGATTATAGTGAACTAGGTTGCATTTAGTGGGCCTAGACTATGACCGTTAGGCAGTATTCCTTATAAAGTATGATTAGGTTCAGTGACTACATGGTATTGGTTTAATTTAACATAGCCTGATCAACTATGTATAATTAAAAGAATATGATGTGGGATCCGAAAGGAGTCATGACCGAACAGGATACACTAGTTGACTCTGACCATGAGAGAAACCGGGACTCAAACATGTCTATGTTAGACACCTTAGGCTATTATGTGATATATATATATATATATATATATATATACATAGATAGTCCTCTCACTCAATATCTTAGGCTATGATGACACGCAAAAAGTCATGTTTTTGTGTGCCATTATCTCACCATTTTAGCCCAATTAATAATGAAAATACTTGAAATATGCATTTAACTATCACATTTCATCATGAGGGCTAAAATATAGACGATGTTTCAAGAATCGACAAAAACAACCTAAAAATGAGCAAAACAGAGCACAAATGATCATTGAATCTTCTGTTCACTCATTTCAATGCACTTTAAGCTACGCTCCTAGTTATGACCTCTAACTTATGTCTTTCTCTTCGTTAGGAAATTACGAACGCGTAGACATAAGAATCGCTCAAAACGGATAAACGTCGAAGAAGATACGCCCGAACGAAGAAACAAAGAACCAAAGGGCCAGGATACGACTGGTCACAGACCGTATACGGCCTGTGCTCAGCCGTATATGGCCTAGCTCAGCCGTACTCACCCTATGCTCAGCCGTATACGGCCCAGTTCAGCCGTATTCACCCTAGCTCAGCCGTATCGTGCGTTTTGATGATAAAAATCTGATTTTTATTCGCCTTTGCATTACGGTTGTGCGTTTCATGGTTAGGATACGGTCTACGGATACGGGTGTGCGATCTCTATATATAGAAGCCTCATTTCTCCATTTCAAGCATACCATCCTCATCCATTCATCCTCAACACTTCTACACTTCAATTCTTTACGTTTTTGTTCTTTTAGTTAGTTAGTTTCTCTCTCTAGGTTCTCTCTCTAGTCTCTCTCTCTAGTTTCTCTCTCTAGAAACTAGTTGGAAGATTAGAGGGAGAATCCACCGCTGTTAGAATAGCTATGTAAGTACGTTCGTAGAGGCTAGCTTATGTAATGCTCGGATATTATGAAGAAATACAAGTGTTATTCTGCTCGCATTTTGTATCGGTAGTATCTATCCTTTCTAATATTAATTTGTCATATTGTTCTTGTTTGATGTATGTGGTTTATTAATGTTAGAAATGATTACTGCTATGCTTTGTGAGTAGTTGCTTGTATGTTTTCCATGATTTAGATAGTTATAGATGATGTTGAATTAATCTTTAAATCTATATAATTGAGGATTGTTATATTTGTTATGTCTAAACTTATCATGCATCTAGACTTAGCTATGGATCACCCTTTCCGGTCCTTCGCGTGACTATTACTTTAGGCTTACAACCTTATCAACTCTAGGTACAGTAGGAAGTTATCTGTGTTATAGTAAAGAAGCCGTGTATGTCACTGTAATCCGCTTGTAATACTGGGCAAATGCCCCGGAAAGAGCCATCTGTGCTGACACTGTGGATTACCTAGAGACCCTAGAATATGGCCTAGAAACCAATATAGTTGTGGAAATGTTACAGTACACAGTCTGTCTACCTCTGTAACTGAAGCTGAGGAAACACTTTAACATTGTACACCATATCTGTACCTAGGGATGAAAAGCTGTAGAAACACCATAGTACACCGCAAGTACATCCTTGGCTACATGAATCTGTGGAACTGTTTAAGTGTAGTACATCGTGAACGGTTCCTAGCTTGGTACGCTGTGGAAGGAGTATGCATTGTACACCGCTGGTGTTCCTAGGGTTGAATGACTGATTGCAAAGGAGAGGCTAGATCATGACAGAAGTAGTTGAACTAATTAAACGTAAGGAATGAGTGTGGAGATGAAAGTCAAGCCCAGCAGTGGTTCAGGATTCTTAAAACCCCTAGACTCTACAAAACTGATAGTTTAGAATAGCAAGTTAAATAATCTGAACATGTTTAGGAAATGGCATTTACACTTAGGTGTTAAGAAAGGTCAGAATATCCTTTAAAGGCAGTTTCTTACCTTATTCATGCACCCAGGAGATTAAAATCCAAGAAGGGTCACTGTTCCATCACAAGGGCAGTGTTGGGGGTCGAGCTACCTGATCTGATCAGACTCACGATAGCCTAGGTAATCAGTGACATACTTATTTAGAACCGGAACTAAAGAAGTAGGGTCCTAGTGTTTACACCTGTAGTTTATATGTTGTTACCTAATTGTGTCACCAAATCAACATCATCCCAATCATACACTACCCTAAATCATGGTGAACCACATCTTCGTTATCATTTAGGTGTTATATATGCTAGTCTCCCCTTTACTTTTATGTTTCATTAGTTTTAATAGTTTAATAGATGAAAACTCAAAAACAAGCACCTATCCATTTATCTAAATCCTAGCTTAAATATTAGTTTATCAGAACTAGCTCTGTTTCAATTCTACCGTCGAGAGGAACGACCCTGGATCATCCTTACCACGTACTAATATCGGGTATTCGTACCCAGTAATAGTAAGTAATTTGGAAGGTTTAGGCTCCCCCGACTATTATAAATTTAAAACTTCCTGATCCGCGCCTTGACAGCTGGACCAACGACCGGTGTAAAAACCGACCGACCATTTGGGCGCGATCAAGTTTTTGGCGCAGCTGCCGGGGACGGTAGTACGATTTGGAGCTTGTTTAGATAAAGTAGTTTTAAGCGATCCTTTTGATTAGGATTCACCATCCCTGTCATAAGTTACTTTCTGTCCGTAGATTAGCGTAGCTTAATTAACTTAGCGTAGTTTAGATTAAATTCCCTTCTCACCTCAACTTTAATTCTTAAAAACCTTCTTCGTGTGTTCTCTAAAAACTTGGGTAATGGTAAATGTGCAACAACTAATAGATCAATTTGATAGTCTTGTTCAAGATAGATGTTTGAGTAATTCCCACTTAGATAACGAATGCCAAGGGTATAGTATGAATTATGTGGATAACGTAGGGTACCTAGATCCTCAAATACAAAATCAATATAACCCTTACGCTTTCCCACAGCATCAATACCAACCTTACTATCCTCAACCATTTGAAGTCTACCCATACTCATCTTACCCTGTACCTGAACCTCCACCCCAACTGTACAAGAGTTTTGACTTGAGAGATACGTCTTTGACCTTTCTCAGCAGTAATGTTACTTTCTCACCCCCTTACAACCCACTTGAACAAACATTAAAAGAACATGAAGAATTGCTTAGACACATCACTGATAAGCTTACTGAGCCACAAGAATATGTCCAAGTGAGTAGTAAGGGATATAAGAATCAAGTTATAACTAACTCTAGGCTATAGGAGGATGAGAGGAACACACCTACCACATCTATTTCATTCGACATAGACTTTCATTCTCATGAGTCTGGTTGCAAACGTCCTTCAAATCCTACACCCACACAATCTTCTAAACCCTCACTTCCACCTGTTCTTAACCTATCAATGTCCAAGACCGACAAAGAGTTCATTCTAGAGGAGCTCTCCGAACCATTGCAACTCGAAACTTCCGTCCGCGATGACGAGTATGACGAGGTAGACGAGGAAATAGAAATGGAGAGCTCGGCGTGGGAGATCTACATAGAAGACTCAGCTTCAGAAGGATGAATGGAATGTGCGCCGACTCTGAGAAGCGATCTCATCCCAACCAACATAGTTGATGCTATCCTGCAACTAGTTGTGGTTGATAATATCCCACATATCTCTCAGGATGAATCACCCCTTGATCTAGTTGAACCCTCTATTGCCTTAGACAAACCAATTTCCCAAGTAGTTGATGAGAGTGTTGCTACAAGGTTGGAGATGTCAATGGACTCTGTCCCACCTCCATGCCCAGAGTACAACATTATCATCAACCCAAAGACCATAGGAAGTAAGGTGGGTTTTGCGTCAGGGTTGCCCTACAAACCATCTCTCCAACACATAATGACATATACTTCTAGGAGTGATAAGGACCCCATTGACCAACCCATTCTGTCAATCCAGCCCAAGGAGGTATTCGAAGTTGAGAGATTTGTTATACCTCCAGTAGAGCAATTCCCTCACTTTGAACCATCTCCTTATATTGAACATACCCTAGCCATAACTTGCCTTAAACTCTTAAGTATGTACCAATATTACCCCTTGTGTCTACTGATGGATGCAAGGAAGCCGCTAGGATTGCCCGATAAATAGTTCTAGAGTCAAGCTAGAGACTCCAACAAAAACAAGCGCTTCTCGGGAGGCAACCCGTGCAATGAAAATCTTTTAGTATTAGTAGTATTTGTTTTTAAATTCCAAGAAGTGAATTATCTCTGACTATCTTTCACACTTGGATATACACCACTTCATTTTCACTGATAACTTTTACCACATCACTTATCTAAGAAAATAGGAAACAATTTTAAAATGATAAGTCATGTGTTTCGAGCATTTGAGGTACTTGCGTGCTACTTTCATGCATTATGCTCGAACTCGTTTAAAAACGCATGACTTAAACTCGTTTTGTATTAGCAAACATCTTTGGCATTCTTGGATTAAGTCACTCTTTTGGTAAAAAGCTGCTATGAGAAGTCGGTAAAAAGTATGTCCAACGTGTTCACACTTACGAGATATCTTCACATGAAAGTGAAAGAAGTGTTAAGATGGAGAATAAAGCTGTTATTTGTGAGATTTGCTCGCCAAAAGATCTTCATTGAGCCGCCGAAAAAGAATTCCTGGCAAGATCTCCTCTTCGGCGCATCTTCAAGAATCTCCGCCTTCCACCTTCACTTCGATAGGGGAGTTCTCTAGTTCTCATCCTCGTTTTTGATATGATTGTTAGCTTTTAAATACTCATTAAAGTAGTCTATACCATATCCCAAACTTATCACTAAGTGTGGGATTCCAGCCCAAATAAACACTTGAGTAACATTTTCCGATATGTTCAAACTCTAAGTGTGGGATTTTCCTTAAATCCCAACTCAAGAGAACATTAGGGACAATGTTCCTCTAAGTGTGGGATAGCGGTATAGAATACCTTAGGTTTGCTTGTTAGATTCTTGTTTCCAAAAGCAAACTCATAAATGTTTCTCAAAATCATAAGCTTAACTTCGATAGTGGAGATGCCACTCATTCAGTTGGCTTAATTTTCATAAAAACTCACTTTTGCTAAAAAATTTCAAAATTTTTTGAGTTAAAATGTCTTAAGAAGGAGCATTTTCATATATGAGTAGGGTATTTTGGAAATTAAGAGTAAATAAGATAGGAATTTCTTAGGTCTAAAATGATAATCTAAGAGGGGCATCGCATGGCTAGGCACAAACAAACCCAAAAACTTGCAGTGAGGTATCTTGAGCCATTATAAGCATTCATCTTTAATACTTCATTATTCGTTTGTTTGAGTGTGCCAATGCATGCATCCGGAATTAGAATTTGCTCCTGGTATGCACTTCGAGACCACATTGGTAGAGTACCGTACGCGGTATAGGTGCAGTTAGATAACCTTGACATTCCTTAGGATTTAACCCCTTTTATCATATCTTTTCAAGCACAAAACCCTTCCAACACTCATCTTTAGTGTTGATGATCCGCTTAGTAAGCCCTGTTGAGCCTTAGCCTATTCGTTTCTTTCAAAACCCTCAAAACTTCAACCCACTTATTCCACACCCACCAAAATCTTATCTTAAAAATCTAAACTATTGGAAAATGTTATTTTAATATCCTTTTTGCTTTCACTCCAAATCACAAATACTGGTGTTTATTCAAAATTTCTCGTGTGCGTTTCCTTGATAAAAATCAAAAGTTGAGAAGTTTATGGTGCGAAAAATTGGCACCAAGTAAATGTAAAGTCATCAAAAGGATGAAAAATATGAAAGAAAGAAAGGATCTCAAAAAGGGCAGAAAGGAAGAAAATAAGAATCCCTAGAAAAGCCCAAAAATGGAAACAAAAAAAAAAAGAAAAAAGAAAATAGAATAAAGTTAAGTGCTTCAAATCTCTCAAAAAATCCTGCTCTTATAAAGATAAATTCCCCCGTGTATTTTCAAAAAGATAGAAGTCAAAATAGCTATCTTCTTCCCTCACTGTTATCTGTTTCCGTTTTCATTAAAAAGGTTGTTTTAATAAATGTTCTCCAAGAGTTTAGAGGTCTTAAGATAAGCAAAACCCCGTTTTAAAACCAAAAAATTCCCACTTATCCATACCACTAAACCCTCACCAACCATTACAACCCATTCTGAATGTCCTGGGATAACTAGCGTCGTCCTCACCTAAGTGGTGGAGATATGATTCTCGAGCAAGCCTATGACGATGGATGTTGCATGACTGGCTTATGAGCGATTTCGTTTGATTAGATTGATAGGTAACCCGAAACACTTTTGAGTGAATTAAGTGACCACCTTGTGAGATCGCCTAGTCGTGTACATTCCAAGATCGCGAGAATTGAAAGCATGCCTAAGAGAATCATTTTAAATCTATGAGCCGAATACCTTGTTTTCTCTTAAATTCCAGGATATGTTGCTTGTATATGGAAATGGTTGCAATGGATACATTTTGATTCACCCAAACTAAACTCGTATTTTCAAAATGTTTTTTTTCATAAGAGCAAGTGAGAATTTTGAGTTTTGCTTGAGGACAAGCAATGTCTAAGTGTGGGATATTTGATGACACGCAAAAAGTCATGTTTTTGTGTGCCATTATCTCACCATTTTAGCCCAATTAATAATGAAAATACTTGAAATATGCATTCAACTATCACATTTCATCATGAGGTCTAAAATATAGACGATGTTTCAAGAATCGACAAAAACAACCTAAAAATGAGCAAAACAGAGCACAAATGATCATTGAATCTTCTGTTTACTCATTTCAATGCACTTTTAACTATGCTCCGAGTTATGACCTCTAACTTATGTCATTCTCTTCCTTAGGAAATTACGAACGCGTGGACGTAAGAATCGCTCAAAACGGATAAACGACGAAGAAGATACGCCCGAACGAAGAAACGAAGAACCAAAGGGCAACACAGCCGTATACGGCTGAACCAGACCATATACGGCTGGTCACAGACCGTATACGGCCTGTGCTCAGCCGTATATGGCCTAGCTCAGCCGTATTCACCCTATGCCCAGCCGTATACGGCTCAGTTCAGCCGTATTCACCCTAGCTCAGCCGTATCGTGCGTTTGGGTGATAAAAATCTGATTTTTATTCGCCTTTGCAATACGGTTGTGCGTTTCATGGTTAGGATATGGTCTACGAATACGGCTGTGCGATCTCTATATATAGAAGCCTCATTTCTCCATTTCAAGCATACCATCCTCATCCATTCATCCTCAACACTTCTACACTTCAATTCTTTACGGTTTTGTTCTTTTAGTTAGTTAGTTTTTCTCTCTAGGTTCTCTCTCTAGTCTCTCTCTCTAGTTTCTCTCTCTAGAAACTAGTTGGAAGATTAGAGGGAGAATCCGCCGCTGTTAGAATAGCTATGTAAGTACGTTCGTAGAGGCTAGCTTATGTAATGCTCGGATATTATGAAGAAATACAAGTGTTATTCTGCTCGCATTTCGTATCGGTAGTATCTATTGTTGATGCATCTCAGTTTGTCTGTCAGTTGGTCTATTGAGTTGTAAAAGTGTCGATTAGTCGTTTAATAGAAATATAGATTTTGTATTATGCGACACTTAAGTTTAGGTTAGGCGACAGTTGCCTAAGTGACGCATAGCGACACTTAGGTAAGTGACGCATTAAGGCGGCCACATGCGACCCTTCCACAAGTGACGCATGTCGGCCAGAATTTGTGTATAAATAGAACCTACGGGTTTTTGGCTAGGGTTGACGAAACCCTAGCACCATTTGTCGACTAAACTTACCTGTAATCAGTACCATTACGTTATTCAAAGCTAATAAACTCGTTTACTTTGTTTAATTCAATTGTTTCGGTTTGCGTTTGTTAGTGATTCATGCAATTGATTGTTTCCGACTTTCAATAGCAGTCGATCATCACTTAGGTCCAACGTCTAGGGCACTCACAACTGGTATCAGAGCCACTAGGTGATTAGATTGACGTTTTGAAGACGTTTTGGATTGATTTCGGTTTCGTTCGGATCAAGAATCGAGAATAACTACGGATTTCTAGTTGATAAGGTGATTTCCAGAAGATATTCATCATTTACTACAGGTTTCGTTCATTAGGGTTCAAGGAATTTTCGTTTGGTTTACGAAAATTCGAATTTTAGGGTTTTTGGGATTTTACAGCCGTTTCTGCGACACTCGCTGCATCACTTGAACGCGTCACTTATAGCGGCACTTCGTAATCCCAAATTAGGGTTTTACCGTCACTTGAATGCGTCACTTGGAGCGTCATTTGAGGTTTATACGACACTTAACTTAAGTGTCGTCTATTTTAATCCACCGTCACTCACAAAGCAGTAAGCAGGATTGCCCCAGGAAACTATAGCTCGAGTCAGCATGCAGACAATAGAGATTTTCTTGCATTAATATATTTTGTATAAGTATTTAAGTATTGAAATCTCTCATTTTAAACGAACACGAGCTATATGTAGCTTCAAACCTTGTAAACATTTTGCTTTTAATACATTCTGTTAAAAATGACGCATATAGAGTCGTTTACTATTATTCTCTGTGCTGTGAATATTGATTAGTAACACCCAAAGTATGCTTCCGCAAATCATTAAATTTGGGGGTGTTACAGATTGGTATCAGAGCCTAAGGTTATAGTGAACTAGGTTGCATTTAGTGGGCCTAGACTATGACCGTTAGGCAGTATTCCTTATTAAGTATGATTAGGTTCAATGACTACATGGTATTGGTTTAATTTAACATAGCCTGATCAACTATGTATAATTAAAAGAATATGATGTGGAATCTGAAAGGAATCATGACTGAACAGGATACACTAGTTGACTCTGACCACGAGAGAAACCGGGACCCAAACATGTATGTGTTAGACACCTTAGGCTATTATGTAATATATATGTATATACATAGATAGGCCTCACTCTTTTTAACGCTTTGTCTCAGAATGGCAAACACACCACCCAATTCGTCACGCTCTCAATCCGGGTCGCAGAACCCGAGGGTAGCTAGGAGGAACGCCAGGTTGCCTCGAGCTGGCCCATACCCCACTCACTTCACTCTGCCGGCCTTGGCCGCTAGGCTGGACCGTCACGAGCAACGACTTCACACCATGGATGTCGCTTTGCAAGAAACCAATGAAAATTGGAGACTCACAGCGCTTGAACGTATCAATCAAGTCTCCGAGGACCACGAAAACACCGTTAGCAACATGAACATACTCCACGACTGAGTGGTGGAATCAGGAACAGAAGTCGAACTGTTGCAACTCAGGTTGGAACAATGCGAGCAGCGCCTGCAAGAGGCTAAAGAATACTCAAGAATGCTGGTACAACGACTAGCATTGGCAGAAGACAACGCCCGACAAACCAGCAGACTCGCAGCCACCGTTGATCGACTCGTCACCCTAATGGAAAGGATCAACTTGCATTAGAACTAGTGTGGCTGTCATCTTGTAATCTATATCGATCTATGTAGGACGTTTACTATTCTAACCGGATGTAACAATTCCTGTACCTTTTGTACTCCCGTATTATGTAATCATTTGAAAACTCGTGTCATGTACCAAACTTGGTTATTTAAATGAAATATAATTATCACTTTATATCGTATATTCCACCATATACACATGTGATATATCAGAATTTCATGCGAAAATCTCATTGTCTTTTCTTGATCTTGTTCAGCAAGATGCCACCGAAGCGATTCACCTTCAGCGAAACTGAAATCGCCCAACTCATAGCCCAAAGCGTGGCTCAAGCTATGGCTACCCGACAACCCAGTTCGGGCAGCGAAGATACAGCTGCCAACGGGCCTCAATCCAAACCTTGTTCATACAAGGACTTCCTGAGCTGCAAACCCTTGAACTTCAAGGGAACTGAAGGAGCCATCGGACTGATCAGATGGTTCGAGAAAATGGAGTCCGTCTTCCACATCAGCAAGTGTGCGGAAGAGGACAGAGTCAAGTACTCCACCTGCACCCTCGAGGATGGTGCACTCTCATGGTGGAATTCATATGCCCAGTCTGTGGGTATCGATACCGCCTACCTACTCCCTTGGGAGGAACTGAAGACAATGCTTACTGCTAAGTATTGCCCCATCGAATAACTCCAAAAGCTAGAGGATGAGTTCTGGCACCTAAAGGTGCAGGGAGCTGACATTGACAGATATACCGTCAGATTCCAACAGCTTGCCATCCTTCGCCCAACAATGGTGAGCACCGAACCCGATAAGATCCGAAGGTACATCCGCGGTCTTCCGGAGCCTGTCCGGGGGAACGTCGCCTCCTCAAACCAGACCACCATTGATGGTGCTATCCGATTGGCTCATGAACTCATGGCCATGAATGAGGACTCAGAACCACCCACTTCTTCCTCCAACCACCTCAAAAGGAAGTGGTCTGACAACCACAGCAACAACCAAAACAAGAAACCCGACACCATCAAAGCCTACAACTCAACCACCGAACCCAGGCGTGGTTACACCGGGAACAAGCCCTACTGTTCCAAGTGCAACCGCCACCATGAAGGTCCTTGCGGTCCTTATTGCAGCAACTGCAAGAGATACGGACACCTCACCAAGGATTGTAGATCCCCCACCAACAACAAAAACTCCAACTACAACCCCAAGGCACCCAAGACATGTTTCGGATGTGGAAACACCGGGCACTTCAAGAATGATTGCCCAAACCTGAAGAAAAAGAGCAACAACAACAACAACAACAACGCAAAAGGTAGAGCGTTCGTACTCAACTCTGGGGACGCCCAGCAGGACCCGAATGTGGTCTCGGGTATGTTCCTCCTCAACAACTTAACTGCTTTTGTTCTATTTGATACTGGTGCCGATAGGAGCTTTATTTCTGATGAGTTTTACCCCTTACTTGACATCACTCCTGTTACCTTAGATGTTAAGTACACTGTAGAGCTAGCAAACGGTAAACTCATAGAAACCAATAGTGTGATACCTAATTGCACTTTAAACCTAGCCGATGAAACCTTTTCGATCGACCTTATGCCTGTTGAAATTGGGAGTTTCGACGTCATCATTGGAATGGACTGGTTGTCCAAACATCGAGCCGAAATCGTCTGTTACGATAAAATCATCCGCATCCCTCTCGCCGTCGGTAGAACCTTGATCATACAGGGGGAGACTGGCGGGACGAGACTAAATATCATTTCTTGTTTGAAAACCCGAAAATTTCTCAGAAAGGGTTATCCAGCAATCCTCGCGCACATCACGGAGAAAAAGTCGGAGGAAAAGCGACTTGAGGATGTGCCAATTGTTAGAGACTTTCCCGAAGTCTTTCCGGAAGAACTACCTGGCTTACCTCCACATAGACAGGTTGAGTTCTCGATCGATCTCGTGCCGGGTGCCGCACCGGTAGCCCGAGCACCATACCGCCTAGCCCCATCCGAACTTCAGGAGTTGTCCACCCAGTTACAGGAACTCCTGGACAGAGGATTTATTAGGCCGAGTTCTTCACCATGGGGAGCTCCGGTCTTATTCGTGAAAAAGAAAGACGGTTCTTTCCGAATGTGTATCGACTATCGAGAGTTGAACAAGTTGACCGTCAAGAACCGGTATCCGCTTCCTCGCATCGATGACCTGTTTGACCAACTACAAGGGTCGAGTATTTATTCAAAGATCGATCTTCGGTCAGGTTATCATCAACTTCGAGTTCGCGACACCGACATTCCGAAGACTGCTTTCCGAACTCGTTACGGGCATTATGAATTTCAGGTGATGCCCTTCGGTTTAACAAACGCACCGGCTGTATTCATGGACCTTATGAATCGGGTGTGCAAACCTTACCTCGACAAGTTTGTCATTGTCTTTATCGATGACATTCTCATCTATTCGCGCAACGAACGAGAACACGCACAACACCTCAAAACCATCCTAGAGCTACTTAAACACGAGGAGTTATATGCCAAATTCTCCAAGTGTGAGTTCTGGATACAATCCGTTCAATTCCTTGGTCATGTTGTTAATAGTCAAGGAATCCATGTCGATCCATCGAAAATCGAGGCTATCAAAGACTGGCAAGCGCCAACTACTCCGACCGAGGTACGCCAATTTCTAGGGTTGGCTGGTTATTATCGTCGTTTCATCGAAAATTTCTCCAAAATAGCTCAACCACTCACGACACTTACTCAGAAGGAAAAGAAGTTCGATTGGACTGATAAACAAGAGTCAGCATTTCAGCTATTAAAACTCAAGCTTTGCAGTGCTCCTATTCTATCCTTACCCGAAGGCACCGACGACTTCGTGGTATACTGCGATGCTTCCCACCAAGGTCTCGGTTGCGTTTTGATGCAACGAGATAAGGTCATTGCTTACGCTTCCCGACAACTCAAAGTTCATGAGAAGAACTACACGACCCACGACCTCGAGCTAGGGGCCGTGGTGTTCGCCCTCAAAATCCGGAGACACTACCTTTATGGTACCCGAAGTACCGTATTCACCGATCATAAAAGTCTCCAGCACATCTTCGACCAAAAAGACCTTAATATGCGGCAACGTCGTTGGGTCGAGTTGCTCACCGATTATGACTGCGAAATCAAATACAACCCAGGCAAGGCAAATGTTGTTGCCGATGCACTCAGTCGAAAGGAACGGCCGAAACCACTTCGAGTTCGAGCCCTCAGTATGACCATTCATAATGATCTCACCATCCAGATTCATACCGCTCAACTCGACGCTTTGAAACCCGAAAATGTCAAAAGCGAAGCCTTACGAGGCATCGATAAGCAATTCGAAATCAAACCTAATGGTGTTAGGTACTTCTCAAATCGAATCTGGTTACCTAGTTTTGGGAACCTGCGAGACTTGGTGATGGACGAAGCTCACAAGTCTAAATATTCTATCCACCCTGGATCCGACAAAATGTATCACGACATCAAAGAGTTCTATTGGTGGCCGAACATGAAAGCCGAAATCGCCACATATGTTAGCAAGTGCCTTACTTGCTCGAGAGTCAAAACCGAACATCAAAAACCTTCTGGTTTACTTCAACAACCCAACATTCCTGAATGGAAATGGGAACAAATCGCCATGGATTTCATAACCAAACTACCCAGGTCATCGAGCGGTTGCGATACCATTTGGGTGATCGTCGATCGGCTCACCAAATCTGCTCATTTCCTGGCGATCAAGGAAACCGATAAAATGGAACGCCTCTCACAAATCTACATCAAAGAAATTGTTTCTCGACATGGTGTTCCAACCTCGATTATCTCTGACAGAGACGCTCGTTTCACATCTCACTTTTGGCAATCACTCCAAAAATCATTAGGTACCCGACTTGATATGAGTACCGCATACCACCCTCAAACCGATGGCCAAAGTGAACGAACCATTCAGACACTGGAAGACATGCTACGAGCTTGCGTAGTTGACTTCGGTGCAAACTGGGAGAGACACCTGCCATTGTGCGAGTTTTCCTACAATAACAGTTATCATACCAGCATTAAGGCTGCACCATTCGAGGCACTGTACGGTCGTAAGTGCCGATCACCGATCTGTTGGACTGAAGTGGGAGACAGCCAACTCACTGGTCCTGAACTCATACACGAAACCACTGAGAAAATTTCCGAGATCCAAAACCGACTTAAAGCCGCACGTGATCGTCAGAAAAGTTATGCTGACGTGAGACGCAAACCACTCGAGTTCCAAGTTGGGGATCGAGTACTCCTTAAAGTATCGCCTTGGAAAGGCGTAATCCGATTCGGCAAACGCGGGAAGTTAAATCCCAGGTACATTGGGCCTTTTGAGATCCTTGAGAGGATTGGCCCCGTGGTATATCGATTGCAGCTGCCAGCCGAACTCAGCAGTGTGCACCCCACCTTTCACATTTCAAACCTAAAGAAATGTCTGTCTGACGAGACACTTATCATCCCACTCGACGAAATTCGCATTGATAACAAACTTCATTTTGTCGAGGAACCTGCGGAGATCATGGACCGTGAGGTCAAACAACTCAAGCAAAGTCGTATTCCCATCGTTAAGGTCAGGTGGAATTCGCGGCGTGGTCCGGAATTCACTTGGGAACGGGAAGACCAAATGCGACTCAAGTACCCTCAGCTATTCCCTGACTCTACATCAAACACGACCACGAGCTAAATTTCGGGACGAAATTCTTCTAACAGGGGGAGAATGTAACACCCGCCAAATTAGGACTAGTAATTAGTGCCTGATTCTTTGTTAATACATGTAATTAGTTCTGTGTTAGGCTAATTAATGTATCAAATTATATATTGTTGAATATATACGAAAATGCGATTTGCTTAAATCGTACACAAACTAAATCGAATGCATTTCGGTTCAAGTAAAATGCGGACGTTGGTGATCAATTTTATTGGATGATATAAAAATTATTTAATAACGGTAACATACCAAGAATATTATTTTGATGATATTTCGAGTACTCTTCGTATCGTATTATAAGCATCTACGCGACTCAAACATTAACGCGCAAACAAACGAGACCAGTTGAGTCATTAAGCAATTGATAAAATGCTCCAACAAGTTTATTTAATTAACTTTCGTTTTCTTCAAAAACTTACATTATTTGACCATTAAAATAATTACTTAACGATTTACGGTCGGGGAATCGAACACCACACGGAGCGCGAATACACGGAGCTAAAAGTGGAGACCCACACATGGGTGGGCCCCCACCCAAAAATCTGCCAAGGGGTGAGGTCACCACCTCCCCACCCCATTTTTCCCTCTCACTTTTTCTTCTTCTCTTTTCATCTTTCTCCTTTCTCTCTAAACTCCAACACCACCATCACCACTAATTCACCAAAAGCTCCATCCAAAAGCCCTCAGCTCATCTCGTCCGTTTGAAGAAAAAGATTCACCGCGACACGATCTACATTTCCACCTTTCCGGATTCTCCGCGTGACGACTCGTAAGTTTCCGACAAAAACCCGAAACCTTTCGATTTTAAGTGTTTTTAAGTTTTAGTTGTTTCTTTAAGCTTAAAATGTCCAAATAAGGGTTGGGTAAAGGAATCAGACCAAACGGAAACCCGAAAACTCATTTTTGGCTCAAAAACTCGTTAACAGCTTTAAGTGTCGCAAAGACGTGCAGACATGCGACACTTCGTGCGACACTTAAGTGACGCATAGAGTGTCGCTAAAAGCCCTAATCCTACGACACTTGTTTAAGTGTCGCATAAAGCCCCTTTTTACCGACACTTTTAGCGACACTTACCCTGGACTCTACTTAGCGACACTTCCAGCGACACTTGCCTAAGTGTCGCATACAATCGGACCGACACTTGTCCAGCGACACTCGCCTAAGTGTCGCCTATACTTGAAGCGACACTTGCCTAAGTGTCGCCTAAAACAGAAAGTTTTAACTAATTTTACACTAAGTTTTGAGACCCAAATTTGACGCCCCATTTCACCCAAATTCAAGTCCAGGTGCGTTTTTCACCAAATTCAAGTCAGCTCGACCCCAGCCAGGGGCTCTACCCCTTGGACCCCGCCAGGGGCTGCCGCCCCTTGGACCCCGCTACCAGGGGCGCTGCCCCCGGACCCCCGTTATTAACGGGCTTCGCCCTTACCCTAGAGTCACGAGTAACAGTGTTACATCTAAATTTTCACACAAAGTGTTAAACTTGTATAACATCAAACACGAATGCGACATGACTTCTAAAACACTTTGGAACACGTTTTTCAAGAATAATGAAAATATTATTATTACCAACAATCACAAACGGGCCGTACACATTTTCAAACACTTAAACAATCAATCAAATTGTAATCATTTGGACATTCTAGTTGGACAAACAACTACAAGGTAGTCTTATGAGATGCCTTCATATGTTTATAACCATCGCGTGTCGTGGACACCCTCAGGTTACAAGTCTTTGGACTTCGATTCCCGACTCATCAATCTCAGTTTATTGATATAAACTCTAAAGACTCAGGTGAGTCTCATAGCCCCTCTTTTACTTTTTACAACTCAGGGGTGTGATATATTGCTTGTTTTAACGCGTGAACGCAAGTACAACTTTTACATGTACTACATGAGTTTTACATAACTAATCTTTTAAAGCCCTCCATCAGCATAGTTGTTAATACATTTGTAGCGTGAATATTAGTATATGGTACCATATAGGATTGACCCACCTCATCCGGGTTAGCAAGCACTAACCGGGTAAACAGACGTACTAATATTTAAGGAAGACGGATGTTGATTAGGCATCCGTGGAGGCGAAAACGCTCAGGCTGTGTCCTGACCCACGAGTTAAGCTCAACTATGTGCTCATGGCTGTATACGGTTACCACTATCATTTGCTGGATGCAAATCAACTATTTAAATCTTGCGGTTCACACAATTTATTTGATACTCAAACCTGTGAGCTCACCAGCGTTAGCTGACCCATTTTAGCATGTATCGCAGGTACAAAGCAGTAGGCAGGATTGCCCCAGGAAACTATAGCTCGAGTCAGCATGCAGACAATAGAGATTTTCTTGCATTAATATATTTTGTATAAGTATTTAAGTATTGAAATCTCTCATTTTAAACGAACACGAGCTATATGTAGCTTCAAACCTTGTAAACATTTTGCTTTTAATACATTCTGTTAAAAACGACGCATATAGAGTCGTTTACTATTAATCTCTGTGCTATGAATATTGATTAGTAACACCCAAAGTATGCTTCCGCAAATCATTAAATTTGGGGGTGTTACAAGATGTCTTACGCCTCTTCAAAACACATGACATAACATACGATCTCTGGAAGGCCATTGAGACAAGATGTGGTGGAAATCAGAAGTACAAGGAGGCTAAATTGGAACTGATCAAGAAACAGTATGATCTGTTTGATTCTCTGCCTAATGAAACAGCTTCGGGTGTGTTTACCAGATACTCACAGTTGGTTAGTGACTTGACTAAGGGAGGATATAATTTCCCTCAGATTGAAATAAACAAGAAGCTGTTGGACGTTCTACCGAGTAGTTGGGATGTTAAAGTATAGTTTCTGAAAGAAAGTCAAGAATTAGCCACGATGAACTTAGATGAGCTAATTGGTGTTCTTCAAGCCCATGCGATGGAGTTGAAGAAGAAAGAATGTAAATCGGGTGGTTTTGTTCAAGACCCGACGTTATATGGAGGAAAAGTCAACACCGGAAAGACTTAGGGTGGAATGGCTTTCGTTTCTTCTACAAGTTCTCCACTTCAACCTTCATTGCAAACTACCGGAGTTCATCATCCGGTGTATGCTTCTGGACCCTCACAAGGGTCACAACCGCAAGTTTCGGTTTCCCCTGCTATTCAAGAGCAGGCTGCTATCTATACAGCCTTTCTCAGCTCTTACAAGGATTTGGTTTCACAACCAAATTCTACTTTAGAACTTGCCAAAGAAGATTATGCTCAACTAGATGACGATGATCTTGAGCAAATGGACTTAAACTGGAATATTGCCATGATATCAAGGAGAGTTCAGAAATTCTTGCAATGAACTGGTCGCAAGAGTTTGGAAGGAGATGGAAAAGCCAATTTTGGTTTTGATAAAAGCAAGGTTCGCTGTTATAACTGTCAGAATCTGGGACATTTTGCGAGAGAGTGTGAGAAACCAAAAGTTCCTCCATCGGGTTTCACGAAGCCTGATGCTCCCAGAACTCCAGAGAAAGATGAGGTGAAGCAAGCGACAGTTGATGCACTAGTTGTCTTTGAGCCTACCAACACCGACTGGAGCATGTATGCTGATAATTATCAACAGTGTCTCATGGCTCACATTTCTAATGAGGTACGCAATGAACTAGAAGAACCTTTGAACTGTATCTCATGCATTAAGTTAACTGAATCTTTAAGGTGCTTTCAAGAAGATAACGTAGACTTAAGAAAAAAGGTTGAAAAACTTAGTGAGTCGAATAAATACCTAAAAGCCAATGAACAATTGTATGATAAGAAAATTGAGGCTTATCAACAGGACACGCTTAGGTATAAATCTAAGGTTTTTAGTCAACATGATGCTATTAATAGTTATCTTGCTGAAATAGATCTTTTGCGAAAGGAACTATCTGATCTGAAAGTTGAATATGACAAATATAAAAGTAAGATTCTAGGTTCCTCTTCCTCTACGGTTGCCTTCAACGAAATCCTTAACAAGCAACGGACAGATAGTAAAACTAAGACAGGACTAGGTTATACTGTAGTCCCGCCTCCCACTGAATACTGTCCTATGCCAGTTAAGGAAGGCACCGAAGAGATTCCAGTTGACTATGCACTGTTATATGGGGTCAAGTCTAAGGTCAATAATCAAAATAAACAGGCAAAGGAGAAAACCAAATGGTCAGAGTATCCTTCGCCTCAGTTTGTTAAGTCAGAATGTGAATCTCCAGTTAGAATTGAGGAGATTGTTGAGATTGAGGATATTACTGATCAGGAGTATCCTGAATTTAAAAAGAAGGTTGAAGTAGAATCTGTCAAAATGGTTTCAAAGGTTGAACCTACAATTAAGGTTCAATCTAAAAAGGAAAAGAATAAGGTTTTAACTACAAAATCTCAAACTTTACAGTCACCTGTAAAGATTTTGCAACATAAAGCTACACGTGCAAATGATTTTTGTGATAAACCTTCCACTTCAACCTCTCAACCAAAACAAGCATTTTCTAAGACGTGCACGAAATGTTCATGTTCTAGAAATGCTTCTCCTACTCCTGTGGTAAATCCTCAGCCTCAACCTTTCGTTGAGACCCGCTCATGCTATTATTGTAAAAGACAAGGACATTTAATTCGTGAATGTCCCAAACTGTCTCATCAGCACTATGGGAGAGAAATTCCTAGGACATCTGTTTACAGAAATTCATTTTCAAAATCTCCACCTAGGCGTTACTCAACCTCTCCCAAGCCTACTGAAAGGTCGAGTAATGTTGGGCAAAAACCTTTGCCAAAACAAAAGCCCGATGTTACTCCCAAACCAATTTCCGAACAACCTAAAGTTTGGAAACGAAAGGAGTCTGTTAGTGACTCTTCTGTCATCAACAATAACACATTAGATGAAAATTCTAATTTGTTAAAAAATAAAGTTCTGTCCGATGTGATTATTGTTGATGACCTTGGTAGACCTAAGTATGTAAAGGCTTGGGTCACCGTTTCTCACTAATCTCCTCACTTTATGTGTTGCAGCAGTCAGAACGTGTTAAGGATAGTGAATGGTTTATAGATAGTGGCTGTTCGCGACACATGACTGGCGATGTGTCTCTTTTGACGGATGTTAAACCACATGCCGGAGGACATGTTGCTTTTGCTGGAGATACAGGAGGAACCATTACTGGAAAGGGAACGCTAACTAACGGGAAAGTTAGCTTCGAGAATGTGAATTATGTGGCTCAACTTACTCACAACTTGCTGAGCATTTCACAAGTCTATGATAAGGACTTTACCACTGCTTTCACGAAGACTGAATGTGTGATACTGAAGCCAGGTGTCGTTATCCCTGAAGAATGGGTGCTTATGAGGGCGCCACGGAGAAACGACACCTATGTAATGAATATGCGAACTGTGGAGACTACAGATGAATACACCTGTCTCCTGTCAAAGGCTTCGGAAAAGGAATCACTATTGTCGCATAGACGAATGGGACACATCCATTTTCGTAAGATGAATTTTTTAATATACAATGATTTGGTAAATGGAGTTCCAAAACAGTCATTTGCCTTAAAAGATGACTGCATTGCATGCCATAAAGGGAAACTTCATAAGAAATCCCATAAGTCGAAGATAGTAAATTCCATTGCTGCACCACTGGAGCTCTTACATATGGATCTGTTTGGTGCTATCTCAACTAAGAGCATCGGTGGTAGATCTTACTGCTTAGTAGTCACTAATGACTACTCGAGATTTTCGTGGGTATATTTCCTAGGTGTAAAGAGTGAAACACCAGATATTTTGGTGTATTTGTTGGATAAGTTGGCAAATTTGTGCAACTTAAAGGTGAAGAGACTGAGAAGTGACAATGGAACTGAATTCAAGAACTCCACTCTTGAGTTATACTGTGCTACAAAAGGTATTGATCATCAGTTCAGTGCCCCAAGAACTCCTCAACAGAATGGAGTTGCAGAGCGAAAGAATAGGACTATTATCGAGACAGCTCGGACTATGTTGGCCGATTCTAAGCTTCCTATCATATTTTGGGCAGAAGCAGTTAGTACTGCTTGTTACGTTCTGAATCGCGTGCTCACGGTTAAAGAAAGAACAAGACCTGTTATGAGCTTTTCAATAACCGTAAGCCCACTTTGCAGTTTCTAGAGCCGTTTGGGTGTCCGTGTTTGATTATGCTCTCAAAAGACAAGGTCTCGAAGTTTGGAGCTAAAGTCGTTGAAGGAATTTTCCTTGGCTATTCAGTCAACTCTCCGAACAAAAGAGTCTACATTAAATCAACTCACCAGGTGGAAGAGCATTTTGAGGTAAAATGCCTGCGTTACACGGATCCTCCTCAAGGAACGGGTCCTGAATGGTTATTCAATTATAAGGATGTGTTTAATTCGTTTGACATACCCGAAGAAGATGGTGAAGAGGAGGAGTTAGTTACCTTACTTCATGGCATCAGTCTGTGTCAAGACACATCTACCTTAAAACCTACACCACCACCTACTCCAACACCCACACCATCACCTCCAACACCTACTCCAACACCCACTTCACTACCTACTACACCCACACCATCGCCTACTATACCACCTACGGACGTTCCTTCGACTTCAGGAACGACTAATACAACAGAACATCCAAATGATCCCAACATGCCACCGTTAGAGGAAGACAAGGAAGAAGAAAAATTGGTTCATTCTCACCTCTTCTCTAATGAAGATGATACGGAACTTCAACCTCCTTTGCAACCTGAAAGTCCTACTGCTCCTGCGACTAACACTGTTCCCGTTACTGAAGGGGACATGAACAATTTGGAGTTAGTACTTGCACCGGAGTTAATCCCAGTCACACGTATACACAGGGATCACCCCATCGATAATATTATCGGTGATCCTAATGCTGCTGTTCGAACAAGGCACCAAGTGAAGCAAAATCCAAAACAAGAAATGTTAAACTTGGTTGCTCGGATAAATTCTTGTCATTTATCCCAAATTGAACCCAAGAAAGTTGATGAGGCCTTAAAAGATCCATCCTGGGTCGAGGCCATGCAAGAAGAGTTACAGCAGTTCAACAAGTTGCACGTATGGGATATAGTTCCGTTACCTAAAGGTGCTCATTTAACCGGCACTCGATGGGTATTTCGAAATAAGATGGATGATCGGGGTATCGTGATTCGGAATAAAGCTCGATTGGTTGTTCAAGGTTTTAGTCAGATCGAGGGCTTAGATTATGATGAAGTCTTTGCTCCTGTGGCAAGACTTGAGTCTATTCGGATCTTTCTTGCGTTCGCTTCTTTCAAAGAGTTTCGTGTGAACCAACTCGATGTTAAAAGCGCCTTTTTATATGGATAAGTGGATACGGATGTTTACGTGAAACAGCCTCCAGGTTTTGAAGACCCTGAGCATCCAGAATACGTCTGCAAGTTAAACAAGGCGTTATATGGTCTTCATCAAGCTCCGCGGCTTTGGTATGAGAGGCTCACTACCCACTTAATCAAGCATGGTTTTGTTCGAGGGAATATAGACAGTACTCTGTTCATACGTAAAGAACGGACTGGCGATCGAGAGGATATGTTACTTGTGCAGGTGTATGTGGACGATATCATATTTGGCTCTACAAATGAAGCGATGTGCAAGCATTTTGAGGAGATTATGAAATCTGAGTTTGAGATGAGGGCGATGGGGGAGCTCAAATTCTTTTTAAGTGTACAAGTTGAGCAGTCTCCAAAAGGTATTTATATTCATCAGTCAAAGTATTTCAAAGACATGTTGACTCGATATGACCTGCTCAATTGTAAAACCTATGGGACTCCTATCGAACTTAATCACAATCTCAGACTCGCTGACGATGAGGAAGATTGCAAAGAAAAGGACTATCGATCAATGATAGGTTCTTTGATGTATTTGACCGCTTCACGACCGGATATTGTATTTGCGGTATCCGTTTGCTCACGCTTTCAAGCCAAACCCAAGGTGTCTCATATGAAGGCGGTAAAGCGAATCTTTGGTTATCTCAAGCATAGACCCAATCTTGGTCTGTGGTATTCAAACGAGAAATCATTCGCTCTTTCTGCCTATTCGGATTCAGATCATGGCGGCTGCAGCATATACAAGAAATCTACCACTGGTGGATGTCAATTCCTAGGATCTCGATTGGTCTCTTGGCAATGCAAGAAAAAGACTACAGTTTCTCTTTCAACTGCAGAAGCTGAGTACGTTGCTGCTGCGAGTTGCTGCTCTCAGGTTCTATGGAATCAGCATCAACTGCGTGATTACGGGTTACTTCTTTCTATGACTCCTATTCACATAGATAATACTGCTGCTATTTCTATCACACGCAATCCCGTACAGCACTCTAAGACTAAACACATTGAACTTAGGTTCCACTTTATACGGGATTGCTATGAAAAACACCTGATAGACCTTGTCCACATAGACACCCTAAAGCAGAATGCCGACCTTTTCACAAAAGCTTTTTCGCGTACTCGATTTGATGAACTAATCAACATGATTGGTTTAAGGTTCTTTATCGCTAAAAAGTAATTTGTAACTTGGAACGTAATTTATGTCTTTTTATGTGTGTTAAAAAAAAAATGCAACAGCCACTCTTTATAATTTGTAGTATTAAAGAAATGCACCGTTGCTACATTTTAAAATAGACGTTGAAGTTGTTTCTGTAAACAACTTGGGATATGATAGTACATCGGGTGACATGCATAAAATGGAATTTTTAGCTTTATCTTGGATGTGTCAGTAGATTTATCTGACGTGTTGAAAACAGTTTTTATAAACATTGTCTTCATCATACGATATATTAGTAGGCATGTTATGCAAAACTCTTTGAGATCTCTTAAGAAGCCTAATACTTAATTGTCTATTTCAAGTGGTATAACATCATTAGATGTATGACACAAGTCTTAATTTCTTACTTATGCTAGACATGTTTTCGTGAAAGGAGTTTATTTGATCTCATGTGGGGGTATATATTGACAGTTTCCTCTGTTATACGTAAGTATAGACCTGGTCTCTGTTAATATATACTTAAAACTTAAGCAAACACAAGTCAACGTACTTGAAAAGTCTTTAAAATTAAGATACCTTACAAGGTCGCCAAAATGGTTTGACCAAGTCTGGTTTTGCTTAAACCTGAATCAAGCTATGTCGCTCTGTTGTACGTAAGTACAGACCTGTCACCGCTAACTTGATTCTTAAATTTGATTTTCTTATATTCTCTCTGTAAATGGAAACATAGTCTATGTCTTAAGTTAAGATGTATATCTATGGTGGGAACCACAGCGAAGTGTACATACCAATAATAATAAAATCACCTCCTAGATGTGAGTGTAACATGTTTAAGTGGACAAATATACTAATAATTGTTTTGAAATAATTTTTATAAAAAGTGTTCTTAGCATGTCAAGTAAATTTAAAGTGGACAAATATACTGATGATCGAAATAACACTTACTGTTCCTAATAAATGCATGCTACTCCGATATGATCCCTAAACAGATTATATCAACTCCGTCACTAAAAAGAATGTGTTAATTTTCTATTTGTAAATTTGCTTTCTTTTATGTGTTCTTGTATTTTCTATAAGTTAGTATACTTTTACATTTTATCCAAGTTACAGTTACCTTTTCAAATTTGAGTACCGAAATCATAACGTAAAAAATTGATAAAATCGCCAACTTTTCACTAAAAGTGACCTGTTGCGTCACTTTCATAAGTGACGCTACCAGTGACGCATACGATATTACGTCACTTACACTAGTGACGCTGTAAGTGTCGGGGTAAGCTACGCTATAAGTGCCGGGTTGAATGACGCACACTAGGGTTTTTATATAAATACCCTCTCCAACGACACTCAACCTCACCACTTTTCAAAATCACATAGCGTCACTCTCTCTGACATACCGTCACTTGTTGTGTCCCTGCGTCACTTATACTGTGCAATTTTCTTTGATTTGTTCGTGATTTCTAGAGCTTGATTGTGCATTCAACGGTCATATTCTTGTTCCCCTCATTCACACGACTCGTTTGGTACTAATTTTAACCTTTATCTTTCTGAATTCATGTTTTAATTTCGAATTAGGGTTACGGGTTTTGGGTTATTAAAGGGTGTGTTTTACTCATTTTTATCATGCGTCCAATATGATAACTTCGATTTTCAAAACCCGCAATTTTGATTTCTGGGTATAAACAGTGACACGATGATCTTCATCGTTGCGTCACTTAATATGTCACTTACCTCAAGTGACGCTACTTGGTAATTTAGAACCCATACCGTCACTTCATCAGTGACGCTTATTATTGCGTCACTTCTGAAGTGACTCTCTTAGTGACGCATGTACTTGAATTATCTGTTAGTCCGTCACTCTTCTTAGTGACGCCCACTCATGCGTCACTCTCTTAAGTGACTGTCTAAGTGACGCTTTTGTCTATAACGTCACTTATACCGTCACTTCCTAAGTGACTCACTTATGATACCGTCACTCTGATAAATGCCGCATGATATTGACCTGACACTTCTTAAGTGTCGTATATAATGACTCATGATCTGGCAACGTCACTTACACCAGTGACGCATAATAGCGTCACTTACTATAAGTGACGCTATACTTTAATTCTGATTTTGAGCACTGTATTCAGCGACACTTCCTAAGTGTCGGTAGTGGTTGTGCATCACTTACCCTAAGTGACGCCTAAATCAGAATTTTGTTTTTTAGGTTATGTGTGTTCGTGCTAATTCTATAACGACTGTTGTTTTGTATTTTAGCTTACAGATGGCTGACCTACAAAACTATTACCGCCGCACCAACACCCGTCACAACATTACTGCATTTTTGGAGTCTACGCACGCCAATTCGGCTCCTTTCAGGCCTATGATCGAGTTCCTTCGACGTTCGAGGATTTATCACGCTATTACTGCTTCTACTCCGGTTTATATGAATCAAGTTGAAGAATTTTACGATCACGCGTTAATACGGACTCAGGGTGATGTCCCGAGGATTGTTTCAACGATGTTTGGTGAAGAGATCGAGATCACCGAGAACTCTATTCGACGGGTTCTCCAGTTTGATGACAATTCTACTATGCCGACTATGTTCCCAACCACGTTTATCTACGGGGGACTTCAGCGTATGGGTTATCCGGCGAATCAGCTTTCTGATTTTCGCAAGCAATATCTCTGCAGGGTTTGGAGGTATTTATGTCACATAGTGATCGTTTGTTTATCCCCAAGGAAGGGAGGATATGACGCTGCTAGTCATTTGACGTTATCTCTCATGTTGGCCCTCATCTACAACAAGCCGTACAACTTCAGCGGTTACATTTTTGGCAACATGGTTGAGAATATCCGAGCTGCTAAGGATAAATGGCTACAGTATCCGAGGTTTGTGCAGTTATTATTAAAAAATTTGAATCTTGAGATAGCTCCAGATCAGCGATCCCTTCTGGTGCTGACACCTATGCTTCTTCGAGTCTTCAATGACTGCAAACTCGCGCCAAAGGGTGAGCAAGTTTTGGCTGACCGTGAGCTCTTCGGGCACATAGTCAATGAGAACTATGTTGCGCTGCTCAATGATGGTTTTGAAGATGAGGTAATTCCTCCGGTCAATGAGGATGACCTGGTTGACACTGAGATCGCTCAGGATTTAGATGATATTGATCGTGTTGACCGGGTTGAGGATGATTCTGATAATGGTGGGCCTACACCACCTGATTCTGAGGGTGACGTGCCCCCACCAACTGCTCTGGATGGGATTCAACTAGCTGATCCTCGACGCTTTAAGCGTATTTTGAGACGGATTTCTGCTGGGAGGGTCCACGTCCCGAGGAATCCAGGGAAACGTCCTGCTGGGTCTTCTCCTTCTTATGCAGATTTACCTCTTCGAAGACGCCAACGGACTACTGTTGTTATTGAGGAACCTACTTCTCAGCGACCACAACCTCCACCACTGTCTGACATGCCATCAATTCAGATGATACTTGCTCAGATGGAGCTTTTGGCGAAACGATTTGATGACCAACAGGCTATGATTGCAGCTCAGGCTTCCCAGATAAAGGATTTGGAGCTCAAAGCTGCCGAGGTTGATAATCTCCAGCTTCAGGTGACGAATCTGTCGTCTAGGGTTTTAGAGTTGGAGTCTGTCACAATTGTTTCGGGGGAGGATATTCCCAGGGAGTTAGAAACAAATGTAACTCCTCCCCCTGAACCAGAAAATGTACAATCTTCAGACATAAATGAAAATATCGCTTTAGATTACTTTGTTGATGTTCCGGGACAACCAACTCCGATTGCAACTGATTATTCAAATGTCAATCCGACATATCTGCAGAGTTTGGTTAATCAATTTGATGAAGTTGATAGATCTTTTGATCCCGATGATATAGAAATGGAGGTTCCAGGGTCGGATGAGGAATATATGGATAATCCAAATCAAGAACCGGCGCTTGAACGTGAACCGGAGCCAGCATTACGACAACCTGCTCAACCATATAACGTTGATGCTCCGGTTATTGAAACAGATTCTTCAGAGGATGAGGCAGAACCCGAAATGGAACAACATACTGATGAATCAGTTCCTGTGTCTACATCTTCTGGAACTTCAAAACCACAAGTGGTATACAAATCAATTGCACCTGAGTTGAAGACTTGTAAAACTTATCTTGTTAAAGGTGAATTGACTGGATTGATTAGAAGCTGGAAATTTGATGTTGATAATTTTCTTATTTTGATCAAGAGAAGTGATGGCGTGCAATACTTCAAACCTAGATTCAATCATATCAGCAAACTGCCAAAGGTTGAACTGAATCGTCTTGCTCAGCTAAATATTGTTAATCACTCTGAAGATACTCGAGGAGTTCTTTTTCAGAGAATTTTGAGAAAGGAAATCTATAGCAAGAAATATATGTGGATTAGACCAGAGCTGGGAGTTCGGTATTCATACAAGAAGAAGATTGACTTGAGAACTCAACAACCAATTGTAAAATATCATTATCCACCAGTTGCTAGTCTCAAGACTGTTCCCCTACAAGAGTTACCACTGGATTTTTTACAATATTTCAAGTATTGGTGGTTTGACTCTGTCACTCAAGAAGCTGTAATTGAATATTCTACAAAGACTGCTGTGGTACAAACACAGGATATATGGGGTGAATGGCCAGTTAAGGAGTTTTTGGGAAAGTCTATTCGAGTTTTTGATCCGATCAGCCTAATAAATTTGACGAAGAAAGATTTGAAAGCTCTCTACAAGAATAAACTTCAGTACAATCAAGTTGATTTAGAGGAATCTTCAAAGTTTACAAGGGTGGTCGAGATTTGTTTGAAGGTGGGAATACATGCTGGAGGAACATTCCCAGAAGGATGGTGCTGAGTGAAGTTTTAAAGTTTTGAAGATTTTGAAGACCAAGCTGAAGACACGGGGGAGTTTGTTGATGCATATCAGTTTGTCTGTCAGTTGGTCTATTGAGTTGTAAAAGTGTCGATTAGTCATTTAATAGAAATATAGATTTTGTATTATGCGACACTTAAGTTTAGGTTAGGCGATACTTGCCTAAGTGACGCATAGCGACACTTAGGTAAGTGACGCATTAAGGCGGCCACATGCGACACTTCCACAAGTGACGCATGTCGGCCAGAATTTATGTATAAATAGAACCTACGGGTTTTTGGCTAGGGTTGACGAAACCCTAGCACCATTTGTCGACTAAACTTACCTGTAATTAGTACCATTACGTTATTCAAAGTTAATAAACTCGTTTACTTTGTTTAATTCAATTGTTTCGGTTTGCGTTTGTTAGTGATTCATGCAATTAATTGTTTCCGCCTTTCAATAGCAGTCGATCATCACTTAGGTCCAACGTTTAGGGCACTCACATCTATCCTTTCTAATATTAATTTGTCATATTGTTCTTGTTTGATGTATGTGGTTTATTAATGTTAGAAATGATTACTGCTATGCTTTGTGAGTAGTTGCTTGTATGTTTGCCATGATTTAGATAGTTATAGATGATGTTGAATTAATCTTTAAATCTATATAATTGGGGATTGTTATATTTGTTATGTCTAAACATATCATGCATCTAGACTTAGCTATGGATCACCCTTTCCAGTCCTTCGCGTTACTACTACTTTAGGCATAGAACCTTATCAACTCTAGGTACAGTAGGAAGTTATCTGTGTTACAGTAAAGAAGCCGTGTATGTCACTGTAATCCGGCTGTAATACTGGGCAAATGCCCCGGAAAGAGCCGTCTGTGCCGACACTGTGGATTACATAGAGACCCTAGAATATGGCCTAGAAACCAATATAGCTATGGAAATGTTACAGTACACAGTCTGTCTACCCTGTAACTGAAGCTGTGGAAACACTTTAACATTGTACACCGTATCTGTACCTAGGGATGAAAAGCTGTGGAAACACCATAGTACACCGCAAGTACATCCTTGGTTACATGAATCTATGGAACTGTTTAAGTGCAGTACATCGTGAACAGTTCCTAGGTTGGTACGCTGTGGAAGGAGTATGCATTGTACACCGCTGGTGTTCCTAGGGCTGAATGACTGATTGCAAAGGAGAGGCTAGATCATGACAGAAGTAGTTGAACTAATCAAACGTAAGGAATGAGTGTGGAGATGAAAGTCAAGCCCAGCAGTGGTTCAGGATTCTTAAAACCCCTAGACTCTACAAAACTGATAGTTTAGAATAGCAAGTTAAATAATCTGAACATGTTTAGGAAATGACATTTACACTTAGGTGTTAAGAAAGGTCAGAATATCCTTTAAAGGAAGTTTGTTAGCTTATTCATGCACCCAGGAGATTAAAATCCAAGAAGGGTCACTGTTCCATCACAAGGGCAGTGTTGGGGGTTCGAGCAACCTGATCTGATCAGACTCACGATAGCCTAGGTACTCAGTGACATACTTATTTTGAACCAGAACTAAAGAAGTAGGGTCCTAGTGTTTACACCTGTAGTTTATATGTTGTTACCTAATTGTGTCCCCAAATAAACATCATCCCAATCATACACTACCCTAAATCATGGTGAACCACGTCTTCATTATCGTTTAGGTGTTATATATGCTTGTCTCCCCTTTACTTTTATGTTTCATTAGTTTTAATAGTTTAATAGATGAAAACTCAAAAACAACCACCTATCCATTTATCTAAATCCTAGCTTAAATATTAGTTTATCAGAACTAGCTCTGTTTCAATTCTACCGTCGAGAGGAACGACCCTGGATCATCCTTACCACGTACTAATATCGGGTATTCGTACCCAGTAATAGTAAGTAATTCGGAAGGCTTAGGCTCCCCCGACTATTATAAATTTAAAACTTCCTGATCCGCGCCTTGATAGCTGGACCAACGACCGGTGTAAAAACCGACCGACCGTTTGGGCGCGATCATGCTATATTAAATATGTATTATGTGAATATAGGCCTCATTCCTTTTTAACACTTTGTCTCAGAATAGAAAACACACCACCCACTTCATCACAATCTCAATCCGGGTCGCAGAACCCGAGGGTAGCTAGGAGGAACGCCAGGTTGCCTCGAGCTGGCCCGTATCCCACTCACTTCACTTTGTCGGCCTTGGCCGCCAGGCTGAACCGTCACGAGCAACGACTTCGCACCATGGATGTCGCATTGCTAGAAACAAATGAAAATTGGAGACTCACAGGGCTAGAGCGTATCAACCAAGTCTCCGAAGATCACGAAAATACCGTTAGCAACATGAATATTCTCCACGACCAAGTAGTGGAATCAGGGGTAGAAGTCGAACTCTTACGAATCAAGTTGGAACAATGCGAACAGCGCCTGCAAGAGGCCGAAGAATACTCAAGAATGCTGGTACAACGAATAGCCTTGGCAGAAGACAACGCCCGACAAACCAGCAGACTCGCAATCACCGTGGATCGACTTGTCGCACTAATGGAAAGGATAAACTTGCGTTAGAACTAGTGTGACTGTCATCTTGTAATCCATATCTATCTATGTAGGATTCTTACCATTTGAACCGGATGTAACAATTCCCGGTACCTTTTGTACTCCCCATATTATGTAATCTTTTGAAAACTCTTATCATGTACCAAACTTGGTTATTTTAATGAAATATGATTGTCACTTTGTACTGTCATCGTATATTTCATCATATACACCTGTGATATATCAAAATTTCACGCAAGTATCTCATTGTCTTATCTTGATCTTACTCAGCAAAATGACACCGAAGCGATTCACCTTCAGCGAAACTGAATTCGCCCAACTCATAGCCAAAAGCGTGGCCCAAGCTATGGCTACCCGACATCCCAGTTCGGGCAGCAAAGATACAGCTGCCAACGTGCCTCAATCCAAACCTTGCTCATACAAGGACTTCCAGAGCTGCAAACCCTTGAGCTTCAAGGAAACGAAGGAGCCATCGGACTGATCAGATGGTTCGAGAAGATTGAATCCGTCTTCCACATCAGCAAATGTGCGGAAGAGGACAAAGTCAAATACTCCACCTGCACATGGTGGAATTCATATGCCCAGTCTGTGGGTATTGATACCGCTTACCTACTCCCTTGGGAGGACTTGAAGAAAATGCTCACTGATGAGTACTGGCCTAATGAACAACTCCATAAGCTGGATGAGGAGTTCTGGCACTTGAAAGTGCAGGGGACTGATATTGTTGGATATACCACCAAATTCCAACAACTTGCCATCCTTCGCCCAGCTATGGTGAGTACCGAGCCCGAGAAAATCAATAAATACATCCGTGGCCTTCCGGAACCTGTCCGGTGAAACATAGCATTATCAAACCAAACCACACTTCATGGTGCCATCCGGCTGGCCCATGAAATTCTAGCCATGAACGAAGACTCTGAACCACCCACTTCTTCCTCCAACCACCTCAAAAGAAAGTGGTCCGACAACCACAACAACTCCCAAAACAAGAAACCCGACACCATCAAAGCCTATAACTCAACCACCAAAACCAGACGGGGATACACCGGGAACAAGACCTACTGTTCCAAGTGCAACTGCCACCATCAAGGTCCTTGCGGTCCCTATTGCAACAACTGCAAGAGGTACGACCACCTCACCAAAGACTGTAGATCCCCCGCCAACAACAACAATACCAAAAACAACACCAGACCACACCGAGCCTGCTTTGAATGCGGAAATCCCGGGTACTTTAGGAATGAGTGCCCGAAACTGAAGAACAAGGGCAACAACAACGCTAAAGGTAAAGCCATCGTGCTCAATTCTAGGGACGCCCGTCAGGACCCGAATGTGGTCACGGGTATGTTCCTCCTTAAAAAATTAACTGCTTATGTTCTATTTGATACTGGTGCCGATAGAAGCTTTATTTCCGATGAGTTTTGCCCCCTACTTGACATCACCCCTGTTACTCTAGATGTTAAGTACACTGTAGAACTAGCGAGCGGTAAACTCATAGAAACTGATAGTGTGATACCTAATTGCATTTTAAACTTAGCCAACGAAACCTTTTCAATAGATCTTATGCCTGTTGAAATTGGAAGTTTCGACGTCATCATTGGTATGGACTGTTTGTCCAAACACCGAGCCGAAATCGTTTGTTATGACAAAATCGTCCGCATCCCTCTCGCCGTCAGTAGAACCTTGATCATAAAGGGGGAGACCGGTGGGACGAGACTAAATATCATATCTTGTCTGAAAACCCGAAAAAATCTCAGAAAGGGTTATCTTGCAATCCTCGCGCACATCACAGAGAAAAACTCAGAGGAGAAGCGACTTGAGGATGTGCCAATCGTTAGAGACTTTCCCAAAGTCTTTCCGGAAGAACTACCTGGTTTACCTCCACCTATACATGTTGAGTTCTCGATCGATCTCATGCCGGGTGCCGCACCGGTAGCCCGAGCACCATACCGCCTAGCCCCATCCGAACTTCAGGAGCTGTCCACCCAGTTACAGGATCTCCTGGACAGAGGATTCATTAGACCGAGTTCTTCACCTTGGGGAGCCCCAGTCTTATTTGTTAAAAAGAAAGACGGTTCTTTCCGAATGTGTATCAGCTACCGAGAGTTGAACAAGCTAACTGTTAAGAACCGGTCTCCACTTCCTCGCATCGATGACCTGTTTGACCAACTTCAAGGATCGAGCTGTTATTCAAAGATCGACCTTCGATCAGGCTAACATCAATTTAGTGTTCGCGACACCGACATCCCAAAAACCGCTTTCAGAACCCGTTATGGGCATTACGAATTTCAAGTGATGCCATTCGGTTTAACCAATGCACCGGCTGTCTTCATGGATCTCATGAATCGGGTGTGCAAGCCGTATCTCGACAAGTTTGTAATTGTCTTTATCGATGACATCCTCATCTATTCGCGCAACGAGCAGGAGCATGCGCAACACCTCAAAACCATCCTAGAGCTACTTAAGCACGAGGAGCTTTACGCTAAATTCTCTAAGTGTGAGTTCTGGATGCAAACCGTTCAATTCCTCAGACACGTGATTGACAGTCAAGGAATTCACGTCGACCCATCAAAAATTGAGGCTATCAAAGACTGGCAAGCGCCAACCACTCCAACTGAAGTATGCCAATTTTTGGGATTGGCCGGGTATTATCGTCATTTCATAGAAAATTTCTCCAAAATAGCCCAACCACTCACGACACTGACTCAAAAGGAAAAGAAGTTCAATTGGACTGATAAACAAGAGTGAGCATTTCAGCTATTAAAACTCAAGCTTTGCAGTGCTCCTATTCTATCCTTACTGATGTGTGCTAAGTATAGACAATTATAATCACAAGTTTTAAATAAAGAAATACTAAATAATACTATCACACAATTCAGGCAAGTGTTATCCTGATCATAGAATATAGCTTTATAAGTAAGTCCAGGTTCGAACATAGGGAACGTGATTTAATCTATAACTAGCTATTTATTTATTCTAATTACAATTAATATACAATTTTATAATAATATACAAGATAGGGGGGACGTTTTAGTTCCGATCGAACATATTTATAATTGATACAGATTCTTAATAGATAAGTTTTAAGGAACAACTTAAGAATACTCAATTGGATAGAAGATTATGACTATTTAAACTATTATTTATGAAACGTATTATATTAACTTATGTCTATTTGCGTGTTGGCTATTATTATTGTGATTTACTAATGTAGAAAACCACAAAGATTAAGATAATTTTCATATAGCAATACAGTCAAAGGGTATGTAAAGTATCACTATTTATTAAGATCTATCAACATATTATTGATACAATTCCTGAGTCGGTTGAATTACAATGCTACTTAACATTTAATGAAACATAATCACTTAATTTAAAAACCCAAAAGATTAATAAAGTTTTTCTATAAATCAGTTAATTATGATCATTATAATAATATAACACAGAATTCTTGCATAATAATATTCAATAATATAGTTCCAACATAAACATATAATTCATATAATAAACTAAATAAACATACATTTAAACATTCATAATGAAAATCTAACAAGCAATTAATTCAAATAAACAATATCCAAAATAACCCAAAAGATTAGTAAAGTTACAAGGATAAAGAAACCGAACCAATTGACGAACTAGCTTTTCCTAGGGTTAAAAACCTTCAAACCCTAGCTCCTTAGCCTCCAAATTCGTACCTATAGTCGACCTAAAACCCTAACTTTCGACTTTTTATTCTCAGAATCGTATATGGTTAAGCCTAAACTAAGCCTCTATTTATAGATTTTCTGGCCGACCTCCCAACCGCCGGTTGGGACTTCCAACCGCCGGTTGGAGTAACTTGAATCCCACTCCAACTCCGCGTTCATCCACCGACTTGAAACCCTAATACCAACCGCCGGCTGGTTAATCCAACCGCCGGTTGGATTGATTTTCCAGAATCTTCCAAATACGGGCTCGGGCTTCAATGTGGACTTTCTTTCTTCTTAAACGGATTCAACTTGTTTTCTTGGCCCATTTCTTCAATATTATCATCTTAGTCTTCATTTCTTTAAGGTTTAAGTCTTTTTTTTCTTCAACTGCTTCAATTTCTTCAGTTTTGATCTTGTTTTCGTTCCTTTTTCTCCAATCTTTAATTAAAATACATTTCTGCAAATATTAACAAAATAAGTATCTAAAATCATATAAATGCATTAAAATGTATACAAATATAGGGATAAATAGTATAAAATATAGTATCTATTTGATGCTTATCAAATATCCCCACACTTAAGTTCTGCTTGTCCTCAAGAATAATACTGAATATAAAAAAAAAATAAGCATCAAACTAATATTTAAAAATCAAAATACCAATATTAAAAACCTGTTTTATAAATTAAAAATTTAAACAATTTAATTAACATGGATAACTATAATGTAAAAATAAAAATTATTATTATTCGTGCAATATATAGTTCATGAACGATTACTAATATATTTGTCCACTTTAAACAATCTATATTTATACTTCTGAATACATCTTTATTATTAGTATGTATATTACTTATGATTTTCATATATGATATACTCTTAAACTTAATCATGCAATTTACTTTTATATTCCAAATAAATATATAAAATCCATTTTTAAGAATCAAGACATTGGTGACAAGTCTGCATTTTTATGCAACAGAGCGACATAACTTGATTCAGGTAAAGTAATTTTTTAATCAAACCAGCGGTAACAGGTCTGTACAATCATACAACAAAGCGACATAGTTTGATTTTTATTTTTATTCATTTTTCTTGAAAGAATTTCTTCTTTCTTCTACTTTATTTAAGAATACTAATTAGAAACCAGGTCTGTACTTCCGTACAACAGAGGAAACAATTAGTAGACCCCCAAATGTTTTTATATAAATATAAAGATATATAAAATTATTGCATGATAAATCTAATTATACATCATATTATGTACCATAAAATAATAAACAAATTATTTTATTAATTTCTTAAAATTCAAAAATTTTCCTATAGATTGCCTATTAGTACATCATATGTCGCACCCCCAAAACACGTGGCAGCGGAAGTAGGAGGTGTCATGGGGGCGCCGACCAATCAAATATCATAACACCAAGATTAAAGCAAACGACCTCTATATGAGACGTTTGAAAATAGTTACATTTCTTAAATAAAACGATTACAAACGTTATATCAAAACATTGGAGTTCGCATTAAAAGTGTAGAGATTTCTAATACGTAAATGTTGATACAAAATATCGTAATGCAATCTAATCTCTTGTTGTTTGTGAGAAGATGCAACTCGAGCTAATGCTTTCCAAAAGCATTCTACTGCCTTGTTTCCTGTGGGTAGTCCTACTGCATCTGTGAACCTGAGAAATACATGCTAAAAGGTCAACATAAAGTTGGTGAGTTCATAGGTTTACGCAGTTAAAATCATAGTATGAACCACAAGATTTCATAGTTATCAAAGTAGCACGAATGCCAAAGTAAATCGTAGTATACTATTACCATGAGCTCATAGTCCGAAGCTTAACCGTAGTTGTTTACCCCCAGTGAGTGTGTAACCAGTACACTCGGCTGTACGAAATATTATGCATCCGTATAGTGGTTAGAGCGACTAACCCGGATGGCGGATTGTCAGGTCCCGATAGATCTATCCATAATGTTCGCGCTTAGTATTAACGTACTATGATATTTGTTAGGGGCCATCGTAGTTTGGTTTAGTTACTCATGCAATCAGTATAAGAGTTTTCGTTACTTGCGTTCATATGTAAAACAGTTTATAAAACAGAGCATGTATTCTCACCCCAAAGTAAAAAGCAGTAAAAAGTGGGGCTATGAAACCCACCTGAGTTAGCAAGTACCAAGCAATATATCTAATAGCAAGCAAGTAAGCGTGTCCAAGTGCAGCCTTCTAACGCCCTAAACGTATAAGGTTATAGGTAAGTAGATGTCTCAAAAGACCATCTATGTAAGTGGAGGGTTAATGTCCACCTATTTGCTAGTTCACTCAACTAGTATGTCCAAGTATGTTTGTTCAATTATGTTTATCAAAAATAAGTACGACCCGTTGGTGAAAGTTTGTATTAATAATCCGTTTAGACATTATTATTAAGTTCGTTACGTTGTACATTATATATCGTATGTTGCTAACAAATTATTTAGTTCTTAAAAACCTCAAAGGTCAAAGTTGGTTAACTCGTTGGTCAAAGCTGGTCAAGCTAGTCAAAGTTGGTCAAACTGGTCAAAGGTGGTCAAATTTGGTCAAAGTTGGTCAAACTGGTCAAAGGTGGTCAAATTTGGTCAAAGTTGGTCAAACTGGTCAAAGGTGGTCAAACTTGGTCAAAGTTGGTCAAACTGGTCAAAGGTGGTCAAACCTAGTCAAAGTTACCAACTAAGTCACCCAAACCCATTTTTGTTACCATTTTCCAAAATAGTAAGTTTGTCGGTTTTTAGAAATCGAGCCCCGTTTTTGTTGACTTGGTCAAACTTGACCCGAAAACTTTTACCCGAACCTTATATGTGTTTATGGACCATAAAAAGTTAGTTTGTCCATTTATAGCAAGCCTGCAAGTGTCGGTTTTTAAAGTGTTACCAAAATCAGTCCACTATCTCATTTTCCAGAAAATACACTTGTTTGTCAAATTTTTAGTAAATTGTAAATTCCGATTTAACTCCCAAGAAAATTACCAGTTATTCCTCTACATGTTAACCACCTCCAGTAAATTTTCTATGAATTTTAGGGTAGCCTAAGTATTTACCAAAATTGCATGTGTCCTCTGAGGTCCAACAGTTGACTAATCTGGACACATGCATGAAGATTGAGTTTTTGGGAAAAATCTACAACTTTTCAAGAAAGAGCTATCAGTGCAACTTTTGTAGCTAACAAAATTATTAAGATTTTGGCGGTGGTTTCAAGTCATTTGGAGTTGTGTAGCTCAAGATATGGTCAAAACCATATGAACAAAGTTTCTGACTTTTCAGAGCAGATTGTATATGTGTTTTTATATAAATTATTTAAAATATTATTCGAGCTCAAAAAGATATGAGGTTTGCGGAGTTTGAAAGCTAACATCTTGAACTTGATTTTAGACTATAAAAATGTCCGATTTCATGAAGAAATGATTTTTATAAAAATCGTGGAAGTGGACCAAACTTTCTGGACAGAAAGTATATCTCACTTTTGATAAATTTCAAGTTAATAAAAATGGTTTTTGAGCATGGTTCCTTACACAACTTGTTGAGTGAACTTTAGATACATGTTAATCAAGTAAAATAAGAGTGTTTAAGTATTCTTAAAATTGGGTTTTGAAGAAGAAATGCAGAGATGGATTGAGGAAGTCTTGAGCTTTAATTCCTTGCAAGAATCTTGAAAAATGGTGATGTATTGTGGTGGTGGTTAGTGGTGGCCTTGTGGTAGTTTATGGTGGTGAAGATGGTGGTTTGAGGGCTGAGTTTATCTCAGATTTTTAGTGAGAGAGAGAGAGAGTTGTAGAGAGAAGGTGGAGAAAAGGTGTGAGTGTGTGAAAGAGTGAAATGAGTAAATGCATGAAATGTTTGTGGTCTTGTAAGAGAATCACAATGATTCATTTTTGCATGAATTTTTAGTGGTGGAGAGAGAGGTGGCTGGTCCCCCATGGGCCCCCATCTGATTTCTTGTGTGATTTAATTAAATTCCAGACTGTGTTTGCGTATTTTGGTCGTTTACTCGTTATTTCGTTAAATCGTTAAATCGCGTAACGTTTTCTTTCGTCGTTTAAATTAACGATATAAATTTGGATTATTTTTCATTAAAGTATTATTAAAATACTTATTTTTAGTTGTCAAAATATTTATTGACTTTAGTTTGGTTACTGGATTCGGTTCGCGCGTTTTTACTGCGTTTGTCACATTTTAATTAAAACGTCTAGGTTTTTCGTGTATTATTATATAAAAATAATAATATATGATAAATAACTTCTAAAAATAATTTCAAGTTATTTATAGAAATATTTTCACCAACGTCGTATATTTTGTCGGACTCCGTCCGGTTGTTTCGTATAATTTCAGCAAATCACGTAAGCGTAATATAAAACAATTACGTAAGCATATATTCACATAAATATACAAATAGTTACAAGTAATTACAAGTATTTTGCCTAAATCACATTTAAATACACATACTTAGGGTTTCGGTTAATTTTTAAAAGTTAACCTAAATTGCCGGGTGTCACATCATATCATATAACTATATATCACTCATTTATTAAGTAGCTTACATTGTATATACAAAACAGTTAATCCACATTAAAGTCTAAACTTTTAAATACAAAACAAAACTTTTGACATAAGTATTCTAACTAATAAATACTTAGTTATACACTTAAAATTTTTTAAATTTTGGTAAAAAATAAGAACAATAGAAACTTAAATAATTAAAGAAATTCTTTTTCTTACGAACCCTATCCCCACACTTAAATTATACAATGCCCTCATTGTATAAAAATTGATAAACAAAAGTGAGTAAGGGAAAGAAAAATAGAACAGAAAACTCCCTTGACTGTTGAAGCAAATGTTGTTGGCTAGGTCAAAATTGTTGTTGAATTCATCATTGGCTAGAAAAAATTGGTTTGTCTCCTTCATCCTTGAAAATTAATACACAACATCCACATTTTCGTAGTTAATCACGATTGCATTTAGCATATGCAATAAGCCTTTAAACCCCTCGGTATCCCAAGTGGACGAGTTATAGTCTCGTGAGGGTTTCCAGGGAACACACCCACAAAGTTCATAATTAATAAGATAAACTTATTAAATTTTCAAAAATTTCAATGCATTGTTCAGCCATACTAGTTGCAATGCACTGTTCAGTTCTTCTATTCACCAACTTCGAAAAGTGGCAATGATATTCTAAAATAAAAACAAACAAATTAAACGTACCAGATAAAAATAAAATAATAAAAAATAAAAATTAAAGTAAGAACAAAAAATTAAAATATTAAAAATAGGAAAAAACACATAATCATATACTATTAAGTACTGTCACTATCGTCATTCCACTTAGGCTAATTATGTAGTAAATATCTAAACCATTGTTGTTCGTAGGTTATCCTCAAATAAAGCCAACCGCTGGCTGAAATAATCAACCATCGATTGAACAAGTCCATCTATATCCCAAACCACAAACAGTCTATATATTTTAATCTTAATGGCCTATAGTAACTACTAATTTACTAGCACCTCTATTTTATAGCATATTATCCTTGAAGCTATGTATTTTGAAATTTAATCATTAATTGCCTAATAAAAATTAATCATGATATGGATCCTCAATTAAAAATATAGTTTACCTCTTAATGTATTTAAAGATCCCAAGATGTTAATCCAATAGTCTTAAAGCCTAACATCTCATAATCATATTAAAGCTTCTAATTTGTTAAGAGTCCAAATTAAAAATTCAAATTATTAAGCTTATTTATATATTCAACCCCGTAAGTTTAAAGATGTAAAAATAAATTTAGCTCATTGTTTAATCAAAATAGTAATTGGCAAATTCTTTTAAATGATTAATTTTAAAATTCAATCTTTTGACCCAATTGTAATTAATCAATGTAGTCCAAAAACTTAATTGGCCCAAATCTTTATCATTTAAATTTCAGCTGTTTCAAAATTGCATCATATTAAAATAGACACAAATAATTGTAGTTAAAATTTTCTCTTCAGTTTAAAAACTCATATGAATCAAGCCAATCAAAAACACTTTAGCCGGAATTTTGAGATATCTGCCCAACCGCCGGTTAACTATGTCAACCGTCGGTTGGTTGCTAGCAGCAGTTTTCCTAAATAATGACATTTATATATGATTTTACTTAATTAGCCTTATTTAATTTACGTAGCTAAATTTTAATAATGTTTTATAGTAATTATGATTTCTTATACCTATCTTTAAAAATACTAACTCTAAAAACTAAAATGTTCTAATCTAAAATTAAATCTACCTATTATACAAAATATAAAAGCATGGGTTAATAGTAATAGAAATACTTATCGTTTGAAGCAGGCAAATATCCATTCTGAGATGCTCTATGATTGTCCAAAATTTGCGAGAATTTCTCCTTCTGATCGAACCGCCAAAATGGATCTTCATAGTTGTAGAACAATGAACTTGTGCTTACAGATACTCCAACTGTTGATTGTATAGACCCAACCTTTGTTTGAATTTCTTCCATAGATAGTGGTTTGATCCAATTAGTGTGTAATATCTGATTAACGCAAGTTTTGTTTTTGGTATTATTTCCAATCCCTTGATCATCTTCCTTTAATTGATCCTCCTCTGGGCATAATGATAAAAAATCATTAATAATCGTCATTATTTCTTCCTCTGTCATTGCCCCATTCTGGTTTCTTAATTCAAGTATCTCCTCGTCAGGATTGTAGTGATCAAATTTAGGTGATAACGACTAATCTACCTCAAAATCTTCTTCCTATTTAAATTTACTAAAAATCTTGTTAGAAAATAAGGATTCAGAAAATTAAGTATACTCATTAATTTGATTATCCATCTCTTCAAGTTCTTGAATGAAATTCTCTTCACTATGGCCATTAGTTTTAGTTTCCTTCATTCTAGTACTTGTTCCAGGAATTGTGTAGCTAATACAATTGATGGTTGAAATGTATTCATCAATCTCTTGATTCTCAACCGTCACTTGGTAAATAGGATAATTGATCGAATTTTTGAAATCCTCATGAATGTAATCCATGGTAAATACTTGTTAAAACTAAGAGAAAAGAAAAATAAAATCTAACTAAAAATAAAAAAATTGATAGATGTTAGTAAATACAAATATAGTTCATGATCGGGTTATTGTAGACTAGAAACATAATTCAATAATAAAACAAATTCAAAATTGAATAATTGATCAAGAATACCTAACCCAAAAACCGTGAACCATATATTAGTAATATAAGTTAGTTAGTTATTACATATACAATTAAAAAGATTTACAACAATAGTTTATTTTACAAAGCTGGTCAAAAGTCCTCGGTAGCTCCAATGGTTGTACACAAAAGCGGAGAAATAGGTCAGCGCGAAGTGTATTAAAAACCTATCTCTTTCGAGAAGCACCTTACCTCTTATATTACAATTAGTAAATGAAGCAGGGCTTAACTCTCCTCATACCTTTATTTTTGTCAGCACTTCCAATGGGTGAGCCGATTTTTCGATTGACTTAATTATACAAAAATTTACAATTTATACAGGGAAAAATAATTAGTTTAATTAAAAATGCACCGTTCCCCGGCAGCGGCGCCAAAAACTTGATGTGTGCTAAGTATAGACAATTATAATCACAAGTTTTAAATAAGGAAATACTAAATAATACTATCACACAATTCAGACAAGTGTTATCCTGATCATAGAATATAGCTTTATAAGTAAGTCCAGGTTCGAACAGAGGAACGTGATTTAATCTATAACTAACTATTTATTTATTCTAATTATAATTATTACAATTAATATACAATTTTATAATAATATACAAGATAGGGGGACGTTTTAGTTCCGATCGAACATATTTATAATTGATACAGATTCTTAATAGATAAGTTTTAAGGAACAACTTAAGAATACTCAATTGGATAGAAGATTATGACTATTTAAACTATTATTTATTAAACTTATTATATTAACTTATGTCTATTTGCGTGTTGGCTATTATTATTGTGATTTACTAATGTAGAAAACCACAAAGATTAAGATAATTTTCATATAGCAATACAGTCAAAGGGTATGTAAAGTATCACTAATTATTAAGATCTATCAACATATTATTGATACAATTCCTGAGTCGGTTGAATTACAATGCTACTTAACATTTAATGAAACATAATCACTTAATTTAAAAACCCAAAAGATTAATAAAGTTTATCTATAAATCAGTTAATTATGATCATTAATATAATATAACACAGAATTCTTGCATAATAATATTCAATAATATAGTTCCAACATAAACATATAATTCATATAATAAACTAAATAAACATACATTTAAACATTCATAATGAAAATCTAACAAGCAATTAAATCAAATAAACAATATCCAAAATAACCCCAAAAATTAGTAAAGTTACAAGGATAAAGAAACCGAACCAATTGACGAACTAGCTTTTCCTAGGGTTAAAAACCTTCAAACCCTAGCTCCTTAGCCTCCAAATTCGTACCTATAGTCGATCTAAAACACTAACTTTCGACTTTTTATTCTCAGAATCGTATATGGTTAAGCCTAAACTAAGCCTCTATTTATAGATTTTCTGGCCGACCTCCCAACCGCCGGTTGGGACTTCCAACCGCCGGTTGGAGTAACTTGAATCCCACTCCAACTCCGCATTAATCCACCGACTTGAAACCCTAATACCAACCGCCGGCTGGTTAATCCAACCGCCGGTTGGATTGATTTTCTAGAATCTTCCAAATACGGGCTCGGGCTTCAATGTGGACTTTCTTTCTTCTTAAACGGATTCAACTTGTTTTCTTGGCCCATTTCTTCAATATTATCATCTTAGTCTTCATTTCTTTAAGGTTTAAGTCTTTTTTTCTTCAACTGCTTCAATTTCTTCAATTTTGGTCTTGTTTTCGGTCCTTTTTCTCCAATCTTTAATTAAAATACATTTCTGAAAATATTAACAAAATAAGTATCTAAAATCATATAAATGCATTAAAATGTATACAAATATAGGGATAAATAGTATAAAATATAGTATCTATTTGATGCTTATCACTTACCCGAAGGCACCGACGACTTCATGGTATACTGTGATGCTTCTTATCAAGGTCTCGGTTGCGTGTTGATCAACAAGACAAGGTCATTGCTTACGCTTCCCGACAACTTAAAGTTCCTGAGAAGAACTACACGACTCACGACCTCGAGCTAGGGGCCGTGGTGTTCGCCCTCAAAATCTGGAGACACTACCTCTATGGTACCCGAAGTACCGTATTCACCGATCACAAAAGTCTCCAACACATCTTCGACCAAAAAGATCTTAATATGTGACAGCGTCGCTGGTTTGAGTTGCTCACCGAGTATGACTGCGAAATCAAATACCACCCAGGCAAGGCAAATGTTGTTGCCGATGCCCTCAGTCAAAAGGAACGGCCAAAACCACTTCAAGTCCGAGCCCTCAGTATGACCATTCATAATGATCTCACCATTTAGATTCACACCGCTCAACTCGAAGCTTTGAAACCTGAAAACATCAAAAGCGAAGCCTTACGAGGCATTGATAAACAATTCGAAATCAAACCTAACGGCGTTAGGTACTTCTCAAACCGAATCTGGTTGCCTAGCTTTGGGAACCTACGAGACTTGGTGATGGATGAAGCTCACAAGTTTAAATACTCTATCCACCCGGGATCCAACACAATGTATCACGGCATCAAAGAATTCTATTTGTGGCCGAACATGAAAGCTGAAATCGCCACATACGTCAGCAGGTGCCTTACTTGCTCAAAAGTCAAATCCGAATATCAAAAACCTTTTGGTTTACTCCAACAGCCCAGCATTACTGAATGGAAATGGGAACAAATTTTCCATAGATTTCATAACCAAACTACCAAAGTCAATGAGCGGATGCGATACCATTTGGGTGATCGTTGATCATCTCACAAAATCTGCTCACTTCTTGGCAATCAAAGAAACCAACAAAATGGAACGCATCACACGAATCTACATCAAAGAGGTTGTTTCTCGACACGGCATTCCAATCTCGATTATCTCAGATAGGGATAGTCGTTTCACATCTCACTTTTGGCAGTCACTTCAAAAATCATTGGGTACCCGTCTTGATATGAGTACCGCATACCACCCTCAAACCGATGGCCAAATGGAACGAACTATTCAGACACTGGAAGACATGCTACGAGCTTGCATAGTTGACTTCGGTGCAAACGGGGAAAGACACCTGCCATTGTGCGAGTTTTCCTACAATAACAGCTATCACGCCAGCATTAAGGCTGCACCATTAGAGGCACTGTACGGTCGTAAGTGCCGATCACCGATCTGTTGGACCGAAGTGGGAGACAGCTAACTCATACACGAAACTACTGAGAAAATCTTCGAAATCTAAAACCGACTCAAAGCCGCACGTGGTCATCAGAAAAGTTACGCTGACGTGAGACGCAAACCACTCGAATTCCAGGTTGGGGACCGAGTACTCTTGAAAGTATCGCCTTGGAAGGGCGTAATCCGATTTGGAAAACGCGGGAAGTTAAATCCCTGGTACATTGGGCCTTCTGAGATCCTCGAAAGGATAGGCCCCGTGGCATATCAATTGCAGCTGCCATCCGAACTCAGCAGCGTGCACCCCACCTTCCACATTTCTAACATAAAGAAATGCCTATCTGATGAGACACTCATCATCCCACTCGATGAGATACGCGTCGATAACAAACTGCATTTTGTCGAAGAACCTGCTGAAATCGTAGACCGTGAAGTCAAACAACACAAACAAAGTCGCATTCCCATCATTAAGGTCAAGTGGAATTCTCGGCGCGGTCCAGAATTCACTTGGGAATGGGAAGACCACATGCGACTCAAGTATCCTCATTTGTTCACTGACTCTACATCAAACGCGACATCGAGCTAAATTTCGGGATGAAATTCTCCTAACAAGGGGAGAATGTAACACCCGCTAAATTAAGACTAGAGATTAGTGCTTAATCCTTTGTTAATACATGTAATTGGTTCGGATTTAGGCAAATTAATGTATCGAAATATATATTGATGAATATATATGATTATGCGATTTGATTAAATCGTACGCAAATCAAATCGAATGTAATTCGATTTAATTTATACGGACGTTGGTGAACAATTTTATTAAGTAATATGACATTATTTAATAACTCTATTTTGTCCAAAATATTATTTAGATAATATTTCAACTCAAATTCGTATCGTATTAACAACATTTACGCGATAAAAATAATAACTCGTGAACAAGACGAAACAAGTTAAGTTATATTTTATAACTCAATTATTAAGTATTTGTTTAAATACTTGAATTAAAATATCGAATAAATAGATGTATTTCAAAACCTATAATTAAATGTACGAAAAATGATTAAAACGACCGAGAAAATGAACACCGCTCGGAACACAAAAGCACGGGGTTAAAAGTTGGAGACCCACACTCCGGTGGTCCCCCACCCAACCGGCCAAAGAGGGGACATCACCCGCTCCCTTTACCCTCTTCTCTCAATCCCCACATCCTCACTCTCTCTTTTCTCCTTCCTCTTTCTTTTTCTCCACCTCCACCACCATATCACAACCACCTTAAATTACAAAATAACACCACCAAAACACCTCGGATTACTTTGCTTATTTGAAGAAAAATGACCACGCGCAACGATCTACATTTCTATCTTTCCAGATTCCCCTCGCGCGAAGTCGTAAGTTTCCAACAAAACTCGAAACTCTCCGATTTTACTCATTTTCACTTGTTTATGAGTTATTTAAGCTTTAAATGTCCAAATATGGGTTGGGTAAAAGAACCGGACCAAACGGTCGTCGGAAAACATGTTTTTGGTTTAAATTCCGGCCAACAGCTCGTTGTGTCACAAAGGCTCTAGGCCACCTGCGACACAAGCCCTTATGTCGCTAAACTCTTACTTATGTCGCATATAGCGACACAAGTGACTATGTCGCAGAACTCATTTTCCGTCGCATATAGCGACACAATATTTTATGTCGCATAAATTGCGGATGTCGCACTTAGCAACACAAGCCCTTATGTCGCAGATATGATCTGCGACACAATAGACTATGCCGCACCTAGCGACACAAGCCTTATGTCGCACGTAGTGTCACATGAAACAGAACCAAGAAAACACAGATTTTACTAAGTGTCGAGACCTAAAATTTAATCACTTGATTTCACCCAAATTCAAGTCTAGGTGCGTTTTTCACCAAAGCAATATAGTAGAAATAAAAAATTTTCGAGCTGACTTGGACCCCAACCAGGGGCTAGCCCCTTGGACCCCGCCAGAGGTTGCCACCCCTGGGACCCCGCTAACCAGTGGCGCTGCACCCGGACCCCCGTCACCTAAAGTTTATTAATACTTTTAAGTATAACACCTTTCGAAAGTCAAAATAATAATGTGGGATTACTATTACAAACAAATCACCAACGGGCCGTACACATTTTCAAAATTCAAGATTAATCAACCAAATTGTAGTCATTTGGACATTCTAGTTGGACGAGCAACTACAAAGGTAGTCTTTTAAAATACATAATCAATTAATAACCATCGCGTGTCGTGGACACCCTCAGGTTACGAGTCTTCGAACAATCACTAATCGGCTAATCAATTCACGTTAATTGATTAAACGCATCAAGACTCAGGTGAGTCTCATGGCCCCTCTTTTACTATTTTTACTTAGGGGTGTGATCCATTGCTTATTTTAACATGTGAACGCAAGTACAAACATTTACATATACTACATGAGTTTTACACAACTAATCATTTCAAAGTCCTTCGTCATCATAGTTTGGTAATACGTTGTAGCGTGAATATTAGTATATGATATCATATAGGATTGACCCTCCTCGTCCGGGTTAGCAAGCACTAAATGGGTAAACAGACGTACTAATATTTGTTCAGACGAGTGATGATTAGGCACTCGTGGTGGCACCTCGCTCAAGCACTGATTGTGATCCTGACCCCTCGAGTTAAGCTCAGACTATGTGCTCATGGTTGTATACATTATCTTTAACTTTATTTGCTGGATGCAAATGAGTACTTAAATCTTGCGGTTCATACGATATTATTTGATACTCAAACCTGTGAGCTCACCAACGTTAGCTGACCCATTTTAGCATGTATCACAGGTACTCAGCAGTAGATCTGGACTGCCCTCAGGATTACTATAGCTCAAGTCAGCATGCAGACAATAGAGATTTTCTTGCATTAATATATTTTGTACAAGTATTTATGTATTGAAATCTCTCATTAAATCGAACACGAGCTATATATGAGTTCAACTGTTGTAAACATTTTAATATTAATATATTTTGTTAAAATGACGCATATAGAGTCGTTTGCTATATATCTGTGTGCTTTGATTATTGATTAGTAACACCCAAATTATGCTTCCGCCAAACAGTAAATTTGGGGGTGTTACAAGTTGTCTTTGATGAGTTGAACGTTGTGGTGTTTAAGTTCGAAAGATGCGCCTTCGATTACCGGATAGCTGATGGGTCCTCCTAGTCCTTTGATAGATGGTTTGGTGTGGTCGGCGAGAGTGATCTGTGTGGCCATCTGTCGGAAGCGAGAGCGTCTTTCTTTGCGAATTGTTTGAATAATCGACTCAGGATCAGGTGTGAAGACAAGTGGTTCAGTCTTGGATGATCTGGTCGATTGTCGTTTTGTGTTGTGGGAAGGAATTTTCGGTTGGAACAAGGAAAAGAAAACTATGGGTATTTACAGGTGGAACTAAATAGAAAAGTTCGTCAAGATGCCTAAGAGTCTTACAATTGATTCCCCAGCAGCGGCGCCAAAAACCTGATCGGATCCCAGATGGTCGGTCAAGGAATCGCTTCTTTGTCGTTGCTGACCTCCCAGTCGGGACCGCACGATCGGACGGGTGGTTTTATATTTATAGAGTTGGGGACCTAAGTTCTACTATAGCTAAGGGTAGTTAGCGACAAGTAATGACTCGTGGTCGTTCTTAAGATCAACCGTATTATGAAACCAAGCGGTCAAGACGATCGATTCGATTTAGTAGGGTTTGTAAACAAGATATTTTATTTTTGGGTTTTTACTTAGGTCCTAAATTAAACTAAATAAACAGCAAAATAAAATAATAGGTGATAATCAGTATGGAGAGGAGTGTTTGTTGTGAATTCATTAGCCTAAAGGGGAGATGATGTTTGGTTTTGATGTTTTGAAAATTTTCTTTCTAAGTATTTGTGTTCTACTTTACGGTGTCAACACTAGCACCCTACTATCTGATTCCTCAGATAGCATGTCACTGAGTACTAGGTTGTCATGATTCTGATTAGATCAAGCTGCTCTACCCTCAACACTGTCTGTGAAGACTAGTGACCCTTCTTGGAGTTAACTCCTTGGCGCATGAATAAGGTAACAGACCGATATTTAATCTCTGACCGTTCTTTGATACCATAAAGTATTCGAATTCAAAATAGAGCATTTAAGAACTAATTCGGAAAGCGTCTGTTAACTTTTCATCGATGGTTTGTTAGGTTCAGAGCTGGTGAGTAACCTAGTGCTGCTCAAAATGTATACACCGACGTCCATTCCATAGCTTGGGTGTATGGGAACCGTTCCCAAAGGATGGTTCCGACACTTACACGAGGTACTAGGACGTTTTACGGCATTCCATGCCTTGCGCACTAATGCAAGTTAGGGTGTATACACCGACGACCGTTCCGTAGCTTCCATGCGTTTGTACTACACTAGGGGTGGTTCCAGCACTATACTAAGTAATAGGTCGTTTTACGGTGTTCCACACATGTTGCACATTTGAGTCACTCTGAACCCTTTTAAACTCAGTTTGTATTAAAGCGTACCCATCTATGATATAAACCCAGCCCTCACTTAATATTACCCAATAAATCCCTGATTTATTCATGTTGTACTATACATTCGGTTTAGCGGTATTTCCAAAGCTTCGAAATCAGACCATGAATAGATAGCATAGATAATTAATTACCCTCGAAACAAGGTTCGCGACTCCTTATCTTTTAGGGTTTTAACCACGTTTATTGGGGGAAAGGCGGTAGTTTGATGAAAAGTTTATAAACATAGATGAAAAGTTGAACATACATAGTTTTCAGTTATATATTTAAGTTAATATCATCCCCCATTATAACGGCTAACTACATCACAACAAACACACAAGCTAACTACTCACTAATCATGGTAACGAATCCTAAATCTAGCATGATAACAATAGCATGCATTATAACAGATAAGGAAAGAGGTAACCGTGATAAATGCGTAGTTGAATATAAGCTGAAAGATTACAACGAGCAGAGCCTCGAATATTACAAAAGCACCCCTCCAAGTATCTTCAACAAATATTACAAAATAGCCCCTCCGTTAGTCCCGTTAAATTTTAACGAGAAACTAACCGCTAACTAACTAACCTAAACTAGAGAGTGTGTGTGAAAGTGGTGAAATGGATTGATGTGTTGTGAGTTGTTCGATGATTTAAATGAGGAGGTGAGAGCCTCTATTTATAGGCTTACAAGATACAATTTTACACTCAACACCCTCGCTCCCAATTTAACACTGAAATACACCCCCGAGCTATGAAATTCGACATCAAAAGGGGCGTATTTGACACCAAATAGGGCGTATTCGGTAGCAAACATGGCGTATTCGGTAGCAAACAGGGCGTATCCGGCACCATAGAGGGGGTATACCACCCCTACAGGGGGTATATGCTCCCAAAGAAGGGGTATACGGCCCCATAAGGGGGGTATACGGCCCCATAAGGGGGGCCATACGGCCCTCTAGTGGGCGTATACGACCCCTGTGGGGTGGTATCCCCTTGGTCCGTGGTCTTGTGTGCTGGATCGTAAGTCTTGTGCACTGGTCGAACTTCGTTTGGCCATAACTTCTTCATTCTTGATCCGTTTTCAGCGTTCTTTATATCCACGTGATCATAATTACCTGAAGATCATAATGAACTAACCAAAGAATAATTTCAAGGTAATATACTAAAAAGTGCTCGTAGAACGTGACCTTATCATTTAAGCTTTGTTTTGTACGTTATTTAGTCATTTTACTTGATTTTTGAAGCAATGCCTTATTTTTAGCCTTAATAATGAATTATGATGAAAAAGTATTGATATTGAATGATTTCATCCATTTTGGGGCTAAAAAGGTGGGAATTATATACACAAAAACGTGTCTTTTTAGGTCAAATCAGTAACCCACAACTGTCGTTTTAAATCGAATGCGAAAGTGGTCCATGGGTTGTATTTCCCGAAATTTACACGAATTGTCCACATGATTTGACCATCAAGACCTTCGTATACGAATCAAAGGAAAATAATATGTTATTCCCCTATGTCTTAGGTTTTTTTATTATAAATTTACATCATTTTTAGGCAAGTATAACTCTTGGAATAAAATCACAAAGTGAGGTGTGTCGAGCAGCTATAGATTTCGACATGCATTCAATATTCGGTTCATAACTTGAGTTTTACAAAACTTCAAAGAGTGTTCATGTAGGGGATTTAAAGGTAACAAAAATATCTAACTTTTACAATTAGTCTCATCATTTTTTATTTCGTGGTTAAAGAGATATGCCCTAATACATTTGGGTAAATTTTCTGATCTGAAACACAGATTTGCTATGTACTTTTATCTTGATTATTTAAAATAGAAAATGACATAAATAAGATTCAAGGCTTACATATTCGTAAACTAGACTCAAAATACTTCAGATTAGGGCCAAGAAACACGAGATTTCATTAAGAAATGGGTTCGTTACAGCCGATCTTACCCGATCTATATATTTTATTGTCCAGTGGTTAATACTTTTACCCAACGGTTTTTAGTTTTGCTTTTCGGTTTTTAACATGGATCTTGGACACAAACGAGTAGAAACGAACCACTAGCATGTTTATTAAGATTTACCAAGCAAATATAAAGAAGAGTGAAGGATTTATACCAAGTAAAAGTTGATCTAGAAGTCGAAGTGCAAGTAAAGGTGCTGCAGTAGCTCAATTACATTCTTCGTGGTGAAATCCGACCCTAGAGGTGATAGATGATGACTCCTCTTCTTGGGTTTGTGGGCTAAAATAAGGCCTGGGCTGGGCGGAAATGGGTCTGACCCATTTATGGGTTGGGCCTTCAACTCGCTCCCCGAATTAGGTTACGTTCGTTAGTCGTTAAATCGTCAATCGCGTATGCTAGGTTAAACTTTTTTTTTTATTGTTTGATTTCTCGTATATGTTTTGAATATTTAATTGATATTTGGAATGACTAAATATTTTAAAGACACTTATTTTAAGTTACCAAAATAATTTTGGGTTTCGTTCATGTGTCGGGCTCGATTTGCGCATTTTGTCTCGTTAGGTTACGTTTTATCATAAACGTAATGCGTGTAATATATATTTCCAAGTAAATAATGTTTGTTTGGATAAATCCACATTATTTAGGCATTTTGTCACCAACGTCCATAATTAGTATTGTCGAACTCCATCTGATTTATATTTGTACGATTTAAACAAATCGCGAACGTGTGTATGTAATTACACAAAATGTCACGTATACTTAGATTAATACAAAATTAAATACACGTAATTACAAGTAGTTTATGCGCTAATTATATCCATAAATTGGTGGGTGTTGTTGGCTCCAAACTCTGAATCTTTGAATTAACCTTGTTCAATCTATTCTAATATTGGAAGAATTGATACGAAATAAACAAAGTTATATTGATTCAAAAGATGTGTTTATTTACATAACTTCTATCTATATATACATAATGAAAAGGTGCCTTGAAGAGCTGTGTTGTTTCGTTGATATCCCTTTTGTGAACCATTGCATCCTTTCATTGTTCGGTTATGCCTCTTGATTCCTGCAGTTGTGTCTCTTCACCAATAGTCATGACTTTTCATCTATTTACATAATACACACTTATACTTTAAATATTTATAAGTTTAGTTTAATATCCAATACTCCCCCCTTAAACTAAACTAGTCCAAGGTGAGTCTTCGACTTGCTTACTTTGTCTTCACAGTAACTTTCTATCTTCATCGGAGTAATAAGCGAGAAGAGATTCTTCCTTCTTGTCCTTTTCTTTAAATTTGGTGCACTCATATCCAAGGTGTCCATAGTTATTACATCTATAACATCTTTTCTTGTCTCGTTCTTCTTGATGTGTGTCTCTTCCTCGACTTCTTTCTCCTTTATTAGAGTTTCTTCCTCGTCCTCGATCGTAGTTACGATTACCATGCCATTTTCCTTGCCAATTATCAAAATCAGTTTCTTTTGCCATCAATAACCTTTCTTCATTCCTTGTCTCCGGTTCATCTTGACCTTTAAGACGTTCTTCATAGGTTGTTAATCTTCCAATGGCTTCTTCGAATGATATTTTGTCTAAATCTTGATATTGTTCGATAGTTGCTACGATCGGTAGAAACTTCTTTGGAACGGAGTTAAGTAGTTTCCTTACTAGTATCTTATCTTCCAAAGCTCCACCAAGACCTTTATACTTGACTTTTATACCACTTAACTTTCCTCCAAAATCACTTACTTTTTTCGTTTGGTTTCATCCTTAACGTCTCGAGTTCACTACTCAATGTTTGTAGTCGTGCTTTTTGAAATAGGTCGGCTCCCAAATACTTGACTTTGATCGAGTCCCATACTTCTTTTGCAGTCGAGTATTGAGCAACTTGCATTAAAACATCTTGTGGCAATGTTTGCAAGATCATTACCTTTGATGTGTTTTGCTTCTTTTCATTTGTTGTTGCTACAACTATCATTTCCCAAAACCCATATGCCATCAATATTGTCTCCATCATAATTTCCCATGTTTTGTAGTTTGTTTCGGTCAGGTTCGGGCATTGAAGTGCTATGTTTTCCTCACGTGTTGTTGTGGATGCTTCTCCAGTTGTCATCCTTTCTTCATTGTTTGTACCACTTAGGTTTTAATTTACCACTAAGGTTTTGATTACCACGAAGGTCTTATATGCCACTAAGGTCTTATTTTGCCACGGAGGTCTTATGTGCCACGAAGGTCTTATTTTGCCACTAAGGTCTTATTTGCCACGAAGGTCTTATTTTGCCACTAAGGTCTTATGTGCCACGAAGGTCTTATTTGAATAATCTAAGGTTTTACACTCCCTAAATTATTCTTCTAGCATAATAAGTAGTGTACACACTAAATTATTATACTATTAAAAACTTGGAAATAAATACAATTTTTTTTCCTAACTAATATATATAACAAAAGATGAGGGTTTCTTTTGTTTTTTTTCTTCTTAAAACTTGGAACCTTGTGGGTTACTTGACCAGATGCCTTTTCTTGTTCCCTTTTGTAACATCCATTCCTCGGGTCTAGTAGTATTTTAATATTTTCTGACTGTGAATTATTATTTAATGTGTCAGAAAATAGTTTCATTTGTTATTTGAAAATAAATGGGTAAAAGAGTCGAATAATTTATTGTGACTAATAAATTATTAACTGTTTTAATTTAATTCAGTTGACGGTAAAATAAAATAATGTTTCCCCGCAAAAGGTTTTTAAGTTCCAGACAATGATAAGTACGGGGAATGAAATTTAAACACTTCTAGTATACTTCTAAATGTTTGAGTCGGTTGTTTCTTTTCTCAATATAACATACGCACATACATAAGTTTATACATACGCATTTACATAAAAATGAAACCCTAGATCAAATCACCATAATCACTTCCTAACCTCGAATTGGAGTCCTAGAATTCGAATTCAAGCTTCAAGAACATGGATTATCATTCTCTAATCCTTTTAATCATCTTGTAAGTCTCAATTTCTTGATTTCTATAACCTAGAATTTGGGGTTTTTCAAATTGGAAAGTTCAAATCCAAAATTAGGGTTTGGTTTTGCTAAATTAGTGTTGTTTGAGCTTATTAATGATGATGATTAACATTAATTAAGCTAGGGCTTGTGAAATTGAATTGTGTTCTTGGGCATATGATGAACTAATAATGAGTGAGATGAAATTGAGACTTGTAACTAGGTTAGAATTGTTAGTTGATGTTAATTTCATGATTATAGTTGAAACCCTATGTTAGAAATTGATATAATTGAGTTATGATCATGAATTATGTTATGGGTTTAGTTGATTTCTCATGAAGAGAAGCTTGTAATTATGTTAGAATGATTAGTTGATATTTGAATTGTGATTATAAGCTAAGTCCTAACTTGAATTGATGAAATTTGTTAAATTGTAAACTAGTTATGCAATTGAGTTTGATAAGCTAGTATTTGATAATTAAATATGATTGTGTGAGCTTAATTGCTAAGTATTCATTAGACCTAATATTGGGCTTTTGATGAATTGTTGATATTGGAGGTTAATATGTTAAAGGTCTAATTATGTTAGTCTAACATGACTAAAGTGATGTGATCATAATTATCATAAACTTGATAAGTAATTATGAATTTAAGATATTAAGATGATTATTTATGATCTTGACATGATTGGTGTTAAAGTAATGTAAGCTAATAATCACGTATTTGATTGAATAGGAAAGTGATTATCATGATCATTAATCATGACTAAGTGAATAATGAATTGAGTAATAACTCATTGAAATTAAGATTATGAATCATGCTGTACGACTTTAACATGAGATGATTATTATGGATGAGTTACTAACTTGTTATTTATATTGTATTCTCAGATATGGAGAAAGACTCAGTGACATTAGACTACTGAGTGGACAACTGAGGTGTCGGTGAGTGGATCTTAATCCTCAGTTTTACTTAGTTGTAACAAGTTTGGTTACAACGGGTAAACGTATTATTACTGCTTTAGATTGGCCATGATGATTTTGGTTTAATAGTAATAATACTGTTGATAGAATGTTTAGTTAGATATGTTGATCTGATTAAATATGTGAATATGTGATCACTTGATATTTGGCCTTCGGGCATCAGTGTATTGAGGTCAACTTGTTGGTTGGGTTTGGTTACTATTGTAAGACGACAGGAATTTCCTTGTACATATCGTTAATAGGACATTAGGTCGTATGAGATTAGTACCAAACTATCAGTCTATTTTGTATTGGCCATATAGATTGACGGTAAGTGTTCTGGGAGAATCCCCGGGTATCATGATATCTCCAGAGCCACCGATCCTCATTGATATGTTGTGTATTGAGATGTTATCTCATTGATATTATGTGTTACTGTTGGTATTCTTGGCTGAAGGTTTCCCCAAGAACCATCGATCTATTTGATGTTTTTGTTTAAGATTATTTATTGTAAACAAATTTGTTATGCTAAGTTGGGTTGTTGGTTATGTATTCACTCACTTAGCGTTATGCTAACCCCACCACCTCACTTCTTGCAGGTTATGGTTTTGATATAACGGGATTGTCAAGAAGTTGTTCGGGACGGAATGTTTGACCAAGCTTACTCTGATATTACTTTGATAACTTAAAGTTGTATTTGGAATTAAATAACACCCATTTTAGATATACTATAGTTTTTGAAATATTATGGTTTAGTTACATAATGTTCTATAACTTAATTGTTAAAGTTTGTTTGGACTTACGCTTTCGATGTAAAATACATTTAAATAATGTTGTAAAAGATGGGGTGTTATAAGTTGGTATCAGAGCATGAGTTTGGGTGAATTGTACATTGCAAGATGTTCAATCCCAAACTTAGAATTGTGTCAAGTCAAACATTCCAGGGTGTGGGGATTAGTGGTTGTATGAGAAAGTGGTTATTAAATGTGTACTAACCTATAACAAGTTGCAAAAGTGTTATTTTGGTTGCAGAGACAGAGGAACATGAGGAACCGTCTGGTATTCTCAATGATTCCTCAATACTCGTGGCCTAAGTATATCAGGTAATTTTTGATAAGCTTGGTAAATTTCAATAAGCTTGAATTGTTTACTTTGCTATGATATGATTAGTAGTAAAGTAAATTGAGTCAGACTGATATGATTCCCCGGTTATGAGTCATTGATGATTGTTATTTGTTGATACAATGATAGATTTATTTAATATGACTCCATATAGTAAAATTAATGAAAGGTTGGTATATCTCAAAGGATAGGATTTGGAGTCGTATTGTTGTTCAAATTAGAAAGTGACCATTAATTGAAATGTATGTCGTTGACTTGGAAAAGTCAAAGTTGAATGTGATATAGAGTCACATTGGTAATTGCTATGTTATAAAGTGATAAATGTGGTTAGATGCTTATGTGTTTAACAATGATCATGATTGTGGTTGAATTATGATCTATGTATTAAAAGTTGTAAATAGAAAGTCAAAGTGGTCAACGAGTCTATATATACGTTGACAAGTTTGTAAAAGAAGTCAAAGTTGAAAATTTGTTGTGATTGGTTTAAACATAATGATTTTGATGTGAATTAGTGTTTTAGAGTTATAATATGGCACCAATAATGAAATTGGTTTAGTTTGACTTAAAATAATCAAAGAATGGTGAATTGGGTGCTCGAATAATGATCATTTGGGCGGAGACCCAAACGGGTCATAAAAGTGTCCAAATGGGTCACTTAATGGTTATATGGTAAAAATGAGTGGTGGTTTGGTTATGACCAATGTAACAGTGACTTTAAATCCTACATATAGTGGGGATGTGTGTTGTGAGTGTTAATATAGTTAATATAGTTGAAATTGGTAAAAATGCCCAATAGGATGCCTAAACGGGTCAACGAGTGAAAACATGATAGAATGGGTATGTGGGGGTGATAAATATGCCCACATGTCATAATTATATATATAAACATGTGGTTAAAAGGTTAGAGTCAGAAACCAAGCCATTTGGAATATGGCGTGTCAACCAAAATGGTTAAAAATGGTCCAAAATGAGTAATACGTCCATTTTCTCATAAAACGTGTAAAATGAAAAAGTACAAAAAGGGAAAGTTGCATTTTGATTATATAAAGGTGCCTGCAAAATTTCAAGACCTAACTCTTTACGGTTTGTGAGATATGCTCGTTTGAATTTCGGAAAATTGCACTAATATTAGGTGACAGAAACATAGCCGATCGGCTAAGGATGTTGAGCCGATCGGGTATTGCTTGATAACGGACCGGGTAAGTTTAGCCGAACGGCTGAAATAGTACAAAAAGATTACAGAATGTAGCATCGGGATAAAAAGCCTCGAAAATGTAATATAGCCGATCGGGTCAGATGGTGAGCCGATCGTGTAAGGCTTTATATCCGATCGGCTATAAGGTTGAGCCGATCGGGTATTAGTAATTCAGCTGATCGGGTAAAATGAGCTGATCGGGTAATTTAGTGTAAAAACATCACAGAACTTGACCTTCGAAAATTTTAAAGGGTAACCGATCGGGTGAACTAGGTGAGCCGATCGGGTATGGTGTCCTAGCCGATCGGGTATAACATGTTTGGTGAGAAAATCGGATTTCATTTTATCCGACGTTTAAAATGATGTATAACGTAGAATTTTCGGCTATAAAATTTCGGTGTCCGAATAATACGAAATTTACATGTTCACTAGGAAACGGCCCAACGGTCAAAGCTCTTCGCTTTGCCATGAGCCCTGGTAGTTTTGGGCAGTTCGGGGTCGTTTGGGGCCCGAAAATGACATTTTATTGTTTTTCGGACCTTATTTCGGACTTTTGACTTACGTTTTGTATTGGACTTTTGTTTCTTTAAGCCTAGGGATCGTTCCTATGACTATATACAATAGTAAAACTTATATTAAGAGGTCTACCCATGTTATTGTATATGAGTTGTTTTCAGATGGATTATTTAACTGCCGAAATATACCAGTAATTGATATTGTTGATTGTTGCTAACAAGGGTTAGTAACTATTGATTATAGAGTTATATGGATCATATATGTGAATTAATTGAACCATGATAAAGTATTTGAATCATGTAGAATAATAAAAAGTGTTAAATTGAGCATTTTAAGAAATTGTAAACTAAGTACATGAGCTTATATTTATATGATAATTGAACATGAAATGCTCAATTGTGATTCAACTAAAGGTGTATAGATTGATGAATATGTGTTGAATAATACACATGATGTTGACAAGATATTAATACTAAATGTTCTATCAAGTACTCTAAGTATTAATTGCCATATTAATGATTAATATTGAATCAGGTAATAAAAGTGTTGGATTAATGTAATTGTGTTGGACATTACATCTGTGATAATGAAATAGTAAAAAGAGTTATATCTACCTGATTATGTGATTAGTTGTTCATTTAAAGTGATAAATTGAAAATGGTAACAAGTTAATACTTGATCGTATACAAGTTGTAAAAGTGTTATCATATGTGTGTAAAATATGTCATCACTGTTAATGATATATGTGTAAGTAAAGATTAATTACTTTGAAAAATAAATGGTATGAAGTGGCCTGAAAATGAAGTGTACCTGACATAATATGACGACGTCTAGCCAACGTATTTATATTATGCCATTTCACATGGAATTATTGAGGCTACTAAGTACCAGATAAAGTTAAGTGATTTTAAAATAACAGGTTAGAGATATTGACCTGTAATTGAGAAATAGTCAATGATTGACTGAAACAAAATAGTAGTAAACCACTAAACAATTGTTGTAATGTGGTAGTTATTTGTGCAAGAAATGTGTATGTGATAAATTACAACTAGTAATAAGTAAAAGATGAGTCAAACAAAGTAGAGGTCAGTTAACTGCAGATAACAATGTGTTAATATTGTTGAATATTTGACTTAGGACAACACCTTATGTTGATGTGTTGAAAGGATTATGCTGGTAATGAATAGTATCAACTGGTGTTGATTTAGTATCCAATTCGATGTGATAGGATGCTAATTGATAAAGTAAAAAGTGGTTTTTACCCATGAGATTTGACCTCTACATATTGCTTACTCTTAAGTGTTTAGAATTATATGAATGTCTTTTCCTTTCGAGTATAAAGGGTTTCATATAATCTAGTGACGTTTATAATTACATGTTGTAAATCAGTAATAAACTAGTTGCAAAAGTTGAATCCAATTGTTTCACCACTTAAGGTGATATGTGGATACTAGTTAGTTACTAGTTATGAAATGAATTTGAAATTCATTGTTAAATATGTGTATTGTGGTTTTATAACCACTGTTATTGATATTGTTTTATTCTTGTTGTTAAGAAGATAAGTGTTAAAGATTTTAGCATATTGTTAATTTCTGGTTATCAGAATATCATAAGTATTTATAATTGTTAATGATTCTAGCATGTTGCTAGTTTCTGATTGTAAGTGGTTTTGTATTCCACTTGTTAAGTAATTATATGTTTTAAAGGGTTTGAATGACTGATTAATGATAAACGATTCATATAAGTAATTACTTTATGAATGGAAATCAGGTTTATGCACAGTATAAGTGCGTGGGAAAAGACAGAAGCATGTACAGTTGGATATGTGCATGTGGAAAGAATTGAAAACGTGTATTTTAATTATAAGTTGCTCACGGGAGTAACGTTTGATATGTGTATATATTTAGATTAAATAGTTAATAATACTATCCTTTATACTAGATATAGCATTTTGTGATAGATATTATGTGTTATATGAATTCAACAGTAATACACACTGGTGGTGTGTAAGTTGATGAAATAACATATATCTAAATAAATATATGTAGATACATTTGGTGTTGTATGATTAAAGATATGCATAATGATGATATGCATAAGTAAATTAAATTATAACCACATCTTGTATGTTCATAGTAATGAATAATTATGTAGTTAGGAATATATGAGAACTATATTAATAGTGAATTGAAATGGAAATAAATAGGTGATTCGGTCACAGTAAATGGATTAAGTGTGATCAGATTTCGAGGACGAAATCTCTTTAAAGGGGAGAGATTTGTAACATCCATTCCTCGGGTCTAGTAGTATTTTAATATTTTCTGACTGTGAATTATTATTTAATGTGTCAGAAAATAGTTTCATTTGTTATTTGAAAATAAATGGGTAAAAGAGTCGAATAATTTATTGTGACTAATAAATTATTAACTGTTTTAATTTAATTCAGTTGACGGTAAAATAAAATAATGTTTCCCCGCAAAAGGTTTTTAAGTTCCAGACAATGATAAGTACGGGGAATGAAATTTAAACACTTCTAGTATACTTCTAAATGTTTGAGTCGGTTGTTTCTTTTCTCAATATAACATAAGCACATACATACGTTTATACATACGCATTTACATAAACATGAAACCCTAGATCAAATCACCATAATCACTTCCTAACCTCGAATTGGAGTCCTAGAATTCGAATTCAAGCTTCAAGAACATGGATTATCATTCTCTAATCCTTTTAATCATCTTGTAAGTCTCAATTTCTTGATTTCTATAACCTAGAATTTGGGGTTTTTCAAATTGGAAAGTTCAAATCCGAAATTAGGGTTTGGTTTTGCTAAATTAGTGTTGTTTGAGCTTATTAATGATGATGATTAACATTAATTAAGCTAGGGCTTGTGAAATTGAATTGTGTTCTTGTGGCATATGATGAACTAATAATGATTGAGATGAAATTGAGACTTGTAACTATGTTAGAATTGTTAGTTGATGTTAATTTCATGATTATAGTTGAAACCCTATGTTAGAAATTGATATAATTGAGTTATGATCATGAATTATGTTATGGGTTTAGTTGATTTCTCATGAAGAGAAGCTTGTAATTATGTTAGAATGATTAGTTGATATTTGAATTGTGATTATAAGCTAAGTCCTAACTTGAATTGATGAAATTTGTTAAATTGTAAACTAGTTATGCAATTGAGTTTGATAAGCTAGTATTTGATAATTAAATATGATTGTGTGAGCTTAATTGCTAAGTATTCATTAGACCTAATATTGGGCTTTTGATGAATTGTTGATATTGGAGGTTAATATGTTAAAGGTCTAATTATGTTAGTCTAACATGACTAAAGTGATGTGATCATAATGATCATAAACTTGATAAGTAATTATGAATTTAAGATATTAAGATGATTATTTATGATCTTGACATGATTGGTGTTAAAGTAATGTAACCTAATAATCACGTATTTGATTGAATAGGAAAGTGATTATCATGATCATTAATCATGAGTAAGTGAATAATGAATTGAGTAATAACTCATTGAAATTGAGATTATGAATCATACTGTACGACTTCAACATGAGTTGATTATTATGGATGAGTTACTAACTCGTTATTTATATTGTATTCTCAGATATGGAGAAAGACTCAGTGACATTAGACTACTGAGTGGATAACTGAGGTGTCGGTGAGTGGATCTTAATCCTCATTTTTACTTAGTTGTAACAAGTTTGGTTACAACGGGTAAACGTATTATTACTGCTTTAGATTGGCCATGATGATTTTGGTTTAATAGTAATAATACTGTTGATAGAATGTTTAGTTAGATATGTTGATCTGATTAAATATGTGAATATGTGATCACTTGATATTTGGCCTTCGGGCATCAGTGTATTGAGGTCAACTTGTTGGTTGGGTTTGGTTACTATTGTAAGACGACGGGAATTTCCTTGTACATATCGTTAATAGGAAATTAGGTCGTATGAGATTAGTACCAAACTATCAGTCTATTTTGTATTGGCCATACAGATTGACGGTAAGTGTTCTGGGAGAATCCCCGGGTATCATGATATCTCCAGAGCCACCGATCCTCATTGATATGTTGTGTATTGAGATGTTATCTCATTGATATTATGTGTTACTGTTGGTATTCTTGGCTGAAGGTTTCCCCAAGAACCATCGATCTATTTGATGTTTTTGTTTACGATTATTTATTGTAAACAAAGTTGTTATGCTAAGTTGGGCTGTTGGTTATGTATTCACTCACTTAGCGTTATGCTAACCCCACCACCTCACTTCTTGCAGGTTATGGTTTTGATATAACGGGATTGTCAAGAAGTTGTTCGGGATGGAATGTTTGACCAAGCTTACTCTGATATTACTTTGATAACTTAAAGTTGTATTTGGAATTAAATAACACCCATTTTAGATATACTATAGTTTTTGAAATATTATGGTTTAGTTACATAATGTTCTATAACTTAATTGTTAAAGTTTGTTTGGACTTACGCTTTCGATGTAAAATACATTTAAATAATGTTGTAAAAGATGGGGTGTTATACCTTTGGTGTCGGTTCAATTACGACTTGTGCCGTTTGCCTCCTATCTTGCGACTGCCGCCGTTCACTAATACTAGTTGACGGCGGTTTGGCTATGTAACCGTCACTATCCCCTTTTTCTTTTGACTGGTGGTAGCGGTTCCTCTAAACCGTTGGAATCCCTCAATCGTTTGGGTGCGAAAAACTAGGGTTTCGCCTGATTCTTGGGATTCGATGTACCGGTTAGCTTTTGGGCCTATGTTCTGAACAACTTTGAACCGCTTTGATGGTTAAATTTTCGGGTTTTATCGCTTTGCAAACAGGTGTGTTCTTTCCTTTTATTCACACCGTTTCAATTTCTTGATGATGCCTAGTATACCGTTGTCTCTCTTAGATGCTTGATGTTGTCCGTGTTATGATTTCTGTTATGAATCGTTACTTGAATCTGTACCGTGCCTTTGATGATTATGGTCGTGATAATCTGTGATTTTCTCCATTTCGGTTTATTCTTTGTATGCAAAATTTGCAAACTTGGAACCTTTGATGCCGGTTGAATCGATCCGTATGTGATCGATCCCTTGGTGACAAAATGGATCCAATTGAACACTTGTTGTTGATGATGATCGATTGGGTGTTCAAACTTTGCAGAATTTTCTTGACCGAAAATTGTTCTTCACAGTTTCTTGATTCCAACATAATCTGTAACTTGGTATATGATGAACTTGGTTGATTAAACCTGCTCTGATATCAATTGTTGGCCCCAAACTCTGGATCTTTGAATTAACCTTGTTCAATCTATTCTAATATTGGAAGAATTAATACGAAATAAACAAAGTTATATTGATTCAAAGATGTGTTTATTTACATAACTTCTATCTATATATACATAATGAAAAGGTGCCTTGAAGAGTTGTGTTGGTTCGTTGATATCCCTTTTGTGAACCATTGCATCCTTTCATTGTTCGGTTATGCCTCTTGATTCCTGCAGTTGTGTCTCTTCACCAATAGTCATGCCTTTTCATCTATTTACATAATATACACTTATACTTTAAATATTTATAAGTTTAGTTTAATATCCAATAGGTGTCACATCACTAAACTTAAAAATGTTCAATTGGGTTACTATTTTTTAACCGAAATTAAGCAAAATAGGTGGGATGACACCAATCTACAAGTATAGTGATCAAATTTAATATTTTTATAGTTTGGTAATTCAGATGAACATTTTCATAAAGTATAATGACTTTTATATATATATATATATATATATATATATATATATATATATATATATATATATATAGTAATGATCTATGGGGAAGTGCAAAAAATGGGGGAAGGGGGAAGTGAATCACTACCATTAATCATATGAATTCTATGATAATTAGTGTGGGGGTGCAAACATGTGATTATAATAATCAAAACCCATTTACTTATTTACCACCAAAACAAATTTTTTCACAAAAGAAAAGTCGAAAAATTATGAAAATTACACCATAAAACTCAGCGTTTTCTCCTCTTCGATTTAAGATCCATCAATGCATATTTTCGACGAATTATTTTTCTTCTTCATTTTTTGGTTGGATAATAGTATGCATTGTGATGCATCTTAACATATGGTATGCATTGTGATGCATCTTAACATAAGTCTCTGTTGATACAAAGTTTCTGCTATCTTTATAGTTTCTGTTGATCTCATCATTTCTGCTGTCTTCAATATTAATAGTATGCACTGCAATGCATATTAACATTGTTTACAATATAGTGATGCATTTCAATACATGTTAACATACGAGTTGATTATTGATAATAGTATATATTGTGATGCATCTTAATATAAGTTTAATTCGTATTGATATATATTGATATATATTAACATACAAGCTGATGAATACTAATAGTATGCAATACGATGCATGTTAACATTGATTTACAATGTAGTAATGTATTTAACAACTACTACAATCAGAACAAATCCCCATTATTTAGCTATATTTGACTCGGTGTAAATCAGTTTTTAAATTGACGTACGTTAACATTTGTCTTCACAAGTATTAATATTATGCATTTTGATGCATACTAATTTGTAAAATGTGACACCCGTCGAATTAGGACTAGTAATTGGTTCCTAATCAAATGTTAATACATGTAATTAGTTATGTGTTAGGCTAATTAATGTATCAATATATATATTGTTGAATATATACAAGTATACGATTGGATTAAATCGTACTAGTTTCAAATCGAATGCAATTCGATTTAATTAATACGGACGTTGGTGAACAAATTAATTGAGTAATATAACCTTATTTAATAACTCTATTTTATCCAAAATATTAATTAGATAATATTTCAACTCAAATTCGTATCGTACAAACTACAATTATGCGATTTAAATAATAAACGCGCAAACAACCGAAACAAGAATAAGTTATATTTTATAACTCAAGTAAAGTATTTGATGAAATACTTCAACAAAAACCTTAGTAAATATTCGTATTTGAAAATAAATATTTAAACGTTTAAACGATCGGGAAAACGAACACCGCACGGAGCGCAAACGCGGGGGATTAAAAATTTGGGAGATTTCCTCTCCTCCCTCCCCAAAAATCTGCCGGCTTTTCCCCCCTCCCCTCCTCATTTCTCACTTTCTCTCTCTCTCTCTCCTTCTTCTTTTTCTCTCTTTTTCTATCAAAATTACTCACCACCACCACCTCTTATCACCACCAAAAATCACCACCAAACTCACTCGAATCACTTCACTTGTTTGGGAGAAAATGTTCACCTCAACACGATCTACATTTCCATCTTCCCGAATTTCTCCGGCGTTAAGTTTGTAAATTTCCGACAAAACCCGAAACACTCTGATTTCCATTATTTTTACTTGTTTATGGGTTATTTAAGCTTATAATATCCAAATATGGGTTGGGTAAAAGTTTCAAGTCAAACGGAAACCGGAAAACACCTTTTCGGCTCATTTTCCGGCCAACAGCTCGTTGTGTCGCAGAGGCTCCAGGCCACCTGCGACACAAGGCCTTATGTCGCCAAATCTTGGCCTATGTCGCATATAGCACAAGCCTCTATGTTGCAATACCTTTAGATGTCGCAGATAGCGACAAAAACAATATGTCACAAAACTTATTCCCGTCGCACATAGCGACACAACACCTTATGTGGCATTTAATTGCGGATGTCGCACTTAGCGACACAAACCCTTATGTCGCAGTCATGATCTGCGACACAACAGAATGTGTTGCACTTAGCGACACAAAGCTGTATATCGCACACTGTGTCGCATGAAACAGAACCAAGAAAACACATATTTTATTAAGTGTCGAGACCTAAAATTTTATCACTTAATTTCACCCAAATTCAAGTCCAGGTGCGTTTTTCACCAAAGCAATGTAGTAGAAATAAAAAAAATTCGAGCCCAACCAGGGCCAGCCCCTTGGACCCCGCCAGGGGTTGCCACCCCTCGAACCCCGCTCACAAGGAGCGCTGCCCCCAGACCCCCGTCACTTAGAGTTTGTAAATACATTTAACACCAACTGTCAAACTTGTATAACATCAAATACAAATACGGTACGACTTCTAAAACACATTGGAACATACCTTTTAAAGTATAACACTTCGAAATCATAATAATAATAGTTGAGATTATTATTACAAACAATCACCAACGGGCCGTACAGATTTTCAAAACTCAAGATTAATCAACCAAATCGTAGTCATTTGGACATTCTAGTTGGACGAGCAACTACAAAGGTAGTCTTTTAAGATACCTAATCAATTAATAACCATCGCGTGTCGTGGACACCCTCAGGTTACAAGTCTTCGGACATCACTTCTCAGCTAATCAACTCAAGTTTATTTAGATAAACACTTCAAGACTCAGGTGAGTCTCATAGCCCCTATTTTACTGTTTTACTCAGGGGTGTGATATCATTGCTCATTTTATTTTAACTATATGAACGAAAGTACAAAAACAAATAACTACTACATGAGTTATCTCACTAATCTTGTAAAGCCCTCCTCAACATAGTTAGGTAATACGTTGTAGCGTGAATATTAGTATATGGTACCATATAGGATTGACCCTCCTCGTCCGGGTTAGCATGCACTAACTGGGTAAACGGATGTACTAATATTTGTTCATACGAGTGTAGATTAGGCACTCGTGGGAGGCACCTCGATTAGGATACCTTAAATGTGGACCTTACATCTCGAGTTAAGCTCAGACTATGTGCTCATGGCTGTAAAACTTTTATTTTGCTTAATTGCAATTTAAATTCAATTAAATCTTGCGGTTCATACAATATGTGTTGACATACAAACCTGTGAGCTCACCAGGGTTTCGCTGACCCATTTTAGCATGTATCACAGGTACTCAGCAGTAGGTTGGACTGCATTCAGGAATCATTTGCTCGTGTCAGCAGGGCCGGCCCAAATATATATTTGGGTTAGGCAATTGCCTAGGGCCCCAAAAATACTTAGGCCCCCAAATTTTATTTAATACTAATAATACCCTAACAAAAAAATCATTCGACCGATAGAAAAAAAATTGATCTGAAGAGATGAAGAGTCTCCAACCAACGACTGATGAAATCGAAGAGTCTCCAACTCTACAAGACTCCATTGAAATCAATGGGATTTGGTAAATGTTTTCATTATCTATGATTCTAATTCTATGATTCTCTCCCTCTCCAATTTTCAATTTATCATATTTTGCTTTTTGTAAGTTCACTTTTTGTTTTTTGTGTTCAGTAGTCGGTACGTTCAACAAGAAGTCAAGAACCACCAGCGACGGCGGCAAGCCGACACCACCAGGCACCAGCCACCAACCACGAATATGGTATTGACTTTTAATTGACTTTCAAATTGTTTTGCTTTCTGTGTTCATTAGTGACTGTGTTAATTGACTTTTATTGTGATTTTTATTGTCAATGTCGAAACGAATCCGTAATTATGAATCTGGTAATTCGAAAAGGGTTAAAAAGTTAAAACAAGAGGCTTTCATAGAATCTCAAAAAGGGGCATTTCTAAAATTTTTAAAACCCGCCAATGTTGATGAAAATGTTAATCTTGATGCTAATCTTGATGAAAATGCTAATGTTGATGCTAATCTTGATGAAACTGCTAATGTTGATGCTAATCTTGATGAAAATGCTAATGTTGATGAAACTGTTGATCTTGAAGAAAATACTAATATTTATGAACCAAGTAATTCGAATAATATAAGTAGGTCCTATAATGTTTAAAAATTTTGAGGGTCCAAAGGATGAAGACTCTAGATTTTTTAGTTCTACTTATTATTTGCTAGATTTACCTAATAGAGAAAAATACGAAAGAAAGTGGTTAGCTTATTCTAAAGTGTTAGATAGAGTATTTTATTTTTGTTGTAAGTTATTTGATATTAATCAATGTACATGTAGACTAGCAAGTGAGGGTAATAACGATTGGAAAAATATTCATGGTGCTTTAAAAAGTCATGAAAGAAGTAAAGTACACATTATAAATATGAGAAAATGGTATGATTTAGAGATAAGATTATTGAAAAATAAAACAATTGATAAAGAAACTCAAGATCGTATATATAAAGATAAAGAACATTGGAGAAGCGTATTAAAAAGAATAATCGCCCTTGTAAAGAATCTAGGAAAGAATAATTTAGCATTTCATGGAAAAAATGAAAAACTATATGAAGAAGATAATGACACTTTTTTGAGTTTTATTGAGATGCTTGCTGAATTTGATCCGGTAATGAAAGAACATGTTCGACGTATAAAGAACAAGGAGATTTATAATCATTACCTTGGGCATAATATGCAAAACGAATTAATTAGCCTACTATCATGTGAAGTTAAAAATAGAATTGTTCAAAAAATAAAAGAAGCTAGATATTTTTCTATTATACTTGATTGCACTCCTGATGTAAGTCATAAAGAACAGATGTCAATTATTGTTCGGTTTTTAGATATTTCCTCAACTCCAATAGAAGTAAAAGAATACCTCTTAGGATTTTTAGAAGTAGATGATACAACTGGTAAAGGTCTTTTTGACACTATTGTTGTTGAAATTAATAGATTAGGACTTGATATAAATAATATTAGAGGGCAAGGTTATGATAATGGATCTAATATGAAAGGAAAACATCAAGGGGTCCGAAAACGTTTGTTAGATATTAATCCTAGAGCCTTTTATACTCCTTATGGATGTCATAGTTTAAATTTAGTTCTTTGTGATATGGCTAACTCGTGTAAAAAAGCATGTGAATTTTTTGGACACATACAACGTATATATAATATATTTGCTTCTTCACCTAAAAGGTGGGATGTACTACTTAAACACATACCAAAGTTGACTCTTAAATCCTTATCACAAACACGTTGGAAAAGTCGGGTAGAAAGTGTTAAGGCAATTATATTTCAAGCACCACAAATAAGACAAGCATTGTTGGATATATGTGATGATTGTCAAGACCCCTTAACTCTAAGTAATGCTCAAGGCTTGGTAAAAAATGAATTTGAAAACTTTTAGTTTTTGTTAGGAATGGTTATTTGGTATGATGTTTTGTTTGCTATTAATTCAGTTAGTAAAATATTACAAGCAAAAAACATGTGTATTGATGTAGCTATATATGAATTGGATATGCTTTTGAGTTATTTTGAAAATTATAGAGAAGATGGATTTGAAAAAGCTATGAACGAGGCAAAAAAATTAGCTTTAGATATGGATGTAGAACCTAAGTATTGTGAGAAACGTAGGAATAAACATTTTAATGATAATGTTGCTAACTAAACTATAAAAAGTCCTATTGAATTATTTAAAACTGATTATTTTTTGTATATTGTAGATCAAGCTATTTCTTCGATTAGAAGTAGATTTGATCAATTTAAAGAGTATGCAAATAGTTTTGGTTTTCTATTTACAATTAAAAAGTTAAAATCTTTCGATGATAAAAGTTTGAAAGAGCATTGTATTAATCTTGAAAAAAAATTAAAATATGGTGATATTCTAGATATTGATGGTCTTGATTTGTTTCAAGAACTAAAAATTTTAAAACATATTATCCATTTAGAAAGTGATACACCTATTTACATTTTAAATTATATTCATATATTGCTTATAGAATTATGTTAACTATTCCAAATACATTTATCCATATATTGCTTATATTCATATATTTTATCCATATATTGCTTATATTCATATATTTCCAAATACATATATTGCTTATAGAATTATGTTAACTATTCCTGTCACCGTTTCTACCGCCGAAAGAAGTTTTTCTAAACTAAAAATTATAAAAAATTATTTACGGTCTACAATGTCACAAGAAAGATTAAACGGGTTAGCTATGTTGTCCATTGAAAAAGATTTATCTTATGAAATTGATTATGAAGATTTGATTAAAGAGTTTGCTTCTAGAAAAGCTAGAAAAATAAACTTTATATAGATGCTTTAAACATTTTTTACACATACAAAAGATGATAAAAAAAAAAAATTAACTCCGCCGCTTATAAGCTTTTTAATTTATTTTTGCTGGTCCCAAGCCCGGATAAAGGAGGAGGGTTTTTGCTAATGGACTAGGCCCCAAAATTTAGTCCCGCCTAAGGCCACCAAAAAGGTTAAGTCGGCCCTGCGTGTCAGCATGCAAACATTCAGAGATTTAGCTGCATTATTATATTTTCTATAAATTAATTATGTATGTAAATCTCTTAATTACAAACTGAGCTAATGTAAACTATATTTTGATGTAAACTTTGATTTTATCAATACAAGTTATAAAACGACGCATATAGAGTCGTTCATTATATCTTTGTGCTGTGATTGTTGATTAGTCGCACCCCGACCCGATTCGCTTCCGCAACCCGAATTTGGGGGTGCGACAGATTGGTATCAGAGCCTAAAGTTATAGTGAACTAGGTTGCATTTAGTGGGCCTAGACTATGACCGTTAGACAGTATTCCTTATTAAGTTTGATTAGGTTCAGTGACTACATTGTATTGGTTTAATTTAACATAGCATGATCAACTATGTAAAATTAAAAGAATATGATGTGAGATCTGAAAGGAGTCATGACTGAACATGATACACTAGTTAACTCTGACCTCGAGAGAACCTGGACTCAAACATGTCTGTGTTAGACACTTTAGGCTATTATGTGATATATATATATATATATATATATATACATAGATAGGTTTCACTCACGCTCAATATCTTAGACTATATTATATATGTATTATATGAATATAGGTCTCATTCTTTCTAACACTTTGTCTCAGAATGGCAAACACACCACCCAATTCGTCACGCTCTCATCCGTATGGATCACGAAACCCAAGGGTAGATAGGAGGAACACTAGGTTGCCTCGAGCTGACCCATATCCCACTCATTTCACTTTGCCGGACTTACCCACTAGGCTATACCATCAGGAGCAACGACTTGATACTATGGTCATCGAACTTCAAGAAACAAACGAAAACTGGAGACTCACATCACTCGAACGTATCAATCAAGTCTCCGAAGATCACGAAAATACCGTCAACCACATGGACACCCTTGACAACCGTCTGGGTGAAACCATTGAAACTATGGAGGTTGTCCACAACCAAGTGATTGGAAACTGAAACGAAATCTTCGTCCTACAATCAAGGCTGAATCAGTGCAAAACACGTCTAAGGGAAACCAAGGACGCCCTCCAAATGGTTAGCAGACTTGCAGAATCTGTGGACCATCTCACAGCAATACTGCCACAACTCAATCTACATCAGGATTAGCTTAGGCTGAATCAGTACCCTATTATGTTTTAGTAGGACCTATGTAATTGACCGGATGTAACAATTCCTGGCACTTTTGTAAAACTTCTGAGTCTGTAACTTTTGAAACTTGTAACTCAAAATTGTCTGTAATCGTTTAACATTGTAATATCAATCGAAAATTTCTCTCAACTATCTTACATTGTTAATTTTCACTTTGTGATGTTGTATGTTACCACTTTAATATATGTACATCTATCGAATTATCATTCTGGTACAACTTCTCATGTGCCTCTTGTTTCTCTCTTGAAGAATCATGCCGCCAAAGAAGAAAAGTTACAGTGATGCCGAACTTGCTGTTGTCGTATCTCGAGCAGTGGCCGATGCTTTGGCTGCTCGGGATTCCCCTCGAAACTCTCGAAGTAATGACGAGACACCAGTCAATACCCCTGTTATCAAACCTTTCTCTTACAAGGATTTTCTTAGCTGCAAACCGCTCTACCTCAAAGGCACGGAAGGTGCTATTGGTCTAATCAGGTGGATTGAACGTAGGGATCTGTCTTCAACCTCTGCAACTGTACTGAGGATAACAAAGTCAAGTTTGCTTCCTACACCTTTCAGGAAGGTGCACTTACGTGGTGGAACTCCCACGCAAACTCTGTGGGCATTGAGATAGCAAACTAGCTTCCTTGGGCTGAAAGCTTAGGGAAAAATACTGTCCCGAAGAAGAACTGCACCATTTGGAGGAAGAATTTTGGCACTTGATAGTGCAGGGAACTGGCATTGCTGGATATACCACCAAATTCCAGCAATTCGCTTTGTTATTCCCGGGTTTGGTTGATCCGGAGGAGAAATGCATCAAGAGATACATCCGCGGCCTCCCGGAGAATATCCAGGGGAACGTCGCCTCGTCTAAACCAACCACTATTGAAAGTGCAATCCGGTTAGCTCATGAACTCATGGCAATGGTCGTCATCCGTGAGACACCACTCCCATCCTCCAGTGACAAACGCAAATCCTCTGAACACCACGACCAACCAAACAAGAAACCCAACGCCATCCAAGCTTACACCTCCAACACTGAACCCAAATGCGGGAATACTGGGAACAAACCTTATTGTTCCAAATGTAACCGCCACCATGAGGGTCAATGCAATACCCCTTGCAACAACTGCAGGAGGCATGGGCACTCGACCAAAGATTGCTGAGCTTCCAAATCCAAAAACAATACCTCCAAAAACAACAACCCGAGGCCGCCTAGAGCTTGCTTCGAATGTGGGAACACTGGGCACTTCAGGAATGAATGCCCGAAGCTGAAGAACAACAACAACAGCAACAACAACAACAATGCTAGAGGTAGAGGATTCGTACTCAACTCTGGGACGCCCGCGAAGACCCAAATGTGGTCTCGGGTATGTTCCTCCTCAACAACTTAATTGCTTCTATTCTATTTGATACTGGTGCTGATAGAAGCTTTATTTCTGATGAATTTTACCCATTGATTGACATCGCCCCTGTTGCTTTAGATGTTAAGTACACTATAGAACTAGCGAACGGTAAACTCAAAGAAACTGATAGTGTGATACCTAATTGCACTTTAAACCTAGCCAATGAAACCTTTTCAATCGATCTTATGCCCGTTGAAATTGGAAGTTTCAACGTCATCATAGGAATGGACTGGTTATCCAGACACCGAGCCGAAATCGTTTGTTACGATAAGATCGTTCGCATCCCTCTCGCCGCCGGGAGAACTTTGATCATACAGGGGGAGACCGGTAGGACGAGACTAAACATCATCTCTTGTTTGAAAACCCACAAATTTCTAAGAAAAGGGTATCCCGCAATCCTCGCACACATCATGGAGAAAAAGTCAGAGGAGAAGCGACTTGAGGATGTGCCCATCATTCGAGACTTTCTAGAAGTCTTTCCCGAAGAACTTCCTGGTCTGCCACCGCCAAGACAGGTCGAGTTCTCAATCGATCTAGTGCCAGGTGTTGCACCCGTGGCTCGAGCACCATACAGATTAGCCCCATCCGAACTTCAGGAGCTGTCCACCCAGTTACAGGAACTTCTGGATAGAGGATTCATTCGACCGAGTTCTTCACCTTGGGGAGCTCCGGTCTTATTCGTGAAAAAGAAAGACGGTTCTTTCTGAATGTGCATCGACTACGAGAGTTGAACAAATTGACTATCAAGAACCGATATCCACTCCCTCGCATCGATGACCTGTTTGACCAACTACAAGGTTTGAGTATTTATTCAAAGATCAATCTTCGATCAGGTTATCATCAACTACGAGTTCGCGACACCGATATCTCGAAAACTGCCTTCCGAACTCGTTACGGGCATTATGAATTTCAGGTGATGCCCTTCGGTTTAACAAACGCACCGGCTGTATTCATGGATCTTATGAATCGGGTGTGCAAACCTTACCTCAATAAGTTTGTCATTGTGTTGAGTCATATTAGTGTGTCTGTCAGTTGGTCTTGAGTCTGTAATAGCTTAGATTAGAAAATAGTTAATTTTCTATTTTGAGTGACACTTACTTAGTGTCGCATTCAGGCGACACTCAGTAAGTGTCGCACTAGGGTTATGATCTGCGACACTTAGCAAGTGTCGCAGAATCGTTCTGTTTGTATATAAAGAGCCATCACGGCTCATTGCAAAGGTTGGGCAAAACCTGAGCACAACTTGTCGACTAAACACACTGTAAACAAGCTAGTAAGCGTTTGATATTGCAATACAAATCATTATTACTCAATTCCTTATTGTTTCGGTTTGTGTTTCGTATTAGTTACTTCAATTGTGTGATTCCGCCACACAATTGGTTGATTAAGTCTGTTCTAGATCCAAGGTACAGGGACAACAAAGTGGTATCAGAGCCGTTGGGCTTTTTGTGACAGAATTGATCAAGATTAGAGTGTGTTTCGGTTGAGATTGGGAAGAAACTAGCTTATTTTCATTGATTAGAGAGTTTTTGGTCTTCAATTTCTTGTTATTAACGTGATTTTGCAGGTATTGTTCATCTGGGAAAGAGAATTTTCATTAGGATTTACGAAAATTTGATTTTTAGGGTTTTTGGGCTGCTGCTGCACGTTTCTGCGACACTCTACGCGACACTTCCAGCGACACTTCTAGCGACACTTAACTCAGTGTCGCCTCTAGGGTTCTGCAATATAACCTAGCGACACTTCTAGCGACACTTAACTCAGTGTCGCCTTAAGGATTTAGTGACACTCACTGTGACAGTAATTCCTATTTTGCTAGAGACACTTGTTAGCGACACTTCATTGCGACACTTACATCTAGTGTCGCCTGTTCTTTAAATTTTACGCTTTCTGCGACACTTGTCTCAGTGTCGCTTGTCAGACTGTGACACTTCCTTAGTGTCGCTTAAGAATTTTAAAATCAGTCATTCTTTTTAGTTTAATTTACAATGTCGATGCAAGCTTTTGCTCAAATGATTAAAACCAGTAATGAAGCTGGTAGTACAAATAAGGCTCCAATTTTTACAGCTAATACAAATTATGTTGAATGGAGACAAAATATTGAAGCTTTTATTTCTTATAATGAACCGGATATGATGATTCCTTTGCTTGAAAGGTATGAACATCCAAAGCAGGATGGGGTATTTGAGGGAATCGCTCCTCCCAAATCTATTCGGGCATTAAATGCAGATGAAAAGAAAGCTTGAGACATGGAAAGAAAAGTTCATTCAGCTCTTGTTATGAGCTTATCTTCTGAGGTTCTTAAAATGTTTAAACATCACGACATCGCATTTGACATGTGGAAAGCCCTTGAAAGACGATGTGGTGGTAGTAATAAATATAAGAAGAGTAGACTGGAGTTGATCAAACGACAATATGAATTGTTTGATATGTTAGAAAATGAGTCTCTTAATGGTTTGTTTGTTCGTTACTCACATCTTGTGAGTGAGCTTTCTGATGGTGGTGTGATTATGCAACCTGTAGACATTAACAAGAAATTGTTAAGTGCTCTACCTAAGAAATGGGATCATCAAGTGATGATGATGGAAGAAGACGAAGGTGTAATGTCTTTATCTCTAGATGATTTCATTGCTCAACTACAAGCATATGCACTAGATATGGAACGTAAAGAAACTAAATCTAGTGCCCATGTTCAGGATCCGAGCATCTATGGGAGTAAATTTTCTGCTTCCGGAGTTGCTCTTTTATCTGGAGGAGGTATGTCATCAACTATCAAAACGTCAACCGCTAATGGTGGTGGTGTTTCCAGTGGATCATATTCTTTTTCTGGTAGATCGCCTTCATCTTCCGGGGGATCCAAGGGTAATCCAGCTTCTCCAGCTACTGAGGAGAATGCTGCTGTGTTCCAAGCATTTATGAGTGCTTATGATAGTTTTCTATCAAAGAAAACTAGTTCCATTGATTTGACAGATGAGGATTTTGATCAAATCAATCCTGATGATCTTGAACGAATGGATATCAGATGGAATTTTGCTATGTTGACAAGGAGAACAAAGAGATATTTGCGAAAAACTAGAAGAAAGAACCTGGATGATGACAGTGATTCGGGTTTGGGTTTTGATAAGAGTAAGGTTAAATGTTACAAATGTCATAATCTGGGACATTTTGCAAGAGAGTGTGAGAAATCTAAACAACCTCCTTCTGGTTTTTCAAAGCCATCTGTCTCAAAGAAGTCAACTGCTAAGGATGCTGATAAGCTTGAGGATTCCTTAAATGAAGCTCTTCTCCTTTCTAATGATGAATTTTATAACTGGAGTGATACAGAGGAGAACATTCATAACACAGCTCTTATGGCAGAGATTACAGATGAGGTACCAATTGATGAACCTCTTTCTTGTGTTAGTTATATCAAATTAACTGGTAAAATTAACAGATATTCTGAGGATAATGCTCGCTTGTATTCTGATTTAGATAAACTTAGACAGGCGAACCAATTGCTAAAAGGAAATGAAAAGATTTTTGACAAAAAGATTAATGCTACTATGACTGAAAGAAAAGATCTAAAGGCTAAGATTTATTGTCAATAAGATGCTATTGACAGTTATCTTAAGAAAATTGTCGATTTACAAAAAGCTCTTGATGAATCTAAAACTAATATTATTGATCTTAATCGAAAACTTTCAAATTTTAGCACATCCTCCGTTGTTTTTGATGAGATCCTTCAAGTGCAAAGGATCAATACAAAAAGTAAGTCAGGGATAGGATACCAAGCGGTACCTCCCCCAGCTAACTATGAACCTATGCCATCGAAGGATGACATTAAAAACTTTGTGCCTTCAACTGACAAAGAAGGCAAGTCATCTGTTAAAGAACCGGTTATTTTGGTTTCATCTGAGAAGGGAGATAAACCCTTCTCCCAAAAGAAAGCAAAATCATTACCTGTACTTCCTACTATTGAGGAGGAAGTAATTGAAATTGAGGACATAACTGATGAGATTGATACAAAGGTTCGTATAATGGATGTAAAGCCTGAAAATTTTGTAATTACAAATGAACCGTGTAGTGAAATCCCTTCACTAAAGGTTAAATCTAAGGCTATTCCTAAGGTTAAGAAGGAACAAAATTTTGCTAATAACAATTCAGTTTCTTCTAAACCAATCAAAAATAATTCCAAAAGCAAATCAACATCTTTTTCACGTACCAATTCATCTTGCACATTTCAATGTGCCTGTTCAGTAAATAGAAATATCAAATCCTCATCAGATTTGCAACCTCACTTTCAATCGGTCATTGAGAGAAGATCCTGTTTCTACTGCAAAAAACAGGGTCATTTGATAAGTGTTTGTCCGTTGCTTTCTAGACAACGGTTTGGAAAGACAACGCCTAGAGCTTCCATTTACAGAAATTTTTCAAAACCTCAATCTAGGCACAATTCCTCACCTCCCAAACCTGTCAAGAAAACTGACAAGAAAGAGCCGGTTACACCTACTTGTAATCAGCAACTTCCTGTCAAAAAGCAAACATCCAAACCTGTTCAGGTTTGGAAAGTCAAAGAGTCCAAAGTAGACTCTTTCTCACCAAATAACCCATCAGTAGTAGTGCCCGAAATTTTAAAAAATCATGCACTCACTGATGTAGTTATTATGGATGATTCTGGTAGACCCAAGTCCATTAAGGCTTGGGTCTCACAATCAAACTAATCTTCTCTATTTTTTATGTGCCTACAGCCATCTGAAGAAATTATCAAGAGCAAATGGTATGTAGACAGTGGCTGTTCAAGGCATATGACCGGCAACATTTCTCTTCTCTCTGATGTTCAACCTGTAAAAGGGGGATATGTTGCATTTGCGGGTGATAAGGGTGGAGAAATTACTGGTAGGGGAACACTCACTAATGGATCAGTGAGTTTTGACAAGTGTGTGATAAAAAGTTCACGACTATGTTTACAGATACTGAGTGCCTAATACTCAAGCCAGGATATAAAGTGCCTGAGGAATGGGTGCTCATTCGAGCACCAAGGACAAAGGACACGTACATACTTGACATGAGTACTGTATCAACAACTACATCTGAACATACATGTTTGTTGTCCAAGGCTACTCCAAAGGATTCTCTTCTATGGCATAGGCGAATGGGACACATAAACTTTCGCAAGATGAACTATCTTGTAAAAAATGAGCTTGTTACTAGTGTGCCTAACCTCACATTCAGTTTGGATGATAACTGTGTTTCCTGTCTCAAAGGAAAACAACACAAGCAGTCCCATAAGTCGAAGAAGGTGAACTCCAATGCATCGCCCTTAGAATTATTACACATGGATCTATTTGGGCCGGTTAATAAGAGGAGTATGGGAGGCAGTACTTACTGCTTGGTAGTCACCGATGACTACTCTCGTTTTTCTTGGGTTTACTTCATTTCTACAAAAGATGAAGTCCCTGAGATCCTAATATATCTGTTTGACAAGTTAGAAAACTTGTGTGGAAAGAGGATCAAGAGGATTAGAAGTGACAATGGAACGGAATTCAAGAACAAAACAATTGAGATGTACTGTTTAAGGAAGGGTATTCATCATCAGTTCAGCTCTGCTTATACACCTCAACAGAATGGTGTCGCTGAACGTAAGAACAGGACTCTCATTGAAGCGGCGCGCACTATGTTATCCGACTCTAAGCTTCCAATCACTTTTTGGGCAGAGGCGGTAAATACCGCATGTTTTGTCTTAAACAGGGTTTTGACGGTTAAAAAGGAAAACAAAACATGCTATGAGCTGTTTAACAACTGTAAACCAAACTTACAATTTCTGGAGCCCTTTGGATGTCCTTGCACCATTATGTCTCGAACTCAAAAGGACAAGTTTGGTGAAAAATCAATGGATGGAATATTCTTGGGATGTTCTGTGAATTCTCCTAACAAGAGAGTTTACAATTTATCTACAAAGCGTATTGAGGAGCATTATGAGGTCAAGTGTTTACGCTATACAGCTCCTCCTGAAGGAAAAGGACCAGAAAATCTGTTTCAGTACGATAGTTTCTTTGACTCATTCAATATTCCAACACCTGAGAATGTTGATGATGAAGAAACTATTGTCACTCTTCTACATGGTTTGGACATTAATGTAGATCACACTCCAACTGCATCATCTGTCCAACCTAACACATCTTCCACCTCAGCATCAACACCATCAGTTGATGCATCCATTCCAACAACAGATTCTCCATCTCCTCAACCGTTAAATATGGCTAGTCCCTCAGAAGACAATGTTGAAGCCAACGATCCTCCATCTGAGTCAAATGCTACTGAAGGAGATTTTGATAATTTGGAATTAGTTATTGTGCCTAACCCAATTCCACAGACTCGGATTCATAAAACTCACCCCACTGATAATATCAATGGTGAGTTAAGTAAAGGTGTTCAAACTAGACATCAATTGGCTGTGACCGTCATGTCTGCTTCAACCTCTGAAGTACTTCCTACAGCCTCCTTGGAATGTCTTGTCACTGAGATAGAAGAATGTTTTCTATCTCAAGTTGAACCAAAGAAAACAGCTGATGCATTAAAGGACCCACATTGGGTCGAAGCGATGCAAGAAGAACTGCATCAATTTGAGAAGCTGAAAGTTTGGGAATTAGTCCCTCTTCCTAAGGGTGTCCATGCAATTGGAACTCGTTGGGTGTATCGTGTGAAGAAGGATGATCGCGGTGTTGTGGTCCGGAATAAGGCTCGATTAGTAGTTCAAGGATTTACACAAATTGAAGGATTAGACTACGATGAAGTATTCGCCCCTGTTGCTAGACTGGAATCTATTCGTATATTTTTGGCTTATGCTTCATTTAAAGGTATTCGGGTTTTTCAACTAGACGTAAAGAGTGCATTTCTTTATGGACAAGTTGTGGAGGAAGTCTATGTCAGGCAACCTCCTGGATTTGAAGACTCGGTACATCCAGATTATGTCTGCAAGTTAGACAAGGCTTTGTATGGTCTTCATCAAGCACCAAGAGCATGGTACGAGAGGCTGTCTACACATCTACTCAAGCATGGATTCTCAAGAGGACAGATTGACAGCACTCTTTTTACAAAAAGGTCCAAAAACGATTTGTTACTTGTGCAGGTATATGTAGATGACATCATCTTTGGCTCTACAAGTAATGCTCTCTGCAAGGAATTTGAGCAACTTATGAAGTATGAGTTTGAGATGAGTGCAATGGGAGAACTTACATTCTTTTTAGGTGTCCAAGTTGAACAATCTGACAAAAGCATTTATATCCATCAGTCAAAATATGTCAATGACTTGTTGACTAGGTACAATTTGCATGATTGTAAGACTTATGGCACCCCCATTGAGGTATCTCACAAACTTGGACCAGCTGAGGAAGATGATGATTGTAATGAGAAGGACTATCGTTCAATGATAGGTTCTCTTATGTATCTTACTGCTTCAAGACCAGACATTGTTTTTGCTGTCTCTTTGTGTTCCAGGTACCAAGCTCACCCGAAGGTTTCTCATATGAAGGCAGTTCAGCGGATTTTTGGGTATCTCAAATATAGACCCACTCTAGGTCTATGGTACTCAAATGAAGACGACTTCACTCTGACTGCTTATTCAGATTCAGATTATGGCGGATGCAACAAGGATAAGAAGTCCACATCTGGTGGATGTCAGTTTCTTGGACCGCGCTTAGTGTCATGGCAGTGTAAAAAGCAGACAACCGTTTCAACCTCCGCAGCCGAGGCTGAATATATTGCTGCTGCCAGCTGTTGTTCACAAGTTCTGTGGATTCAGCATCAACTTCGCGATTATGGTTTCATCTTAACTCTTACTCCTATACATATAGATAACACTGCAGCCATATCTATCACACGCAATCCCGTACAACACTCTAAAACAAAACATATAGAGATTAGATTTCACTTTATACGGGATTGCTATGAGAAACACCTTATTGACCTTATCCAAATAGAAACACTTAAGCAAAAGGCTGACTTGTTTACTAAGGCCTTTTCCCGCTCTCGTCTTGATGAATTAGTTTCTATGCTTGGCTTACGATTTTTTAAATCGTTACAGTGACATTGATTTTACATAAAAAAAAAATTTGCAAGAGCCACACTTTATACTTCTTAGTATTAAAGTACTGCATTATTGCTACATCTATAAAAAGACGTTGGGTTGTGTCTGTAAACAACTTGGGATATGATAGTACATTAAGCATCATTCACGAAATGCAAATGTTAAATGTTATCTCTGATGTATCAGTAGGTTTAGTAATGTATTTCTCATAAATTTCTTAACATACAGCTTCATCATATGATATGTTCATAGGCAACTCTCTATTTGTTCTCAGAGATATTAAAAAGTAATTCCAACTACTTGTTCATTTTATGTAGTAAACATCATATGACGTACGACGATGTGTCTTAATTCCTATATTTAATATGGACAATTTTTATATTCTGAAATTTTATATCCACTTATTTGGGGGATATAGTATTGGTTTCCTCTGTTGTACGTTGGTACAGACCTGGTCTCTGGTACTATATCTTAAAAATTAAACAGCTGTGAGTTAATCAGACTTGCAAAATCTTAGAGTTTCAAATAAAAATACATACTTAAGTCAAGTTAAGTCGCTTTGTTGTACGGAAGTACAGACCTGTCACCAATGACTTGACGAAAATTGATTTTGTTTAAACCTGAATCAAGATAAGTCGCTCTGTTGTACGTAAGTACAGACCTGTCACCAATGTCTTGATTCTTAAAAATAAGTTTCATATAATTTTTCTTAATATAAAGATTAACCATATGTAGATGTTAGGGGTATGTCATATGTGTGAACTGCAAAAGATTGAACATATTAACAATAAAAGGTTATCTCTGATGAATGAAGGTTAGTTGTTTAAGCGGATAATGATATGAACAATTGTCTTGAACTGTGTGTCATTAAATTTATTTTAAATATCTTATGTAAATTTAAAGAGGACAAGTATACTGATAATTGGAATAACAGCAAACATATGTAAAGTAATGTATGATGACTTAATATGATCCCTAACCAGACCCAAAACAACCCCGTCACCAAAAATAGTGTACCTGTTTTGAATTCTTAGTTAAGTTATACTTATTCTAATATTTTTGTCTTACTTTAAGTCAAATGTCACCAAATAGCCAAAACCGACTCGCGAAAGAATTTGAAAATTTTTAGAAATTTTCTCAAAATTTTGACTCTGTGACACTCACTAAGTGTCGCATAGAGTGTCGCCTGTGAGTGTCGCCTATAGTGTGGAGTATATAAACGCCTCCCTGCGGCATTTATTCTCACATTTACTTAGCGACACTCACTCAAAACCTGCGACACTCGCTCTCGATCTAGCGACACTCGCTCTGTCACACGATTGCCTGCTATTTTCGTATCCTTCTTTGATTTCTTTCTTAGATTCCTGTTCTACTAGATTATACGCATTAAAAGGTACAAGTTTTTCTTTGTATCATTACGTTTTTAGTTCGTTTTAATCTAGGGCTCATATGTTTAATTTAGGTTTTTGAAGAAACTGAAATTTCGGCTAAATACATGTTAAATAGATGTTTCTATTACGTTCGTTATAGTCGATATACATATATAGGTCAAGTTTTTCACCTAATTCGATCTAGATTTGAAGTTTGTGTAAATTTTGAATTCTGGGTTTATGGTTTCTGGGTCCATGTTCATCTTTGCGACACTCGTAGCGACACTCACCTTGAGTGTCGCATCATGGTAATTTGAACCCTAACTGCGGCACTCAACTTGAGTGTCGCCTCTTGCTATGCGTCACTTGATTAAGTGCCGCACTGTCTATTGCGACACTTACCTTAAGTTTCGCCTTTAAAGGAACAACAAGCTGATGCGTCACTTACTTAAGTGCCGCCATGTCTCTTGCGACACTTACTTAAGTGTCGCCTACAGTTCATCTTAAGTGTCGCCTTTCTATTTGCAATACTGCGACACTTACCTTAAGTGTCTCTTAGTGAATTTTTGTGCTTCTGAGCGACACTCCTCCAAGTGTCGCTACTTTCTTTAGCGACACTACTTAAGTGTCGCCTAAAGGTAATTTTGAAAGAAAAGTTTATATTTTATGTGTTCTAACGGTATAACTTTTCTTTGTGTATTATCTCTGTCTTATTTTTGATCAGATGGCAAACTTAGCTATTTACGCTCGCCGCACACAGCCACGACATAATGTGGTGGCTTTTCTAGATGATACGCACACCAACTCAATTCCGTTTCATCCGATGATCCAGTTTCTACGTCGCTCGAGGATTCACCATGCTATAACAGCTTCGTGTCTAATCTACCTGAATCAGATCGAGGAATTTTATGCGAATGCTGTGATTAACACAGAAGGAGATTATCGAAGGATTTTATCAACTGTTTTCGGCCATCGTATTGAGATTACGGAGGATACGATACGAGAAGTTCTGGGTTTTGATGACAATTCTGAGTTTCCAACTCAGTTTGAGAATAGTTTTATCGCTGGAGGTCTTCAGCGTATGGGCTATCCGGCGATTCCTCCAGACCAATATAGGAAACAGCATTTGAGCAGAGTCTGGAGGTACTTGGCATATATTATCATTGTGTGCCTCTCGCCAAGGAAGGCTGGATTTGATGGGATGAGCTACGGGACAATCTCCCTGATGCTGGGATTGGTTTACAACAAACCTTTCAACTACTCTAGTTATATCTTTGGGCATCTAGTGGATAATCTACGAGCCGGCGATCACATGTGGTTTATGTATCCACGGTTTTTGCAGCTGATCCTGAATTCCCTGAATCTAGGGATTCAGCCTGACCCAAGGTCGATTCTGACCTTGACTCCAATGCTGGTCAGGGTATTTGGGGATTGTGCAACACCCCCAAAGGGTCAGGCAGTTCTGCCTGATGTTCCGTTATTCGGCCACGTGATTGATGAACAATATGTGGCTCCGCCGGATAATGGATTTCTTGATGTTGCCGCTCCACCACCGCAAGTTGATGAAGCGGTTTTGGAAGAAGTTCTGGTCGATATTGAAAATTTTCCAACTTCTACACCTGCTGCTGCTGCTACAACTTCCGCTGCTGATAAGGGCAAGCGGGTTCGAGATTCTTCTGACACAGAATCTGATGACGTTCCTCTACAGCGTCGTCAACGAACCTCGACTCCTGCTTCTGATGATATTCAGCCCCAGCCGGAATTTTTGAAGAAATTGATGGAAGATATGGCGCAAATGAACCAGATGCTTCACGATCAACAAGCTCTTATACAGGTTCAAGCGTCAAGACTTTTGGAGCTAGAGGCCACGGCTGCTCGTGTACCGGAACTTGAGCGTCGTGTGTTAGAATTAGAAACTATGGCTGTGGTTCCGGGGGAGTTAGAACCGGAAACCACAGGCCAAGAAAATGTAAATGTAATTAATGATTCTGATGTTAATGAAAATATCAGTTTGGATTACTTTGCGTCTTCTTCTCACGTTCCTGGTCAACCAATGCCATTAAATGTTGATTACTCACATGCAAATCTAGAATATCTACAAAATCTAGTATTTGGGGCATCTACTGAGGATAGAGGTCCGAGTATATTTGATGATGAAGTGGAATTTGAACCTGATGTAGTCTCTGATGAAGATGTGTTCGAAGAAAATCCATATGAGGAGGTAGAATCAGATGATGATACTGTTCCTGCTGCTTCTCCTGCAGCCTCTGCCGAACCTTCTTCGCATTCTCCTAGTACCTCAACGTCCACCGCTCAACCTAAAAGGTATCCAGAATGGATTTTGCCTCCAACGCCTGAGCTAAAAAGATGTCGAGCATATTATGTTCGCGGTGATTTATCTGGGCTGATAAAGTCTCGGAAGTTTGATGCTAATTTCAGATTGTTTGTCATCAAAAGGCAAGATGGCATTCAATATTTTAAGGCAAGGCTAGATCATTTTACTACATTACCGAAGGTTGATCTAAATCGACTAGCTCAGTTGAATATGATCAATCCCACTGACAATCGCGAAGCTGAATTCTTTCAGAACATCCTGCGTCGAGAAATCAACTCAAAGAAATTTAAGTGGATTCGACCAGTGATGGGGATTCGATTCTCTAAAAAAAAGAAGCTGGACCCAAGGACGCGCCAACCCATATATGGTTATCATTATCCTCCAACCAAGAATCTTACCCAAGTGCCATTTGAAAAGTTACCATTTAATGTGCTGGGAAATTTTAGGTTCTGGTGGTATGACACGGTTACTGGAGAGGCGGTTATTGAATATTTTTCTCAAAAGGGACCGGGACGTGATGCTAAAGAATGGAAACATGTTACTGGCTACACTCTTAGAGTTTTTGATCCTCTTAGCCTGATTAACATGTCAAAAGATGATCTTCAAGCTCTTCACAGTAATAGATTGCAATTTGATATGATTGATCAAGAAGATGCTGTGAGATTTCAAAGAGTTGTGGATCTCTGCGTAGCTAAGGGAATTCATGCAGGTGGGAATCTCCCTGCAGACTGGATTTGATATTGAAGATTTTGAAGACCAAGCTGAAGACACGGGGGAGTTTGTTGAGTCATATTAGTGTGTCTGTCAGTTGGTCTTGAGTCTGTAATAGCTTAGATTAGAAAATAGTTAATTTTCTATTTTGAGTGACACTTACTTAGTGTCGCATTCAGGCGACACTCAGTAAGTGTCGCACTAGGGTTATGATCTGCGACACTTAGCAAGTGTCGCAGAATCGTTCTGTTTGTATATAAAGAGCCATCACGGCTCATTGCAAAGGTTGGACAAAACCTGAGCACAACTTGTCGACTAAACACACTGTAAACAAGCTAGTAAGCGTTTGATATTGCAATACAAATCATTATTACTCAATTCCTTATTGTTTCGGTTTGTGTTTCGTATTAGTTACTTCAATTGTGTGATTCCGCCACACAATTGGTTGATTAAGTCTGTTCTAGATCCAAGGTACAGGGACAACACATTGTATTCATCGACGACATTCTCATATACTCGCGAAACGAACAAGAACATGCACAACACTTCAAACCGTCCTAGAACTACTCAGACACGAGGAGTTATATGCCAAATTCTCTAAGTGTGAGTTTTGGATACAATTTGTTCCATTCCTTGGACATGTTGTTAGTAGTCAAGGAATCCATGTCGATCCATCAAAAATCGAGGCTATCAAGTGCTGGCAAGCACCAACATCTCCAACCGAAGTATTCCAATTCTTGGGTCTTGCTGGGTACTATCGGTGATTCATTAAAATTTATCGAAAATAGCCCAACCACTCACAACCCTGACTCAGAAAGACAAAAAGTTCGATTGGACTGATAAACAAGAGTCAGCATTTCAACTTCTGAAACAAAAGCTTTGCAGTGCTCCTATTCTATCATTACCCGAAGGCATAGATGACTTCGTGGTATACTGCGATGCTTCCCACCAAGTTCTCGGTTGCGTGCTAATGCAACGAGACAAGGTCATTGCTTAAGCCTCGCGACAACTCAAAATCCACAAAAAGAACTACACTACTCATGATCTCGAATTCAGGGCTGTCATCTTTGCTCTCAAAATATGGAGACATTACCTCTACGGCACTAGGTGCACAATCTTCACCGACCACAAAAGTCTCCAACACGTCTTCGATCAAAAGGATCTCAACATGAGACAACGTCGATGGGTCGAGTTATTCACCGACTAGGATTGTTAGATCAAATACCATCCGGGTAAGTCAAATGTTGTTGTCGATGCCCTCAGTCGAAAAGAACGAACGAAACCACTTCGAGTCCGAGCCCTCAGTATGACCATTCACAATGATCTAAACATTAAGATTCTCACTGCTCAACTCGAAGCTCTGAAACCCGTTAACATCAAAAACGAAGCCTTACGAGGCATGGATAAACAATTTGAAATCAAACCTAACGGAGTTAGGTACCTCTCTAACCGAATCTGGTTGCCTAGTTTTGGGAACCTGCGAGACTTGGTGATGGATGAAGCTCACAAGTCTAAATACTCTATCCACCCGGGATCCAACAAAATGTATCACAGCATCAAAGAATTCTATTGGTGGCCGAACATGAAAGCTGAAATCGCCACATACGTCAGCAGGTGCCTTACTTGCTCAAAAGTCAAAGCCGAATATCAAAAACCTTCTGGTTTACTCCAACAGCCCAACATTACTGAATGGAAATGGGAACAAATTGCCATGGATTTCATAACCAAACTACCAAAGTCAATGAGTGGATGCGATACCATTTGGGTGATCGTTGATCATCTCACAAAATCTGCTCACTTCTTGGCAATCAAAGAAACCAACAAAATGGAACGCATCACACGAATCTACATCAAAGAGGTTGTTTCTCGACACGGTGTTCCAATCTCGATTATCTCAGATAGGGATAGTCGTTTCACATCTCACTTTTGGCAGTCACTTCAAAAATCATTGGGTACCCGTCTTGATATGAGTACCGCATACTACCCTCAAACCGACGGCCAAAGTGAACGAACAATTCAAACACTGGAAGACATGCTACGAGCTTGCGTAGTTGACTTTGGTGTAAACTGGGAAACACATTGACGCGCCACCAACCGTCACGCATCATCAATGCGATCGTATGGCAGCACGTTGGTGTAAGTTTTAAAATTTATATTTTGCTGGGCTCAAACTATGCTAGCTACCTACCTTGTGGGTAAGGTGGCAAGTATAACTCGAGTGTCGTCCAAAATCGGAACGAATTGAGTTGAATTGGAACCTACCAAAGATAACTTGACAATAGGATGGGTTTAGATACAAGGTAGGTATGGGTTTGGTTTTATCTAATCTAATCTAAAGACAAGAATTAAAATGCAGGAAAGTAAACGAGAATATAAGCAGCAGGTAGAGAGTGATTGCTGAAACTTCGACGATATAGGTTTTCGGGATGATATTTTATTGATGATAGGTGATTACTTTAGCTAAGAATCTTCTAAACAGTCGGTGTAAACTCTAAGACCCTACGTCTAGGTGTAACCCTAAAACATATGTCACTAAATCATAGGCTGTCCTGATTCTGATCAGATGGGACTGTCTTCAGACCCACCTCACCGTCTCTTTCGGAGACCAAGCAACTCTCTAAATGGAGTTAAGGAATAAGGCGATAGTCCACAACACTGAATTTTCTTAACACCTATGTTTATCTATATTTAACAGAGTAATACTGGTTGTATGCTGAATAAGTTAAACTATCGGTTAAGTAGAGCTTAAGGGTTTTAAGCATCTAGGAACACAGCCGGCATCCTTTCTTTCATTTCCTAACTCATATTTTATCTGTTTTAGTTCTAATACTTTCGTCATGGATTAGACCCTCCTTTGCCATCGGTAGTTCATCCCTAGGCATGCGTACAGTGTATAGTGTCCTTATTTTCCACAGTACTCTAACCCTAGGTATATCTACGGTGTTTTAAAGACCTAATGTATCTTTACACAGCTTTATAACCAGAGGTAGTTTAACGGTGTACTATAGCATTTCCACGGCTTAACAAGACCTAGACCCGTGTTAGGAAGGGTTGCTTCCAGGTAATCCACAGTGAGATAAACCATCGGCATTTCCTTGGCTTCCACGTATTTGTACTCTACCAGTGGTATTTCCAACGCTATACCAAGTATGCAGCCGTGTTACGGCAATCCCACAATTTCATACAAACAGGAGATAACTGTGTATTCATAGTTAGGGTTGATCAGATCCTATCCTAAGGCAACAATCACGTGAGAGACCAGAAAGGGTGATTAATTAAGTCTACATCCAGGATAAGTCTAAACATGTATGCAGCATAACAACTACCAATCATATATAAGACATATTAATTAAACATCATTCCTAATCCTAACATCTACATTCCAAGAATCTCATATTAATCTAGCTAATCAGCATGACTATAATCATAAATCGTATTGAAATAATATGCAAAGTAAACATTATAACAGTAAGAGAGTAAGATAATATCACCGGATTAGAAGAGTAATATTGAGGATTACAACAGTCTGACTTGAATAACCTTGCTACAGCTTGATTACCTAATTACAACTTTCCTCTAGCTCTAACCGCTAACTTATATCTCTCTAGTTTCTCTAGAGAGAGAAACTAGAGAGAAGAACTAACTATATTAACTACAAGAACAATTCTCCTCTAACTCCTAAGAGTAGTGCTAGAGAGAGAAAGAAGAGAGAGAGAGAAGATTTGTGAATGATAGGTGTGTTTTGAAATGTGAAATGAAGCTTGGTATTTATAGGAGAAGGGTGAAAGCCTTGGTACAAGTCTTGAAGCATTGAATACAAGCATCAAAGCAACATACGGGGCAAGCGGACCAGGGGGGTCAAACAGCACCCATCAAGGCAAACACCCCCGTATACGGCACCCTAAGGGTCGTATACGGTACCTAGGGTACCGTATACGTTACCTAGGTGCCCAGGGGGGTTGGTGCTTGGTTTGGCCTCCGCTGATTTCTCGCTTGCTTGGTTCGTCCGTATCTTCTTCGTTTGGAGTCCGTTTTGCTTGATTCTTACGCCGTTGGCTTCGTTTCTCTGTTACGCTTCTAATGACACTAAGTTTTCCAAATTTGGAGGTCTTTGACTTTTGCGTGTTCCAGATGACGATCGGCGGGCTTCTAGACTGCACATCTTCTTCATTCTTTACCCGTTTCTCTTGATTCTTTCACCTCCAATCTTGGATTTTCCTATTGAATCATAAAATATGCATTAAGATCTAACTTGATAGGATAATCAAGAATGGAATTTTTAAGGTGATTGTTTTTTGCCTCGGTTTACGTGTAAGTTGGATGATTTAGCTGATTTTTGTAGCAACGCTCGTATTTAGACTACCTTGGTGATTTTTGATGATAAATGATTGTTTTGAAATGTTTTCACCAGAGAATAGTCCAAAAAGTGCGGAAATAAGTACTTAAAAACATGACTTTTTGAGTCACATCAAGTATCCCACACTTAAGCGTTGCTTGTCCTCAAGCAACACTCAGTTGTGTCCCGTGAAAACATTTTATAGTTTTTAGGTGAGTTAGAGCACTCCCAAAAAGTTACCACTTTGTCATATGGGAAAATTATTTAGAAAACATAAGGAAAGCTAAGATGATCCTTTCAGAAATAAGTATTGACTTTCCCAGGCATACTTTCCAAATCTCGTGATCTTGGAGTATACATGACTAGGCGATCTCACTAAAGGTGGTCACTCAATTCACTCAAAGTGTATCGGGTTTCCTATCAATCTAGCATAATCGAAATCGCTCAAATAGCCAGTCATGCAGCACTCATCATCATAAGCTTGGTCGAGAATCGGATCTTTACCACTTAGGAAGAGGACGACGCTAATTATCCCAAGATATTCAAGTGGGTTGTAATGTTTGTGAGGGTTAAGGGGTATGGATAGTGGTGATCATTGGTTTAAGGGGGTTGCTTATCTTAGGCATTCTAAGAATCATGAAAAACTTATTGTAGCATGGAGAAGGTAGCTACTCTTATTTCATCGGATCTTTCTTTGAAAGATTGATACTTTGAAGCACTTAGCTTTATTTTATTTTCTTTTCTTTTCTTTATTTTTCTGCTTTTTTTATTTTCTTTTCTTTCTTCAGAACTTCTTTGCCAGAGAACTTCCAAGGATATTTTTGCTTTTCTTTCGGAAATCTCTACTTTCTTATCACGGACTTCTTCGAGTCTTTTCTTCTGGTTTTCTAATTTTGGTGAACACGGAGGAGTAGATCAATTCAGAAGGAGATTCTTCAAGATGTTTTTTTTCATAACCTTAGAAATTCCAAGATAAGTTGTTGGGAATTTGGGAAGAGTGGTTAAAGATGTAGGGTTTTGAAGAAACGAAAGGTTTAGGCTCAACAGGGTTTTCTAGGGGGATCATCGATACTAAAAATGAGTATCGGAAGGGTTTTGGGCTTGAAAAGGTATGTAAGAATGGGTTAAATCCTAAGGAATGTCGAGATCATCTAATTGCACCTATACCGCGTACGGTACTCTCCAATGTGGTCTCGAAGCGTATGTCAAGAACAAGTTCTAATTTAGAGATACTAGCATCGGCACACACAAGAAATGAACAATGTAGCATTTAAAATGAATGCTTTTAAGGCTCAAAACCTCACTGCAAATTAGGGTTTGTATGTACCTAGCCATGCTCCTTAGATTGTTAATACTTATTTAAGAAATTTCTTCCTTAATTTCCCTAATATTCCTGAATAACTAACTCATATTAGAAATGGTTCCTCTTTGAAAGGTATTCTAACTCAAAAATAGTAGAGCTAATCGGATGATTTTGCTCATACTTTATTATTTTTGTTTAAAAAGTTTTGAAAATTTTGAAAATTTTGAGGAACATTTTCTGAGTGAAGCTATTCGGGCATTAAAATCAGTAAATATCTAATTCAAGGTATTCTATACCTACTATCCCACACTTAGAGAAACATTGTCCTTAATGTTCTCATTAGTTGAGATTGTATTGCAAGTACAATCCCACACTTAGAGTTTGAACATATAGAAAATGTTTCTCAAGTGTTTTTTTTTGGCTGGAATTCCACACTTAGTGATAAGTTTAGGATAGAGTATAGATTACTTTGCATTCCTAAGCTAACAGAATGAATCAATTTATGAAAACGAAGTGAAAGGTAAGAAACTCCCCATATGACAATTTTAACGTTTAGAGGCAAAAGCTGATTCAGCTTCGCATGTCCTTTTCTGGTGCTCAGCGCTTCCCATTCATGCTTAGCTAAGAGTCGATCCATAATGTAAGTGGAAATGAATTTCACACTTTTGTGATTTTAAGATTTGGAGACGATTCTTGCTAAGATGTCATGTAGTGTGGGTTGAAATCCCACACTTAGATCTTTGAAGAGTTTGCGGTGCATGCGCAAGTTTCAGAAGAAGATAGACCAAAGCTCCTCTCCCGAGATGTGTGTAAGTTCCGCGGTCCGCAGTTGTGAATTCCTTGGTTGTCTGCCTTTTGACTCCACGGTTCCTTTTCTTGAAAGCTCGTCATCTCATGTGGGTTCATTTCTCATTCATCACACATTCAATCACTTATTCTAAAAATAAAGAAACAAACATAATAAGTAACTACGATAAACATAACAATAAAGCTCAGCCATATTGGTCGAGAAATATCCCAAAAGTTAAACCAAGTGCAAGATAGAGATCACTGTAATCAATACAATACGAAAGTCGGTGATATGAAACATAAATCATAACATAATTAGACTAGAATGGAGGAGGTCCTGCGACTGACTGTTGTCCGCTGGATACTCTCTGCTCATCTAGAGGGAGTAATCCCTTCTGAATCAAGATCTGTCTGAGAGTCATCGCTGGAAGTGACATCACATCATCATAACCAAGTGCGAGCATGTCCTCTATGGTAATACCTGCCGTCTGTAACATATCCAGGTAAAGCTGCCTGAAAGTGCTTTCAGTAGGAACCTGTCCTGAAAAGAGGGGGCCCAAATCCAAGTAAGGGCCGATGCTCCCAGTGAATAATGCATCGGTACCAATGTAGAGAAAATCTGGTCTATATGATGTGCTAGCCTCTGGCTGCTGGTCATGAGTCGGAGGGGGTACAGTAGGATGAGGAAATGATGCCTACTGATGGGCCGGTGATGGTACATGAACTGAGTAGACCCTAGATGTACCAGATGTAGATCTATGACTGGGTAGTGGTGCGGAGTATGTGGTAGGTGTACAAGGGCGTCTATATGGATGTAGTGGCTGAGTGGAGGTATGTGGTTGTGATGGAGGGAATGTAGTGTATGGGCGAGTGGTAGTATATTGGTGAGTGGTGGTATGGATTGTGGGTGGTGGTGGTCGTGGTCCACATCTATATAGGAAGTGATCAGGCTCAGGGGTACCATGTCTCCTAGCTATCATAACCTGTTGATCACGGAGATCCTGTAAAGCATGTAATAGATAATACTGAGTAAGAGGAGTGACCAGATCTGAATGATGAACAACAGCCTGAGTGGGTTGTGATGGTGTCTCTGCTCCTCGTGCTGGCTCAGGAATCTCTGCTGCTACTGGCATCTGTGGCTGGGGACCAACATCTCTATCCTCTGTAGTCTCGCACCTCTTGGTCATGAAGCATCCAGGAATGGGCTGCCGAGTCGGATACCACAAGCACTGTCTGTCAGGCCCCTCTTCAATCATCCTGATCAGTTTGCAGTACTCGAGATCGAACGGCTGCGAACTAGCGTGATGGGTGTAATCCTCACGGTGGCGGTCAGTGAGAACTCCCATGCCAACTAACAATCTCGTGATAATGGCTCCCATGAATACATGGCGTCTATCCTCTCTCTTCTCCTTCCACAATCTATCCGCGGTGATGTATGCGACATTCAGGTTTTGCTTCCTTATGATCGCATCCATGAACTTGAGATCTTCTGATGTAGCAGGTCCCGCATCTCTCTTCCCAAAGATAGTACAACACAGCAGCTTGTGAAGAGTATGATGAGCTGGTCGGGTCATGAGTGAAGCTTTCACTCCACTCCTGAAATTTATCCCCGTCAAATCCCTCCATATCTCCATATGATCCCGTGACGGTAGACTGGAGATAGACTGGAAACTGCTGGTGAACCAATCAGAACTGGCCTGTAATCATGTGTAAAGGCCAAGGTATACCCCGAAATCTCCCACTGTCATACGATACTTCTTTCCACGATACCGAAAAGTGATCTTCTTATCAATGATCTCCAACCTCTCTCGGAACTCGTATGTAATCATAAACTCAGTGACGACCTCACGGTATATAACCTCATCAATGGAGAAGAGATGGAAAAATGCAGCATGTTCCTCGCCATCTGTATCATACTTAATCAAATCTTCCAATTCATCCCTAATACCTAAGCGTCTCATATCCGACCAAATGATAACTCTATTTGACCCTAAGTATCGTCCCATCCATTTCTCAATTTCGTCCATATTCTTGGGGGATGAAGCAAGCTTCCTCAACGAAGGGTTTGATAGTTCCATCTGTTGACAAGAAAATGAGATGCATAAATCATAACAAATTGCTAAATACATTTCCAAATTTTAAACAAAAATTGGAAGTGTAGGCTTTAATATGAATAAATCCGCAATTTATTTTAAACTAAACCTAGGCCTAACCAAACCACAATCCACAATCTTTCACAACTATTAGTGTTTTAACCTATTCCAAGGGTATTAAAGTAATAACAATACTAGCATTTAATCTAAGTGAACTCGTCATTTTAAACAACTAGCAACTATTCTTACTTTCATTCACGGGAACTTAGTCTAAGTGAGCATGAGGTTTGTAAAAACCATGTAATTTCCTCAAATATATCAAGTAAGCCAATAAAAGAGCATAAATGCAAATAGCATACGGTTAAAGACACATGTTAACTTAACAATTTTGCAAGATTTTGAAGATTTTAATGAATGACGGTAGCTTATGTGTGATGGTCATATTAAAGGGGTTAGTGCAGGGGAATGTATCCAACTTGTGCACGAAGTCAATTGTATGTACCCAACTTTTTATTAGTCTATTGTGTGTATCAGTCTTTAACATTGGTCTATTGTGTGTATCGGACTGACGTGACACCCATTTTTGATGATGTGTCAACAACGTGTCAAATGACGTGGCAAATTATACGTTTGACACGTTATCAAATTAGCCATTGGATACACACAATAGACCAAAGTTAAAGATTGACACACACAATAGACCAAAAATAAGTTAGGTACATACAATAGACTTCGTGCAGAAGTTGGATGCATTCCCCTGCACTAATCCCTATTAAAAATATTCAACACTTTATTAATTAAGTTGGTGAATACTTAAAATAATCAAGGACCAAAAGCTAACTAAGGATTTATTGAAAATTTAAGAAACTTGTCATGATTTAATTAACTCAAGCAATATTTTAAAATTAAAGATTTAAAAATAAAGTATGTTACTTGGTAAATTTTAATCACAACATGCCTACTTTAACTTTTGATATTCCTAATGATCATTCAAAATGAACTAGCAATCATGTAATCATGTTTATCAAGTCATAATAAGCATGAATTAATCAAAACAAGTCAAAACAAGCTACTAGTTATCAAAAATCAACAAATCAAGAAAGTTTGACCACTAAAGTCAAAATAAAGTCAACACTTGAAGATCAAAGTCATAAATTATCAAGTAATCTACTCAATCAAGCATAGAATCATGTTAAGCAACTATGCAAGAACACTTGTGAACCATAAAACACAAGCTCTCACCATGTAATTCATAGATCAAGAGTTGAAACCCTAACTTTGTAAAAGTTAATGAAATTTAAAGATTTGAGTTAGGAATTACCTTGCAAGTGATGAAATGATGTTATGTATGCAAGAGAGATGATAAAATGAAGAATTTGAAGCTTTGAATCATCAAAAATAGTGGAAAAATTAGGGTTTGGTGATGGGGGGGATGGGGCCGACGGTTTGGGGAAGAAGGGGAGAGAAAATTAACCAAATTTGACTTTTTGTTTGATAATGAGTCCCTTCCTCTTGGTTTAAATACGTTTTGATTTAAAACGCGAAAGATACGATACGTACGATTGGTTTTCAAATGGTTTCAAGATTTTTAATAAAGTAACCAAAGTAAATACGAAACTTTATAAGAAATTTTCACGAATTAAAATTGTGATTTAAATTGCACGCGGAAAGTTCTTTGCGTTTAAACAAAACGAGTTTTATTTTAAAACGAAACAATATTTTTGTGTACTTTAAACTTTTAAAACAATTCATAATCGATTTACCAAAATTTTAAAATTTAAAACTTCGTTAAATTTTTCTGAAAAGTTTGAACTTACGCGAATCACGCGAGTTTAAAGTTTAAAGAACGTTTTCTTGTTTTAAAAATGATAAATTAATTTAAACTAAAACTAACACTAACTAATATTAGTTAACCTAGATAAGCTTGGGTGCCTCCCAAGAGCGCTTTGTTAAAGACGAAAGCTCGTCCATACCAGACTTACTGTTTTACCGGATAGTGTCCGAGAAGACACTTTTGGGTACGGTTGATGCTTCGGATAGAGACAAGGTATAGCGGGAAATAAACGTACCTCGGAGAGCTCGGATGACATAGTAAACTAAATCAGCAGGGTTTATGAAATACCGTTCAAATTCTGTTAAGAATTCTCGCTCTTCCTGACTGAGTTGTAACAATGCATTGACAAAATGATTAAATTTCCGTTTCACCTTTTTCTGGTTTGAAATGCCATCCCTAAATCCTGTATCTAGATAAGAAAGATCATAGAGCAGTTTTGAAAGTAAATCCACAAATTCCGTTTCCTCAGAATAATCAGGATTTCCGTAAGTAGTGTGAACTGCTTGCGAAAGCTCTTTGATATAAACCTTCTGTTGGTTAGTAAACGGAAATTTGGTTTTTTGGAATAACTGGATCAGCTGGATATGGATCTGTTTCCTTTTTGCAAAGAAAGCAGCGTTCATGGCTTCCTCAGTTGATTCGGGAAAAATAGCTCTAAGCTCGTTAGTTAAATAAGTAGCAGGATCAACAAAGAATGGAATATCACTAAGAACCAAGACAGACTTGATAGGGCTTCTTTCTATCCAAAATTCAAGCTCGTCAATCAGGGTCGCAACATAGCGATTTATCCTAGGTTGTGAAATAGAGGAATAATCGCTGCTGGAAAGTACATCCATTAAAAGATATAACTCTGATTTTAACAATAGCTCGTCTTTTCTACTGTGGTTAGTACGGAGAAGTCTAATTATCCTATCAATTTCAACAAAGGTCTTTCTCTGCTCACATGTAAATGGAAAATTAGATATCTTAAGGTATTTCAGAAAGTTGGTATAAATATCTATCCTCCTGTTGGGCTTTAGAGAATTTCCTAAGAGAAGGTCGGTTTTTGATTCGGGTAGATGATTCCTAGATTCAGTGTTTAATCGGGTTGGTGTTTCTATCCTAAGTTCACTCTCAACCTGATATTGGAGATGCTCTTCCTCAACTACACTTGGATAAAGAGTAGTGGGGTGGGCTCACAAAATATATGGGAGATCATATTCAAAGTATTCGTCTAAACAGTGAAGACGTTCATTCAAATCCATCCAAGGCATGGGTGGATAAAAGAACACTTCGATTCGAAATGGTTCATCATGATGTAAAGTAGCAGGTCAAATATAGTGCGGATACCTAGACAAGTTTGACAAAATCTCAGGGTCAAGTGTGGGATGACCACTTAAAGCAATTGTAACAGAAGCTGGAATCTTCTGCTGAGATTCATCAAAACCTAAGTCTAAACTCGATATTTTTGGGCTCTCAACTTCATGGTTAACACATACCTCTTTAATGTCATAGGAGTTTGACTCATACTCTGGACAGTCAAAGAATTCTGTATCTACCAAAACCGTCATCTCATCCATCATCATTTGATTGAGAGGAGAGATGGGGTTTGAAGGAGAATTAGGGTTTTTCATTTTCTAATTTTTATGTATTTTCTAGGGTTTTAAGAACTAAGTTATCTAATCTAATAAGCAATTAACTTCCTAAGTAATGATAATCTTAAGGAAGGATCTCCTAAAGATAATTATCTAAGGCAGAACTCAATTCGTGATGAAACCGATCCCCGGTAGCGACGTCAAAAACTTGACGCGCCACCAACCGTCACGCGTCGTCAACGCGACCATATGGCAGCACGTCGGTGTAAGTTTTAAAATTTATATTTTGCTGGGCTCAAACTATGCTAGCTACCTAACTTGTGGGTAAGGTGGCAAGTATAACTCGAGTATCGTCCAAAATCGGAACGAATTGAATTGAATTGGAACCTACCAAAGATAACTTGACAATAGGATGGGTTTAGATACAAGGTAGGTAGGAAAGTAAACGAGAATATAAGCAGCAGGTAGAGAGTGATTGCTGAAACTTCGATGATTTAGGGTTTCGGGATGATATTATATTGATGATAGGTGATTACTTTAGCTAAGAATCTTCTAAACAGTCGGTGTAAACACTAGGACCCTACGTGTAGGTGTAACACTAAAACATGTGTCACTGAATCCTAGGCTATCCTGATTCTGATCAGATGGGACTGTCTTCAGACCTACCTCACCGTCTCTTTCGGAGACCAAGCGACTCTCTAAATGGAGTTAAGGAATAAGGCGACAGTCCACAACACTGACTTTTCTTAACACCTATGTCTATCCAATTTTAACAGAGTAATACTGGTTGTATGCTGAATAAGTTAAACTATCGGTTAAGTAGAGATTAGGGGTTTTAAGCATCTGGGAACACAGCCGGCATCCTTGCTTTCATTTCCTAACTCATGTTTTATCTGTTTTAGTTCTAATACTTCCGTCATGGATTAGACCATCCTTTGCCATCGGTCGTTCATCCCTAGGCATGCGTACAGTGTATAGTGTCCTTATTTTCCACAGTACTCTAACCCTAGGTATATCTACGGTGTCTAAAGACCTAATGTATCTTTACACAACTTTATAACCAGAGGTAGTTTAATGGTGTACTATAGCATTTTTGTGACACCCGTCAAATTAGGACTAGTAATTAGTGCTTAATCAAGTGTTAATACATGTAATTACTTCAGTGTTAGGCTAATTAATGTATCGAAATATATATTGATGAATATATACAACTAAGCGATTTAATTAAATCGTACGCAATTCAAATCGAATGTAATTCGGTTCAACTCAATACGGACGTTGGTGATCAATTTAATTAAGTAATATACCGTTATTCAATAACGTTATTACATCTAATTATCATTTTAATAATATTTCAAGTTCAATTTCGTATCATACGAACAAGGTCCACGAGGTTAAAATATCAAAGGCGCAAAGAAAACGAAACAAGTTAAAGTTATATTTTACTCTATAACTCAATTATTAAGTATTTGATAAAATACTTCAAGTAAATTATTGACTAATTATTTGTATTATAAAACTTGTAATTAAACGTAAATAAAATTATTCAAATCCTTAAACAACCGGGAAAACGAACACTGTACGGAGCGCAAATGCACGGGAGTAAAAGTGGAGACCCACACTTCGGTGGGCCCCACCGAAAATCTGCCCAAAATGGGGGAAAAACCCCTCCCCACTCCTCATTATCACCATCTCTTTCTCTCTCTTCTTCTCTTTTCCTCTCATCTCCACCACCACACCACCACTACTTCCACCACCAAAATAACCATCAAAGCCACCTTAAATCATCACGCTCGTTTGGAAGAAAAGATTCACGGAGTCACGATCTACGTTTCTACTTTTTCGGTTTCTTCCGGCGTTAAGTTTGTAAGTTTCCGACAAAACCCGAGACACTCCGATTTCACTTATTTTCACTTGTTTATGGGTTATTTAAGCTTAAAATGTCCAAATATGGGTTGGGTAAAAGAACTAAGAAAACACAGATTTTACTAAGTGTCGAGACCTAAAATTTTATCACTTGATTTCCACCCAAATTCAAGTCCAGATGCATTTTTCACCAAAGAAATTTAGTAGAAATAAAAAATTTTCGAGCTGACTTGGCATCTCGACCTCAACCAGGGGCCAGCCCCTTGGACCCCGGCAGGGTTGCCACCCCTGGACCTCGCAACCAGGGGCGCTGCCCCCGGACCCCCGTCACTTAAAGTTTACAAATACTTTTTTAAGTATAACACCTTTCGAAAATCAAAATAATAATGCGGGATTGTTATTACAAACAAATCACCAACGGGCCGTACACATTTCAAAACTCAAGTTAATCAACCAAATCGTAGTCATTTGGACATTCTAGTTGAACGAGAAACTACAAAGGTAGTCTTTTAAGATACCTAATCAATTAATAACCATCGCGTGTCGTGGACACCCTCAGGTTACAAGTCTTCGGACATCACTACTCGGCTAATCAACTCTAGTTTATATAGATAAACACTTCAAGACTCAGGTGAGTCTCATAGCCCTTATTTCACTGTTTTACTCAGGGGTGTGATATCATTGCTCGTTTTATTTTAACTATATGAACGCAAGTACGAAAACAAATAATTACTACATGAGTTATCTCACTAATCTTTAAAGCCCTCCTCAGCATAGTTTGGTAATACGTTGTAGCGTGAATATTAGTATATGGTACCATATAGGATTGACCCTCCTCGTCCGGGTTAGCATGCACAAACTGGGTAAACAGACGTACTAATATTTGTTCAGACGAGTGTAGATTAGGCACTCGTGGGAGGCACCTCGATCAGGATTCCTTAAATGTGGACCTGACACCTCGAGTTAAGCTCAGACTATGTGCTCATGGCTGTAAAACTTTTATTTTGCTTAATTGCATTTTAAATTCAACTAAATCTTGTGGTTCATACGATATATGTGTTGACATACAAACCTATGAGCTCACCAGCGTTTCGCTGACCCATTTCAGCATGTATCACAGGTACTCAGCAGTAGGTTGGACTGCCATTCAGGATATCATTAGCTCGAGTCATCATGCAAAACACTCAGAGATTTAGTTGCATTATTATATTATGTATGTAAATCTCTCAATCCAGGAACTGAGCTAATGTAAACTATATTTTGACGTAAACTTTGATTTTATTAATACAAGTTGTAAAACGACGCACATAGAGTCGTTCATTATATCTTTGAGCTGTGATTATTGATTAGTCGCGCCCTGACCCGATTCGCTTCCGCAACCCGAATTTGGGGGTGCGACATCTTTCACGGCTTAACAAGACCTAGACCAGTATCTGGAAGGGTTGCTTCCAGGTAATCCACGGTGAGATAAACCATCGGCATTTCCTTGGCTTCCACGTATTTGTACTCTACCAGTGGTATTTCTAACGCTATACCAAGTATTCAGCCGTGTTACGGCGATCCCACAGTTTCATACAAACAGGAGATAACTGTGTATTCGTAGTTAGGGTTGATCAGATCCTATCTTAAGGCAACAATCACGTGAGAGACCAGAAAGGGTGATTAATTAAGTCTACATCCAGGATAAGTCTAAACATGTATGCAGCATAACAACTACCAATCATATATAAGACATATTAATTAAACATCATCCCTAATCCTAACATCTACATTCCAACAATCACATATTAATCTAGCTAATCAGGATGGCAATAATCATAAATCGTACTGAAATAATATGCAAAGTAAACATTATAACAGTAAGAGAGTAAGATAATATCACCGGATTAGAAGAGTAATACTGAGGATTACAACAGTCTGACTTGAATAACCTTGCTACAGCTTGATTACCCAATTACAACTTTCCTCTAGTTCTAACCGCTAACTTATATCTCTCTAGTTTCTCTAGAGAGAGAAACTAGAGAGAAGAACTAACTATAGTAACTACAAGAACAATTCTCCTCTAACTCCTAAGAGTAGTGCTACAGAGAGAAAGTAGAGAGAGAGAAGATTTGTGAATGAGAGGTGTGTTTTGAAATGTGAAATGAAGCTTGGCATTTATAGGAGAAGGGTGAAAGCCTTGGTACAAGTCTTGAAGCATCAAATACAAGCATCAAAGCAGCATACGGGGCAAGCAGACCAAGGGGGGTCAAACGGCACCCATTGTAACACCCCCAAATTTAATGTTACGCGGAAAGCAAGCTTTGGGTGTTACTAATCAATAATCAAGCACCAAAGTATAGCAAACGACTTCTAAATGAGACGTTTGTAAAATAGTTCCATACCATTATAAAATAGGGTTTGAAAACATAATGTTTTCGTTACAAAAGTAAGGTCCCCTAGAGTCCGCGTACGTAGCGGGAGATTCTATTACATAACCATGGTTACAAAAGATAATGCCAAAGAATCTCCGTTAAATGCAGTTTGGAAATCATGCGACTCTAGCTAGTAATCCTGGAGTAATCCTACTCCGTACGTGTACCTGAGAATACATGCTAAAAAGGGTCAACACGAATGTTGGTGAATCTCACAGGTTTGTAAGTAAGTAATAGTTTGAACACAAGATTTTTATCAGTTGTGCCCGCAGGCGTAAATCAAGTATCTGCAACCAAGCAAATAATAAGTAAATATGTATATACCGTTGTCATGAGCTCATAGTCGAAGCTTAACCCGCAAATCGGTGGTACAACCAAGTACCGTATAGTGCCCCCGCGAGTGCCCAATCCAAACACTCGTACGAAACAAATAAAAGTTGCCCGTTTATACATAACGGTTCGTGGTAGCGCTACTACCCCGGGCGGGGAGGGTCAGTCCCTAATGGATCCATTAACTAATATTCGCGCTTAAGTCCATAACTAACGAAACTATGATGGAGGGACTTCAGTGGATTAGTAAGTAACTCATGCAAGCCCGTATATGAAAGTAAGTAGTTTCAGCACTTGTGTTCAAGAAAAAATGTAAGCAATGTATCTCACCCCGTAAGTAAAACAGTAAAAATGGGGCTGTAAGACTCACCTGAGTCAAGTAAGCAAGCGTTTAACTTAATAAACGTACAGTCTGAAAGCAGTAGTAATCCGTAGGTTCCGCGAACCCGCAACCTTCTAATGCCCTAAGCATATAAGGTTGTATGTATAAGTGAATGTCTCAAAGGATCATTCATGCTAGTTGTCCACTCAACTAGTTATGTCCAAGTGTTTGTTTGTACTTTTGTAATTATTTTGTAAATAAGTGTGGCCCGTTGGTGACGGAAGTGTAATAACAATTCAAATATTATTATGTGTTTTGGTGTTGTATACTTATTAATGTATCTGTTGTTGATTGTCCAATTATTGTACCTATGTATAAGGATTTTTGGAAATAAAAATTTATGCGACAATGGTATTATGACAATATGGTTTCATGCGACAATCGAAGGGGATAATCATCTGATAATCAATTCCGACAATAAGGTATTCACGGGCACTGTTCATGGAACAATAAGATATTCACGGACTTGGTTGTGTTAATGATATTCACGGAGTTTATTTATACGACAATATGTATTCACGGAGTTAATTTATACGACAATATGTATTCACGGAGTTTATTTATACGACAATATGTATTCACGGAGTTTATTTATACGACAATAGTATGTATTCATGGAATTTAGTTTTTATGCGACAATACATTCACGGATTATTTGTGATTTTTATCTAAAATAGTAAACGTTATCAAATCCTTCTGAAATTTGTACACAAAGTTCCTACATATGTTATGTACTTTCTATAATTTGTTTATGATTTTTGGAGGTCGTTTGTTATTTTATAAAAATTCACAAAGTGTCTGTGTTCATTTTAATCCGAGATTAGACCACTTCTCACAAATCAAATTTTCTGGAGAAATGAGAGCATTTCTGGAATGAGCCAAAGAAGAACTTTTTGTATATAACAAAATTACCAAGATTTCCCAAGTGGTCTCATACGTTTTTGAGGTTTAGAACTCAAGATATGGTCTCAAGAAGGGGGTCATTGTCGGAGGTCATTGTCGGATTTTTACTATTGTCGGACCTATATTTCACCCATGTTAAAACATCAACTTGGTCAAGTAACACTTAACGAATCGTTATGAAATTTTTACACAAGGTTCTCCTATGTCTTAGCTTTCCAAAACATACTTTTGCATCGATTTTAACCAAGCACAACTCGAGATGAAAATTGTTAAATTGAAGTAAGTCCAGCAGATCGTTTTTGTGACATGTGCTCAATAATCTGGTCATAAGTTAAGTTTTACAAAACTTCACAAGAAGTTCCAGTAGGATTTGGAAAACTAACAAAATTTTTGATCTTTTCCCGTTGGTCTCAAGTTCTAATTCGTTCCATAGCCCAAGATATACTCATTTTGAATTGGTCAAGATTCTGGTCAGATTCATCAGATCCGCTATGTACTTTTATCTCAGTAACTAAAAATAGCAAATGAACTTCAATTTTTGTGAGGCTTACAGATTATGAAAGTAGACTTCTTATACTTGATTTTACGCTCAAGAAAAGTCCATTTTAGTGTTGTACTGATTTTTATAAAATTCGGGGAAGTGGAAATAGAATCTGGACAGGAAGGTTAACTTCCTGTTTTCGAGTTTTAATTTGTGTTTCGACTTATCTTTTGGACATTAACTAGTTGAATAAGCTACATAACATGTTAATACATATGTTATAAGTAAAATACAAGAGCTTTGAAGTCTCACAATGGTGTATAAAGAAACGGAGACGGTAGGAGCGATGTACGCATGTCGGTGATCGTTTTGGTGTCTTCGGCTTCGTGTTTCCTTCAAGAGTGAGGTGGTGGTCAATGGTGGGTGACGGTGGTCTGTGGTGGTGGTAGGACTGACCTCTGGTCGTTTTAGAGAGAGAGGGAAGAGAGAAGGAGGAGAGAAATGGAATGGAAGAGTGGAGTGGTGAATGTATGGGTATGGTGTGCATGTATAGAGTGTGTGTGTTACCAAGGGAAGAAAAGAAAGTATGATCCCTCCCCATGTTGCTGCAGATTTTTGTGGGTCCCACCCACTAGGTAGGTGTTTGAATCATTTTCCCTAAGTTGCACTCCGTGCGGTGTTCGTTTACTCGATTATTTTACGTTTTAATTAATCGTATAACGTTTTATTCAACACGTTTTGTTAACGATTTAAAACACGATATTTTTTTTACTTGAAGTATTTTATTAAAATACTTAATAATGTGATATAAGACATACTTTGCCTTTATTTCGTCCGTCGGGCGCGTTCCACGCCTTTTCGTTGCATAAAGTTACGTTTTAATAAAACGTATAATCGTATAATATATTGAAGTAAATATATTAAAGTAAATAATGTTTGTTTGGATAAATCCACATTATTTTTGACAGTTTGTCACCAACGTCCATAGTAAATAGTGTCGGACCTCGTTCGATTCAAATGTGTATGATTTAAACAAATCATATAACGTGTATGTAATTACACAGAAAGTTACATATATTTAGATTAATATAATACTAAATACATGTAATTACAAGTAGTTAGGCACTAATTAAAGTCCTAAATTAGCGGGTGTTACACCCATCAAGGAAAACACCCCCATATACGGCACCCTAAGGGCCGTATACGGCACCTAGGGTACCGTATATGGTACCTAGGTGCCCAGGGGGGGGGGGGTTGGTGCTTGGTTTGGCCTCCGCTGATTTCTCGGTTGCTTGGTTCGTCTGTATCTTCTTCGTTTGGAGTCCGTTTTGCTTGATTCTTGCGCTGTTGGCTTCGTTTCTCCGTTACGCTTCTAATGACACTAATTTTACCAAATTTAGAGGTGTTTGACTTTTGCGTGTTCCGGATGACGATCGGCGGGCTTCTAGATTGCACATCTTCTTCAATCTTTACCCGTTTCTCTTGATTCTTTCACCTCCAATCTTGGATTTTCCTATTGAATCATAAAATATGCATTAAGATCTAACTTGATAGGATAATCAAGAATGGAACTTTTAAGGTGATTGTTTTTGCCTCGATTTGCATGTAAATTGGATGTTTTAGCTGATTTTTGTAGCAACGCTCGTATTTAGACTACCTTGGTGATTTTTGATGATAAATGATTGTTTTGAAATGTTTTCACCGGAGAATAGTCCAGAAAGTACGGAAATAAGTACTTAAAAACATGACTTTTTGAGTCACATCACACATCTACCGTTGTGCGAGTTTTCATACAACAACAGCTATCACACCAGCATTAAGGCTGCACCTTTCGAGGCACTGTACGGTCGTAAGTGTCGAACACTTATCTGTTGGACCAAAGTGGGAGACAGTTAACTAACTGGTCCATAGATCATTCAAGAAACAACTGAAAAGATCTTCGAGATCCAAAACAAACTCAAAGCCGCACGTGATCGTCAGAAAAGTTATGTTGACGTGAGACGTAAACAACTCGAGTTCCAGGTTGGGGATCGAGTGCTACTCAAAGTTTCACCTTGGAAAGGTGTTATCCCATTCGGTAAACGCGGGAAATTAAATCCCAGATACATTGGACCATTCGAGATCCTCGAGAGGATTGGTTCAGTGGCATATCGATTGCAGCTGCCACCCGAACTCAGCAGCGTGCATCCCACTTTTCACATTTCTAACTTGAAGAAATGCTTGTCTGATGAGACACTCATTATTCCACTCGACGAGATTCGCTTCGATGACAAACTTCACTTCGTTGAAGAACCCCCTGAAATCATGGACCGTGAGGTCAAACAACTCAAACAAAGTCGTATTCCCGTTGTCAAAGTCAGGTGGAATTCGCGGTGAGGGCCGGAATTCACCTGGGAACAGGAGGACCAAATGCGACTCAAGTATCCTCAGTTATTTGCTGATGCTACTTCAAACACGACTTCAAGTTAAATTTCGGGACGAAATTCTCCTAACAGAGGGAGAATGTGACACCCGTCGAATTAGGACTAGTAATTGATTCCTAATCAAATGTTAATACATGTAATTAGTTATGTGTTAGGCTAATTAATGTATCAATATATATATTGTTGAATATATACAAGTATACGATTGGATTAAATCGTACAAGTTTCAAAATCGAATGCAATTCGATTCAATTAATACGGACGTTGGTGAACAAATTTATTGAGTAATATAACCTTATTTAATAACTCAATTTTATCCAAAAAATTAATTAGATAATATTTCAACTCAAATTCGTATCGTACAAACTACAATTATGCGATTTAAATAATAAACGTGCGAACAACCGAAACAAGAATAAGTTATATTTTATAACTCAAGTAAAGTATTTGATGAAATACTTCAATAAAAACCTTAGTAAATATTCGTATTTTAAAATAAATATTTAAACGTTTAAACGATCAGGAAAACGAACACTGCACGGAGCGCAACGCAGGGGATTAAAAATTTGGGAGATTTCCTCCCCTCCCTCCCCAAAAATCTGCCCCCCTTTTTGTTGGAATAGTATCCAATATCATAACTAATTGGTAAGTACATCATTAAAAGTGGAGTCATTTTGCCCTCAATGAATAGTAAGAGAAATAAATGGAGAGATAATATTAATTGGAATTAATATTACATTTAGTTTGTTAATTGAATATTAATTGAAACTAAAAGAAAAAGGAGAGAATTCTGTAAAATCAATCCTTACACCGTATGAAAGTTCCATACGCCGTATAAAACGTTTCGATCGCTCCACTTTAAAAAGTAAATATATAAAAATTTATGAAAATGAGTAGAAGTGTAAAAGAGAAAAACATTTTATACACTGCTTTTTTTCTTCGTATATCACAAAATATATTTTACATTGTTGTATAGTAAAGCATAGTTAATGACAATCAACTTTCTTATAAGATGTTTCATTGTATACGTTGCATGAATACACATTATAACCGATAAGTAACAAGAATTTATTTGTTGTAGCAAATTGCGACGGGATGAATTGTGTAAGCGAAATTTCTTTCAAGGTTACATATATGTATACACGGTCTTTTATATTGTTATTTATTAATTAATATTAAATAAAAGTCAAAAGGACATTGTTGGAAGTAGAAAACGTAACACATCCAAATACAAAAAAGCCCCAAACACATCACCACCTATATCTGTTAGTGCTGGCAACACAAAAAGATGATTTTCATACTACTATTACCGTGATAGTAATAATTACAGTAAATTATTTATGCTAGGTATGACATGATGAGTTGACTAGTGCTATGTAGTTGAAATTTATTTGTTCCTTTTCGCCTAAATGGGAAAAGCTATATCTTGGGCCCTCTGATGATTAAAGATTGACTCTAAAGTGCTAGGCCTGGCCGAGACTAAGTTGATGGTTCAATAGTCACATAAAGTCAATGTAATCGGAAATCATAAAACTAATCATGAATCTTGAGATTGATTAAAATCCATGTCTCGATTCATATGATATCAGTAGAACAAAGGAATAGTTAATTACTTATCTAAAGGGTTAACTCTAAGATATGAATCAGAGTTCGACAGTTGCGTTGGATGGCACTCTCTGCTTAGTTAATGGATAAGCTTAGACCAATAATAGTTGATGAATTATCCAAGTGGGAGACTGTTGGAATAGTGTCCAATATCATAACTAATTGGTAAGTACATCATTAAAAGTGGAGTCCTTTTTGGGTTGCCCTCAATGAACAGTAAGAGAAATAAATGGAGAGATAATATTAATTGGAATTAATATTACATCTAGTTTGTTAATTGAATATTAATTGAAACTAAAAGAAAAAGGAGAGAATTCTGGAAAATCAATCCATACGCCGTATGGATGGAGAATCAATCCATACGCCGTATGGAATTCCATACGCCGTATGGATGAAAAACATGATTGTCCCACATCGGCTGGGATATGAATCCCATGCCCTCCTCCTCCCCTATAAATAGGGGCCTACCCCTTAGGTTTTCCTTGCACCTTTTTGGAATTGAATAGTTTTCAATTCTCCTTCTCTCTTTCTTACTTCTGCTCCTTGTAAGAGTTTTACGACTAAGAGTCGTGACCTTAGGAGACTTGGGATTTCTCTTTGTTCGTGGGTGTGAGCCATTAGAGGTGTTCTAGTTTGGGCACTCGCCACCAAACAAGAAGGTTCTGCTAGTTCGTCTACGCGTGAGAAATTGGTTTTATCGAAGGTTAGTATTTTCTTATTTATCTTATTTATTTTATTGCTTTTATTTATTCAAGTTAAAATCCTTTAGGGTTTAGTTTCCTAATTGCCTTAGATTAATTTTTGTTATTATTCCGCTGCGCATATTAATCTAGTTAGAGAATAGAAAACCTAAGAAAGTTTCTTTGTGCGTTCAATGGAGCTACCGAGGACTTTTGATAGGATGATGTTAAGATCAAAAGTATGACCTAAAGTACTAAAACAAAAATCCCGTTCTAGATACTATAAAATGTGAATAGTATGCTAACCCATGAAAACCGCACATCTTTCGTATGGTCTGTTAATGGAGCGTGTGTGGTTTACCGGCACATTAATATGATATCATATTGAGAGGTGATGTGGAACTGGCGATTCTCGAGCGTACTCGGGCCGGGGACCACGCGGGTTTGGCATGGTTAAGTTCATCATCTTGTTCATGATCCTCGGCATACCAGTCATGAATGGTAGATGAGCATATCCGAGATTAACATGCCGTTGATAAGAATCAATGAATCTCAAAAGAACTAGGAGTTTCATAGAGAATGAAATTGACAAAGGAATTGTCTACCTAAAATAAATTCGCAATATGATTACGGCAAACCTTTTCATAAAACGAATCTAAAATATGGATTCTATCCTTACTTTTGAAATTGGGTAATTAATTAAGGAATATTCAAACTAACTAAAACTATTTATCTTATAGATGTCTTCTACAAATGGTAATAATCCTCCCGTCCCCAATTCCGCACACAACTCGAACTTCTCACTTCTCTCAATTCTTGGAAGGGAAAGACTGACTGGTCCAAACTATATGGACTGGATGCGTAACCTAAGGTTTACCTTAAGGTACGAGAATAAGGAGTATGTTCTCGATGAGCAGATTCCCATAATTGATGAAGATTCAACCCAAGAGGAGATTGAGGCACATCGGAAGCATCATGATGATGCGAATAAATTGTCCTGTATCATGGCGTCATCCATGAGCCCTGAATTGCAAAAGACTTTTGAGAATACTTGGGCTTATGAAATGAACCAACAGCTTAAGGAAATGTTTCAAGCAAAGAACGCCTTGATGTGGTTAAGTCACTCATGGCTTGCAAACCCAAACCTGAAGCATCTATCTGTGCTTTCGTCTTAGAGATGAAAGGGTACTTTGATAGGTTGGAATCATTGAACATGATGTTTGACACAGATTTTTCCATCGCCATAATTATATCCAGTCTGCCAACTGTCTACAATCAGTTTGTAATATCATATTAGATGAATATGAATGAGAGAGAAGGCTCAATAATGGAACTCCATAATTTGCTGCAAACCGCTGAGCAAGGAATCAAAAAGGATGATGTGTCCTCTAGCTCAGCAGCTCCTGTGTTGGCAATTGGTCAAACTGCAAAGAAAAGAAAGAGGTCAAATTAGAAAGCAAATACTACGAATGGAAAGTCCAATCATGGGTCCAAAAGAAAGACCGACTCTGATATTGCGCCAGTGAATGATCCGAAGAAAGCAGTGTGCTTTTACTACAACACTAAAGGGCACTGGAAACGTAGTTGCCCGAAATACCTGAAAGACCTTGAGGATGGAAAGGTCGAAAAGAGTGCTCACTCAGGTATGTTCATGATCGAACTCCATAATACTACAACTTCTAATTCGTGGGTTTGGATACAGGGTGTGGTTCTCACATTTGCACTGTATTGCAGGATCTAAAGGAAAGTAGGAAGTTGAAGCATGGGGAGCTTAATCTAGTCATGGGAAACAGAGGAATCACGCCTGTTACCGAGATTGGAAAGTATGAGCTCTTTCTGAACTCTAGAGTTAGGATAGATTTGAATAATTGTTGTTATTCGTAAGAAATGACTAGAAACATTAATTCATTTTATGCTTTGTTTAAGGATGGTTATCGATTTTCATTTGATAATGAGAATGGTGATATTTTGGTTTATTTAAATGGTTGTTTTATTTTTAAAGCTTCTCCTTACAATGACATATATGAAAATGTTGAATGTGTTAGCAATTTGATTTTAAATATTGATTCGTCTAATGAGCTTGATAAATCCAAATTGTGGCATTATCGTCTTGGGCACGTAAACAAGAAACGCATCGGCCAACTCTAAAAGGATGGAGTGTTGGAATCATTCAACCTCAAATCGGATGATGTATGCGAGTCTTGCTTATTGGGCAAGATGACTAAATCACCATTCACAGGGTCGTGTGAAAGAGGTGAAGGACTCTTGGACTTGGTACACATAGATGTTTGTGGACCATTCCGATGCACCACAAAGGATGGAAATCGGTATTATGTTACATTTATTGATGACTACAGTAGATTTGGACATGTCTATCTGATTAAGCATAAGTAAGATACTTTTGAGGTATTCAAAAGATACCAAATCGAAGTAGAGAATCAATTGGGCAGAAAGATAAAGGTTCTCCGATCTGATAGGGGAGGAGAATACCTTAGTATCGAGTTTCTCGATCATCTTAGAGATTGTGGAATAGTTTCACAATTGACTCCTCCTAGAACACCACAGCTTAATGGAGTTGCTGAGAGGAGAAATAGAACCTTGTTGGACATGGTTCGGTCTATGATGAGTTGGGCTACACTTCCGATAAGTTTTTGGGGTTATGCATTAGAAACAGCCGCTCGCATCTTAAACCTTTTACCCACCAAGAAGGTTTCAAAGACACCTTATGAGATGTGGAAGGGAAAACGTCCTTCTCTTGGTCACATCAAAATCTGGGGTTGTGAAGTTTTCGTTAGACGAGAAACTCAGGACAAACTAGACTCCAGATCTGAAAAGTGTCTTTTCTTCGGTTATCCACAAGAGTCGTTTGGATATCTGTTCTACAGACCCGCAGATAATGTGGTCTTCATAGCTCGAAGAGGAGTGTTCCTTGAGAGAGAAATGATATCTAAATAGGACAGTGGGAGTAAGATTGATCTTGAAGAAATTCAAGAGTCGGCCGATGAAGAACCTACAGTAAACACTGATGTTCAACAAGAGGTGGAAACACCTGTTGAACCTGAAGACATATCCTTACCCGTTCGCAGATCTTGTAGAGTTAGCAAGCCTCCTCAGTTCTATTATGGTTACCATGGAGAAGATGAGGATAAAATTAGTGACAGTACACTAAATGACTTAGCTGAACCTGCTAACTACAAGGAAGCAATGGCAGGCCCTGAGGCTGCTAAGTGGAAGGAAGCTATGAAAAGCGAAATTCAGTCCATGTATGACAACCAAGTTTGGAATTTGGTTGACAATACACCCGGTCTTAAGACGGTGGGTTGTAAGTGGATCTTCAAGAAGAAGACCGACATGGATGGGAAAGTACACACTTATAAAGCTAGGTTGGTAACGAAGGGCTATACTCAAACCCACAGATTGATTATGAGAAAACCTTCTCACCAGTAGCTAAGATAAAATCAATTAGGATTATGCTAGCCATAGCTGCATTTCATGATTATGAAATTTGGCAGATGGATGTCAAAACTGCTTTCCTTAACGGGAAACTGACAGAGGATGTGTTCATGGCACAACCGGAGGGTTTTGAAAATGCAAAGTATCCTAATAAAGTGTGCAAGCTTCAAAAGGCTATTTATGGACTTAAACAAGCCTCTCGTAGCTGGAATCTCTGCTTCCATGAGAAAGTCACACAGTTTGGATTTTTTAGAAGCGAAGATGAGTCCTGTATATATGTCAAGTTCAGTGGGAGTGTTGTAGTCTTCCTAGTATTATATGTGGATGATATACTACTCATAGGAAATGATATCCCAACATTACAAAGTGTACAGGATTGGTTGGGAAAATGTTTCGCTATGGAAGACTTGGGAGATGCAACATATATTCTTGGTATAAAGATTTATAGAGATAGGTTGAGACGTCTCATAGGACTTAGCCAGGACACATAGATAAAATTTTGAAAAGATTCAAAATGGAGAACTCTAAGAAAGGGAATCTACCCTTACATCATGGCATTAAGATCAGTAAGGATCTTTGTCCGAAATCTAAAGAAGAATCGGATAAAATGAGTCGAGTCCCATATGCTTCAGCTATAGGATCGATCATGTATGCCATGACGTGTACGAGGCCTGATGTCTCATTTGCTTGGAGCTTAGTGAGTCGACATCAGCGAAATCCTGGTGAAGGTCATTGGACAGCTGTAAAGAATATTCTTAAGTATTTGAGAAATACTAAAGACAGATTCTTAGTTTATGGTGGAGAAAAGGAACTTAGAGTAATGGGTTATAGTGATGCAAGTTTCCAAACAGATAGAGATGATAGCCGTTCACAGTCTGGTTGGGTATACTTACTGAATGGGGGAGCGGTGACATGGAAAAGTTCCAAGCAAGATACGGTGGCAAACTGAACGTGCGAGTCTGAGTACATAGCAGCTTGCGAGGCTTCAAAGGAAGCCATCTAGATTAAGAATTTCATTGGAGATCTTGGAGTTGTTCCAACGGTTCAAGACCCCATTGAAATATTATGTGATAACGAAAGTGCGGTCGCCTTGAGTAGAGAACCCAAGGATCACGGAAAGTCAAAGCACATGGAAAGAAAATACCATTTTGTTCGAAGGAAAGTCGAAGAAGGACACGTGATTGTGAAGAGTATAAGATCAGAGGATAATCCAGCTGATCCGTTCACAAAGACACTTGGGAAGTCCAAACATAATGAGCATGCTAGGAGCATAGGCTTAAGAGATAATGTAAAGTTTTAGTTGTTAATTTGATTTTGAAACATTGTAAAAAATGATAAATTGTTATAGACTTGGTGATTAAATAATGGAGATTTATTTATTGGAAGGAGTTCTACCATTTACTATTGTTTGTCATTGTGTTTCTGTTTTACATGTTTAGACACCACTTCCCGAGTAAAACAGTTTTACTTAAACCTCCTCAGTCGTTCACACTCCTGGAAGTATATGGTGAATGAAGACTGTCATAGAGTGTTAGTAGATTGTCTATGGAGATTAGACATGGCATAGAGAATGCTGCAACACTCATGGGTACTTAATGGGGATTTAAGTATAGGAGAGACCCGCACTCATGGAAGTTACTTCATGGATTGAAATCACGAGTAACTCTAGTGCTATGTAGTTGAAATTTATTTGTTCCTTTTCGCCTAAATGGGAAAAGCGATATCTTGGGCCCTCTGATGATTAAAGATTGACTTTAAAGTGCTAGGCCTGGTCGAGACTAAGTTGATGGTTCGATAGTCTCATAAAGTCAATGTAATCGGAAATCAAAAAACTAATTATGAATCTTGAGATTGATTAAAATCCATGTCTCGATTCATATGATATCAGTAGAACAAAGGAATAGTTGATCACTTATCTAAAGGGCTAACTCTAAGATATGAATCAGAGTTCGGCAGTTGCGTTGGATGGCACTCTCTGCTTAGTTAATGGATAAGCTTAGACCAATAATAGTTGATGAATTATCCAAGTGGGAGACTGTTGGAATAGTGTCCAATATCATAACTAGTTGGTAAGTACATCATTAAAAGTGGAGTCCTTTTTGGGTCGCCCTCAATGAACAGTAAGAGAAATAAATGGAGAGATAATATTAATTGGAATTAATATTACATCTGGTTTGTTAATTGAATATTAATTGTAACTTAAAGAAAAAGGAGAGAATTCTAGAAAGTCAATCCATACGCCGTATGAAAGTTCCATACGCCGTATGGATGGAGAATCAATCCATACACCGTATGGAATTCCATACGCCGTATGGATGAAAAACATGATTGTCCCACATCGGCTGGGATATGAATCCCATGCCCTCCTCCTTACCTATAAATAGGGGCCTACCCCTTAGGTTTTCCTTGCATCTCTTTGGAATTGAATAGTTTTCAATTCTCCTTCTCTCTTTCTTACTCCTGCTCTTTGTAAGAGTTTTACGACTAAGAGTCGTGACCTTAGGAGACTTGGGATTTCTCTTTGTTCGTGGGTGTGAGCCATTAGAGGTGTTCTAGTTTGGGTACTCGCCACCAAACAAGAAGGTTCTGCTAGTTCGTCTATGCGTGAGAAATTGGTTTTCTCGAAGGTTAGTAATTTCTTATTTATCTTATCTATTTTATTACTTTTATTTATTCAAGTTAAGATCTTTTAGGGTTTAGTTTCCTAATTACCTTAGATTAATTTTTGTTATTATTCCGCTGCACTTATTAATCTAGTTAGGGAATAGAAAACCCAACACTTTCCCCCCCTCCCCTCCACATTTCTCACTTTCTTTCTCTCTCTCTCCTTCTTCTTTTTCTCTCTTTTCTCTCAAAATTACTCACCAACACCACCTCTTATCACCACAAAAAATCACCACCAAACTCACTCGAATCACTTCACTTGTTTGGGAGAAAACGTTCACCTCAACACAATCTACATTTCCATCTTTCCGGATTTCTCCGATATTAAGTTAGTAAGTTTCTGACAAAAACCGAAACACTCCGATTTCCATTATGTTTACTTGTTTATGGGTTATTTAAGCTTATAATGTCCAAATATGGGTTGGGTAAAAGTTTCAAGTCAAACGGAAACCGGAAAATACCTTTTCGGCTCATTTTCCGGCCAACAGCTCGTTGTGTCGTAGAGGCTCCAGGCCACCTGCGACACAAGGCCTTATGTTGCCTAATCATGGCTTGTGTCGCATATAACGACACAAGCCTCTATGTCTCAATACCTTTAGATGTCGTAGATAGTGAGACAAAACACTATGTCGCTAAACTTATTCCCGTCGCACATAGCGACACAACACCTTATGTCGCATTAAATTGCGGATGTCGCACTTAGCGACAAAAACCCTTATGTCGCAGTCATGATCTGCGACACAACAGACTATGTCGTACTTTGCGACACAAAGCTGTATGTCGCACACTGTGTCGCATGAAACAGAAACAAGAAAACACAGATTTCACCCAAATTCAAGTTCAGGTGCGTTTTTCACCAAAGCAATGTAGTAGAAATAAAAAAAATTCGAGCGCAACCAGGGGCCAGCCCCTTGGACCCCGCCAGGGGTTGCCACCCCTGGAACCCCGCTCACCAGGGGCGCTACCCCCAGACCCCCGCCGCTTAGAGTTTGTAAATACATTTCACACCAAGTGTCAAACTTGTATAACATCAAACACGAATACGATACGACTTCTAAAACAAATTGGAACATACCTTTTAAAGTATAACACATTGAAATCATAATAATAATAGTTGAGATTATTATTACAAACAATCACCAACGGGCCGTACACATTTTCAAAACTCAAGATTAATCAACCAAATCGTAGTCATTTGTACATTCTAGTTGGATGAGCAACTACAAAGGTAGTTTTTTAAGATACCTAATCAATTAATAACCATCGCGTGTCGTGGACACCCTCAGGTTACAAGTCTTCGGACATCACTACTCGGCTAATGAACTCAAGTTTATTTAGATAAACACTTCAAGACTAAGGTAAGTCTCATAGCCCCTATTTTACTGTTTTACTCAGGGGTGTGATATCATTGCTCATTTTATTTTAACTATATGAACGCAAGTACGAAAATGAATAACTACTACATGAGTTATATCACTAATCTTTTAAAGCCCTCCTCAACATAGTTTGGTAATACGTTGTAGCGTGAATATTAGTATATGGTACCATATAGGATTGACCCTCCTCGTCCGGGTTAGCATGCACTAACTAGGTAAACAGATGTACTAATATTTGTTCATACGAGTGTAGATTAGGCACTCGTGGGAGGCACCTCGATCAGGATACCTTAAATGTGGACCTGACACCTCGAGTTAAGCTCAGATTATGTGCTCATGGTTGTAAAACTTTTATTTTGCTTAATTGCAATTTAAATTCAATTAAATCTTGCGGTTCATACAATATGTGTTGACATACAAACCTGTAAGCTCACCAGCGTTTCGCTGACCCATTTTAGCATGTATCACAGGTACTCAGCAGTAGGTTGGACTGCATTCAGGAATCATTAGCTCGTGTCAGGATGCAAACATTCAGAGATTTAACTACATTATTATATTTTATATAAATTAATTATGTATGTAAATCTCTCAATTCCAAACTGAGCTAATGTAAACTATATTTTGATGTAAACTTTGATTTTATCAATACAAGTTGTAAAACGACGCATATAGAATCGTTCATTATATCTTTGTGCTGTGATTATTGATTAGTCGCGCCCCGACCCGATTCGCTTCCGCAACCCGAATTTGGGGGTGGATATAAAATCTATCAAAAAATGAAAAAAAAATAAAGTTGTCGAAAACATGCGTTGAGTGATCTTAAATCAAAGAGGATAAAATGCTGAATTTTATGATGCAATTTTCATAATTTTTCGACTTGTCGTTTGTGAGATAATTTGTTTTAGGGGTAAATGGATTTTCTTTGTACACGTGACATATTCTCATTGGTACTTCCATTCTGTCACTAAATTCCCATGAAGTGCATACCATAATAATATGATGCACCTTAATTTGATTAGATGAAATGAATGGTTAGATCAACATTTCCCCCCTTCCCTAAAACAAATGCACTTCCCTCTGGTGCATATATATATATATATATATATATATATATATATATAAGAGGTGGAGATAAAAAAACGTTGAAAACACTTTTTGATTCACAATTTTTTTAAGGTGTGAACTTTTTTTTTTTTGAAGTAAAACATAAAAATTAAGGTTCACACAAAAAAATATTTTTTGTGTGAAATTTTTTTTTTCGTTTTTTTTAAAAGTCAAATCTGAAAAACAAAAAAAAATTAAGGTTCACAATTGAAAAACTTAAAAACTTTTGTGAACCCAAAACAAAAAAATAAGATTCACAATTGAAAAAATTAAAAACTTCTTGTGAACCCTCAAAAAAAATAAGGTTCACAGTTGTAAAAAAAGGTTCACAACTAAAAAAGATAAAAACTTTCTGTGAACCAAAAAAAATTAAGGCTCACAATTGAAAAAGTAAAAAACTTTTCGTGAACTCAAAAAAATTTAAGGTTCAAAGTTGAAAAAATAAAGGTTCACAATTGAAATTTCTTAAAACTTTCTGTGAACCTAAAAAAAAAATTAAGGTTCACAGTTGAAACAAAAGGTTAACAATTGAAAAAGTTAAAAATTTCCGTGAACTCAAAAAAAATTAAGGTTCACAGTTGAAAAAGTTAATAACTTTTCATGAACCTAAAAAAAATAAAAGTTCACAATAAAAAAAAACTTAAAAAAATTTACAAAAAAAATTATTTGAAAAAAATAAGGTTCACATTCAAAAAAGTTAAAAACTTTTTGTGAAGCAAAAAAAAAGATTTATGAAGAAAATTTTATGTGAATAAAGAAAATATAAGGGTTAACAAAAAAAATGTGAAACAAAAAAAAAATGAAAGTTCAAAACTTAAAAAAATTGTTAATCAAAAAGTGTTCACCTTTTTTTTTATCCCCACCCCTTTTATATATATATATATATATATATGTCAGATTAGATGTGTAACACCCTCAAATTTTGGGTTGCGGAAGCGATCGGGTCGGGTGTTACCAAATCAAATATCACAAGCACAAAGGTAAATAATGAACGACTCTAAATGAGACGTTTAAAAAATAGTTATACATTTCCCAAAATAAAAGTGTATACAAGTTGTGAGTTTGCCAAAATAATTTCAATACATAATTTGTAATACAAAAGTTATGCAGAGAAATCCAATTGTTAAAACATGCGACTCGAGCTAGCATAATCTTGTAGTAATCATAATCCTGTTGGGCACCTGAGAACACATGCTAAAACGAGTCAGTTATAAAGCTGGTGAGTTCATTGTTGAGTCCTGAGCCACTGCCAGAATTGCTCAGAAGACAAGTCTTGTGCCACTGCTAGAAGAAGTCTACCACTGTTAGTTAGTTTTATATTGACAGTGCCACTGTCAGTTAGAATTAGTCTAACAGTGCCACTGTTGGTATAAGTTTGTATTTTGTATCAAGTACTTAACCACTGTTGGTAATACATGAGTACTACCCCTGTTAGTGTATAGCTCAACCACTGTTAGAAGTCGGTTAGAGAGAAATATGGAATAGATAGAATTTCCATAATAGTTTGATTCTATAAAGGACTCTATGTGATATAAATAGAGATCCTGTAAAACCCTAGATGATAGACGAATTTCTAGTTATTAGCTTCAAGGTTGTAAACCCTAACACAAATTGTGTGTTCGTATTATTGATAATAATAATATTGAAGCTTTTGATTAATATTCTGTGTTACAAGTTTAGTTCTTCAAGTTATTAATAAACTATTCCGCAAGCTTATTAATAATTAATCAAAGTAATACATATTAAGATCCTGACTGGGATCAAAAAGTGGTATCAGAGCTAGATATTGCTTTGATCTTGAAGAATTCTATTGAAGTTTGCAGCTTTCTCTTCAAATACCAAGATGTCTACTGAAACAATGGAAGGAATACAGGCAACAAAGATTCCTATGCTCAAACCTGATGAGTTTGAGTTATGGCAGACAAGAATAAGGCAGTACATGCTTCTCACAGATTATATGATGTGGGAGGTGGTTATCAATGGACCTAATTATCCAAAGGGTCCAGATGGTGAAAAATTGGAGAGACCACCACCCAAGACAGATGCTGAGAGAAAAGAAAGAGCCACTGAATGGAAGGCACTGAGTACATTACTCTTGTCAATTCCCAATGAGTATCAAAAGAAATTTGATAAATGTGTAGATGCTAAGGTACTCATGGAAGCAATAGTCACAAGCTTTGGAGGTAATGATATTACAAAGAAGAACAAGAGGTCTCTTCTCAAACAACAGTTTGAGAACTTTGCTGGAGTAAAGTCAGAAACTTTAACTCAAACCTTTGATAGGTTTCAGAAACTGGTGGGAGATCTTGAAAATCACAATGTTAAGATAGACAAGGATGATCTTAATAGAAAATTTTTAAGATCACTTGGTACAGAATGGAACATGTACACTGTGGGACTAAGACAAAGTGCAGATCTTGATCAGAAGGAAATTGAGGATCTGTACAATGATCTGAGAAACTTTGAGCCTGAGGTTTTGGCTATAAAACAGTCCACTGGTAGTTCTAATAATACTGTTTTTTTGTCTGTTGGTGAAGCTGGAAGTAGTAGCACATCTGGTGCTAATGATAATGTGCTAGAAGCATTCTTTGCTAGCCATGTGAATTCATCATTAACTACAGAAGATTTGGAGCAGGTCAGTGAAGAGGATCTTAAGGAGATGGATTTGAGATGGCAAATGGCTATGATCACCATAAGGGCAAAAAGGTTTATGCAGAGGTCTGGTAACAGAAACTTCACATTCAAGAGAGATGGTGTAGCTGGTTTTGACAAAAGCAAAGTGGAGTGTTTCAACTGCCACAAGTTGGGTCACTTTGCAAGAGAATGCAGGAACACACAGGATGGAGGATCACAGAATACAGTTAATGGAATAATGAGAAATAGTTCTGGTCCTCAAAGAAGATTGGTACCTGTACAGAACACCACTTCAGACTCATTGGTAGCACAAGATGGAATGGGAGGATTTGACTGGAGTGATCAAGAAGAGCTTGTGGTAAAGAATCAAGCTTTGATGGCTGTCACAGAAGAACCAGAACCTTCAGACATTCCACATGAGGTACAAGTTAAATTATGTTCACCTGAATGTAAGAAAATGGTTAAATTTTACAGAGATCATAATGTTGTTGTGTGCAATGAGTTGAAAGCTTTTGAAGTCAAAAGTCAACATGCAACCTTAGCTATTGAAAATCTTGAAAAACAAATTAAGGCTTTTGAAAAGAATGAATCATAATTTCACTTAGATATTAAATATCTGAATTGGGAAAAGAAAGCTTTACAAACAAAAGTTGATATGCTAAGTGCCAAGTTGGCTGAGGCAATTTCTGATAAAGAGTCCATAAAGTTGAAAGTTGATGAATTGGAAAATGCCTCAAAAGGTGTTCAAAACTTAATCAAGTCTCAGATTCATGATAAATTGAAAACTGGATTAGGTTACAATCTTAATGTTGTACCCCCACCTTATAATCATACTTACTTCCCATCTAAAATTGATTTTGACTTAGAAAAACTTAAGGTAGGTGTGTCTGAGGAGGTTAAAAAGGTAGATCCAGTAGTTAATTGTGTTGATAATATAAATTTTGATAAAGTGGAAATATCTGATTGGACTGAGGAAGATGAGAGTGATAGTGATAGCTCATCTAGTGGTAATTCTATGGATGGATGGGTTAAGTCTATTACTGGTCTAGTTTCAGAACTTAAGAGTGATAAACTAGAAGAAGGCAAGAAGTTGTTCATGGAGAAAGCTAAGGTGCAGCTTGAACAAGTGAATAGGACTAACAAATCTAGAACTGGTCTAGGTTATGTGAATAACAAGGTTAATCATGAGTCCAATAAAAAGGCTGAATGTGTTAAGTGTGCTAGCAAACATGATAAAAATCCTGCAAAGAAAATAATCAAACCTACACCTAGAGAGAATCAAAGGAATTGGAATCAATTGGTGTCACAAAGGTTGGGTACTGGGTTTGAATGTGTGAAAAGAAAATCATGTTTTATTTGTGGTAGGTATAATCATCTTCAACAGGACTGTTACCATAATCCTAAAAATAATAGGAACAGTGGTACAGGACAAGTGTTGAGAAATCAGCCTAACAGAGGCAAGGCTGCAGCCACTGTTAATACTGCAGCAGTGCCACTGTCAGAGGCTAACAGAGGCAAGACAAGAACAGGGGAGGGTTTAACCGCTGTCAGGCATGGTACCTCTGCTAGTATTAAGCATTTGCAAAGAATGTTTATACCAAGTAAAGCTACCACTGCCAGGGTAATAAATACGAATTTGAAGGTGACCACTGTCAGACCATTAACCCCTGTCAGGTCTAAAACAGATTGTTTTTGGAGACATAAGAATGCATCTACATCAAAAGTGTCCAAAATCAATGAAGCATTGAGATCAATCACCTTTAAGAGGGTTGATGTCAAAAATGCTCAAGGGAAACCCAAAGCCAGATTGGTTTGGGTTCCCAAGAGAAACTAATTATTTCTCTTTTTATATGTGCAGGGCAAGCCAAGCTTATGGCATATTGATTCAGGATGCTCAAGGCACATGACTGGAGATAGGGAGAAACTGCAGGATTTTAAAGCTTTTAATGGAGGAAATGTGGCATTTGGCAGTAATCCTAAAGGAGGAAAAATCACAGGTAAAGGCAAGGTAAAAAGCAGTAAGCTCACTTTCAATGATGTTTATTATGTTGAACAATTGAGATATAATTTGCTAAGTGTGAGTCAAATCACAGATAAGCAAAATCCTGTTTATTTCACTGACACAGAATGCATTATACTTTCTGAAAAACTCAAAATACCTGAAGATAAAATTTTAATGAGAGTTCCAAGAAAGAATAATGTATACTGTAGTGATTTAAACAAGATGGAATCCCAAAATGTTAACTGTCTTATATCTAAAGCTACTGTTTCTGAATCTGAATTATGGCATAGGAGGATGTGTCACTTGAATTTCAAGACCATGAATAAAGTTGTCAGGAATAGGCTAGTGAGAGGCTTACCTGAAAAGTTATTTGAACATAGTGACCACTGTGTAGCTTGTCTCAAAGGCAAGCAACACAAGACTTCTTATAAGACCAAGCTTGTGAATACAAATACCACTCCCTTACACCTGTTACATATGGACTTGTTTGGCCCTACCAATGTAGCTAGTCAAGGGAAGAAATCTTACTGTTTGGTGATAACTGATGACTATTCTAGGATGAGTTGGGTATTCTTTCTTAGAACCAAGGATGAGACAGGTGAAACACTTAGATCCTTCATAACTAGGATTGAAAATTCAACTAATCAAAAGGTTAAGATCATCAGGTGTGATAATGGGACAGAATTTAAGAATCATGAGATGAATAAGTTCTGTGAGGAGAAAGGTATAGAAAGACAGTTTAGTGCCCCTAGGACTCCACAACAAAATGGAGTAGCTGAAAGGAGGAATAGGACACTAATTGAGGCTGCTAGAAGCATGCTAGCAGATGCTAAACTTCCAATGTCCTTTTGGGCAGAGGCAGTCAGCACTGCTTGTTATGTTTTGAATAGGATTTTGATAGTCAAACCTCATAACAAGACACCCTATGAGTTATTCTTTAAGAGAAAACCTTTGGTTAGCTTTTTAAAACCATTTGGATGTCCTTGTACTGTCTTAAATACCAGGGATCACCTAGGTAAGTTTCAAAGTAAGGTAGATGAGGCTGTCTTTGTTGGATACTCTATTCAAAGCAAGGCTTATAGAGTGTTTAATAAAAGGACTAGGATCATAGAGAAGACCATGGATGTGACCTTTAATGAAAATACACCAAATGTAGAAGGAAAAGGTCCAGAAGTATTGTTTGATATTGATGCACTAACCCATGCTTTTAGATATCCAGATTTGTCTTCTAGTGCAGGTACAAGTGCAGGTGATGATGCAAATGGAGATAGCAACTCAAGTCAGCCTACAAAGGATACCTTGGAGTATGTATTATTTCCAATTTGGTCTCCAGATCCACCAGCAGTCTTTCAACAGGATCACACAGCAACTGATGGATTAACTCCAGAAACAAATGGATCATTTGCAAAGGATGATTCAGATAAGGGTACACATGGTTTAAGGGGTTCACATGAAGATTCAGAAAGTGAATTAGAGATACCTGGACTATCAGATGAGGAGCAGAGATCACCAAAGAACTATGAACAAAGTCCACCATTTCAAGTTTTGGAAAGAACTTCTTTGTCAGATTCTGAAACAACTCCAAAGCTTTCAAAAGAAAGAAAGGAAAGAGATTCTTTTTCAGAATCAGAAATGGATAATCTTGTGGGTCCTAATTTGGAAAGAGAATTGCTTGATACATCCACATCTAAGTATCTGGTTCATAAAGATCATTCCTTGGATTTGGTCATTGGTGATATTGGTTCACATGTTCTGACCAGACAGCAGTCAAAGATAAGAGAAGAAGATTTACATACTTCTTTATATGTTTGTTTTCTTTCTCAGATGGAACCAAAGAAAGCAGTGGAAGCTCTCAAAGATCCCAGCTGGATTGAAGCCATGCAAGAAGAATTGCTACAATTCAAGCTGCATGATGTATGGGATTTGATTGATTTACCAAAAGGAAAGAGAGCTATAGGCACCAAGTGGATTTTTAAGAACAAGAGAGATGAGAGAGGGATTGTCATCAAGAATAAAGCCAGGTTGGTAGCACAGGGGTATACACAGGAAGAAGGAATTGATTATGATGATGTTTTTGCCCCTATTGCTGGGATAGAAGCTATTAGATTGTTTTTAGCTTATGCATCTTATCAGGGTTTCAAGGTTTATCAAATGGATGTGAAGAGTGCTTTTCTTCATGGTCTAATTGATGATGAGGTGTATGTATGCCAACCTCCAGGTTTTGAAGATCCAACATATCCAGATAGAGTGTGCAGATTGAAGAAAGCTTTGTATGGTTTACATCAAGCACCAAGAGCTTGGTATGATACACTATCTGAGTATCTTCTCAAGAATGGATTCAAGAGAGGTACTATTGACAAGACTCTGTTTATCAAGAGGATTCAGAAAGATATTTTGCTGGTACAGGTCTATGTCGATGATATTATATTTGGATCTACAAGTGATTCACTTTGTAAAGATTTTGAGGTGCTAATGCATAAGAAATTTAAGATGAGTTCAATGGGAGAACTCACTTTCTTTTTAGGATTGCAGGTTAAGCAGAAGCCAGATGGAATATTTATTAACCAAGGGAAGTATGTGAAGGATATTTTGAATAAATTTGGTTATAAAGATGTAAAGATAGCTAGCACTCCCATGGAGGCACACAAACATCTTAATTCTGATCCTGAGGGGGAGGAAGTAGATGTGCACCTGTACAGGTCAATGATTGGTTCTTTGATGTATTTAACTTCATCTAGACCTGATATTATGTTTGTAGTGTGTCTTTGTGCTAGGTACCAAACCAATCCAAAGCAGTCACACATGTATGCTGTGAAAAGGATCTTTAGATACTTGAAAGGTCAACCAGATTTGGGACTTTGGTATGCTAAAGGATCAGATTTTGAGCTAAAGGCTTTCACAGATAGTGACTATGGTGGTGAAAACATGGATAGAAAATCAACCAGTGGAGGATGTCAATTTCTTGGAAGTAGGCTAGTGTCATGGCAATGCAAGAAGCAGACCACCGTTTCTACATCTACAGCAGAAGCAGAGTATGTTGCAGCATCAAGTTGTTGTGCACAGGTGCTCTGGATTCAGAATCAGATGATGGACTATGGTTTGACTTTCATGAACACTCCTATTTACATTGATAATACATCTGCTATTAGTATCATACAAAATCCTGTTAAGCATTCAAAAACCAAACACATTGAAATCAGATTTCATTTTATAAGAGATTGTTATGATAAACGATTGATTCATATTTTCAAAATTCATACTGATAATCAACTTGCAGATCTGTTTACCAAATCATTTGATGTAGGAAGGTTTACATTTTTGATATCTAATATTGGTATGATCAATCTTACTTAGTGTTTTGGTCAGGATTTGATACTAACAGAGGTGAAGTATATTGTGTGTGACAGGGTCAAGTGTTGCCACTGTTAGCTTCATCATGATAACAGTTGGTTCCACTGTTAGTTTACTTATGCCACTGTCAATGTATTTTCAACCTCTGCTGTATATTTGTGTAGTTTAACCCCTGCTAGTTGTTTTTCTTAGTTTAATATTGCATGATTAAGCCACTGTCAGGAGACATTAGGAGAGCTGGAGTCTAATGTTTTATTTGTTGATTTTTCTTATTTGATTAAAAAAAAAATCGTGTTATTTTATGAAGTCTATAACCCTGCTAGTTCTAGTGTACCCCTGCTAGTACTAGTACCCCTGTTGGCTTTATTGAGGATTCTTAATGGTTGAATTTGATCAAGTGAGGTACCCCTGTTAGGCTTAAGTGTTAGTTGTGCCCCTGTTGGTGCATAACTGACAGTGCCACTGTTAGTTCTATTTACTAGGGCTTGGCACTGTCATCACATAAGTACCCAAACACTTCACTTTTTCAATTACGCTTTCAAAATTCTCAAAACTCTTTAATAATCGCTCTCGTTTGTGTTTGATCATTGTAAACCACTCTTCTTTCTTTCATAAATTTCATTCATGGCATCGTCATCTTCGTCTGATTCTGGTAATTCTAATCTGAGTGTTCATTCTGAACACAACATGAGGGCTTTCTTGGACAAAGAAGTTGCAGATGAGTATTTTCACCCGATTATTGATTTCTTGAGTAACTGTCCAGTTACATATGCTCTTACTGTCGCTCCAAGATTGATCAGATCACATATTCAAGAATTCCGGAAGAATGCAAAGGAAGGGAATGTTAATGGCATTACTCACATTCATTCCACTGTCAAGGGAAACAAAGTAATGGTAACTGAGATTGTTCTTAGAGAACTTTTGCAGTTTGATGATGAAGGAGGAGTTCTGGAATTGTCAAGAGAGGATCTCTTTCAAGGAATAAAAGATATGGGTTATGAAGGTACTGGAAAAGCAAGGTCTGAATATACATTCTTGAAGTCATGGTTCTGTCCTCAATGGAAGTTCTACATTCATACCTTTCTGGTATGTTTATCTCAAAAGACGACTAGTTTTAATGAATTTAGTTCTAGTATTGCATATCCTATAATCTGCTTGGCACAGGGTCTTAAATTTAATATGTCTAGGTTTATCTTAGATAATATGATCAAAAATGTAAAGGGTGATACATTTATTATGTACCCTAGATTTGTTCAACTTTTGTTGAATAAGCAGTTGCCAAATTTTCCAGCAGATAAAAGTGTAATAGTTAGTTTTACTTTATCTGTGAAAACTATTAGAGCCATGTATCAATATCAAAACACCTTTTCCAAGAAGGAAACTGCATTGTTTTCTACAATGTTAGTTGCTCCTTCTGCCACTGGTGGTGTATTACCAACACCACTTGGACCAAATGATGACAGGACAACAAAACCAGTTGGTTCTGAACACACATCAGGAGGTGGCACAAAAAGAAAACAAGGAAACCAACAGCCTACCCAAAGCAAAACCAAGAGATCCAAGAAAACTAAACAGGCTATGGAGATTCCTGTTTCTCCACAGTCTCAGTCAAATGATCAATCACAACAGGTGAACATACTTGATGAAAATGTTCATTCTGGAAGGGCTGCCACTACTGTTTCTAGCCCACTGGCAGGACAGGACAGTGGTAACATCAATAAGACCCAACCAGAGGCAACTTTGTTTGATGAACCTATGGGTAATGAGTCAAATGAAGGTCCTAGTACCACGAATCAAGGGGCATCTGAACATCTTGCAGGGCAAGTGACAGATGTAGTCAATGATTCAACTAGGAGGTCACACTCCAATGTTGATGAGACTAGTTATATAACTAAGGAATTGACGATTGATGATTTGGTACATGATGTCAGACTGATATGGACAAAATTTGAGAGGGAAAGAGAGTTGAGAAGGGAGCAACAACTTAAGTTGGTTGCCCAGGATGAATTGATTAAGAAGCAGCAGGAGGAAATCAATGATTTGAAAACCAGATTGGCTGTGGTAGAGGATGTTGTGTTACAGGTCTTAAAGCCTGCTGCAGAATTACAAAAATCTTCAGGCAAGGGGGAGAGAAAAGATAAAGATCAAGAGAAAGATAATGTGCCTGAAGATAAGGATGATGATAATGATGGTTCTGATGGGAATAATGATGATAATGATGGAGGTGCAGGTGGTATTAGCTTCATGGATACATCTGAGATTAATGAAAATGTTGAGGATGAATTGAATGTGTCAGATTATGTGGTTAATGAAGGAATGGATGATGAAATGGTGAATGCTGAGCTTGATAGAAGAATGGTGGTATATGTGGGTGAAAATGTGCAAGCAAGTCAGAATGTTGCAGAGGATAATGCACAAAGAGAACCAGCTTTGAATGTTTTTCCATTGAACAAAGGATTACCTTTTGAGGCTGTGGCTAATTTGTATTTCTGGGATGTTATGGGAGAAAATATTGACATGGGCAAAAGAGTGAGCTTTAGTGATAGGATGGTGTTTGATAAATCTGTTGAAACAGAGATAAAAGGTGGAAATGTAGAGGTTGAGGGGGAGTGTTTAGAGTTCAAACCTGAAGCTGAAGAGGAGGTAAGAGTGAAAAATTATAATAGAAAGAAATCAATTCCATTCAGAAAGTCTTCCTCTGTCAAGAAAAATACTGTTACAACTCAACCTATAACCACTGTTAGCAGTTTGGTTTCTACCACTGTTGAGGTATCTACCCCTGTTGGTACTTCAGCAGCAACCACTGTTATATTACCTACCCCTGTTATCACAGAGTCAACCACTGTCACCACAACTACACCAAGATCTATTCTACCCCCTGTTATTATTGAAGAACCCTCATCATCACCCAAACCTAAGTCTGATCTTCCAAAGATTGATTCAAAGGACAAAGGTAAGGGAAAACTAAAAGAAGAAAGAAAAATTAAGAAGGTTGTAGAGCCTCAAATTGATTTGGATGAGGCCAGGAGAGCTCAGGAGGAGCATGATGAGAGAATGCTAAGAAAGGCAGTTGAGTCCAAGAGACTAGAAGGTCCTGATGTTGATGTTATACTGGAAGATATGAGTGTGGTAACCTTATCTCAGAAGGATGCAAAGATGCTCAATGATATGGCTGTAATTGGTAAAGGGTTATCTGCACAGAAGATTCATGAAATGATCAACAAAAAGGATGGTAATGATGATTTGGATCCAGGGTTTGCAAAGCTAAAACAAGCAAATGAAGAAAAGGCAAGAAGGAAAAGACAAGCAGAGCTTGAAAAGAAAAGAAACAAACTACTTACTGCAGCTCAAAGGAAAAAGGAATTGATCAGAATTCTTGGTGGTAGATATGCACCAAGAAGTATACTAGAAGGATGGGATTTAGAGAGGTTGGAAAAAGCTTATGCTAGACATCAAAATGAAGGAAAGATGGATTTTGAAAAGAAGCTCATGCAAGATAAATTCATTGAGAAAAAGTTGTCTGAGGATAGAAAGAAAATTGCTGAGCAGGTAAGAAAAGAGGAACAAGACAGAATTGAAAAGGAAGAGCAAGAGAAAGCAGAAGCTGAAGAAAGAGAATTAAAAAGGCTTTCTGATAGGAATCTAAAGATTAGATGGGATGGAATTCTTGCTTGTGATAATGTAGTTCCTGATTTGGAGAAGGATGCAGCAGAATTGAGAAAATATATCAAAGAGGTGAAGGACAGCAAAGAAAATATTCATATTAATCATGATAGATCATCAAGAATAGTTGAATGGAAAGGACAGAAATCAAAGGTTGCTGATGTTGTTAAAGAACAGATAAAGATTGTCAGAGAGGATGGGAATGAGCAATACTTGACATCTGTAGCTGATATGCTCAAAAATGTGAATAGGTTAGACATTTTAGATTTGTATGAGCTGAACAGTCAAAGAAACAGGTAGGCTTCACTGGTGATAATGGAAAGAGATTTGGGAAGATGTTTGAATATGCTGTTTGAGCCTGAACCATTCACTAATTTGTTCTTAAACTGCATTGAACATGTGAATACCTGGAGACACTTTGTTAGAGCTGGAGTTCACATGATTTTGTTCAGAGATGGAGTCACAATCTACATGCTTGATGAAAGACAATATGTTTTGGGGACTCAGATTTTAAGAAATGTGCTTCCATCTCAACTAAGAACTACAGTGATCTCAGAATGTGCATTCAATGCTTTATATATGGTGTTCAATCAGTTTCATAAAAGAATGGAGTTGGAGAGATTAAGAGAGGAGGAGAAAAGGAGAAAACAGAATCAAGCTCCTAAAGATGAGAAGAAAGATGAAGAAACTTGATTCATTGCTGAGAATGATCAAGTTTAGGGGGAGATTGTTGAGTCCTGAGCCACTGCCAGAATTGCTCAGAAGACAAGTCTTGTGCCACTGCTAGAAGAAGTCTACCACTGTTAGTTAGTTTTATATTGACAGTGCCACTGTCAGTTAGAATTAGTCTAACAGTGCCACTGTTGGTATAAGTTTGTATTTTGTATCAAGTACTTAACCACTGTTGGTAATACATGAGTACTACCCCTGTTAGTGTATAGCTCAACCACTGTTAGAAGTCGGTTAGAGAGAAATATGGAATAGATAGAATTTCCATAATAGTTTGATTCTGTAAAGGACTCTATGTGATATAAATAGAGATCCTGTAAAACCCTAGATGATAGACGAATTTCTAGTTATTAGCTTCAAGGTTGTAAACCCTAACACAAATTGTGTGTTCGTATTATTGATAATAATAATATTGAAGCTTTTGATTAATATTCTGTGTTACAAGTTTAGTTCTTCAAGTTATTAATAAACTATTCCGCAAGCTTATTAATAATTAATCAAAGTAATACATATAAGATCCTGTCTGGGATCAAAATTCATAGGATTTAGAACTGAAACCTAAAGTATATATCTTGTATGTTTTGAAAGATGGTTTCAAAATCCACGATTTTGATTTATTTTGTTATGTTGTTGTAATACCAGTGTGTATATATCTAACGGGGTATTTCATACCCAAATAGTGCTGACGTGTACCTAAGTACATAAAGACTGTGGCTTACCATGTCTCGATACCTATCAGGTATAATTAAGTCTACAGACGTGAGGCAATACAGGCCTAAGTATGAATCGGTTAATTGTATGACCGCGTCATATGATAACAAGTAATAATGTTACTTATGTTGTAGTAACGCGTTAAGATACCCGTGTGGCATAATATGTTGTGTCTAGAAAAAATATATTGTAGTCCCACAGAACTATGATTGAATGTTTATTGTGTGTCCGTTTGACCAGTTAGTGCATGCTAACCCGGACATGATTGAGTATTTATTGTGTCCGTTTGACCAGTTAGTGCGTGCTAACCCGGACATGATTGAGTATTTATTGTGTCCGTTTGACCAGTTAGTGTGTGCTAACCCGGACATGATTGAGCTAATGGCCTCGCGTGGAAACTCCACCGACCCATTAACTTGTTGCGGATCACGAGCATAAGCGCGCCCATCCGTGAATGAGGGTGGATCACGAGCATAAGCTCGCCCATCCATCGATTGTATCGCTTTACCGCGATATCGGACTTGTGCCCACTGCAATACCGTGGCATCGTTTTGTGCCCACTTTACCGTGGCATCGTTGTGTGCCCAACTGTCATCGACCGAATTGCTCGCAAGCAAAGTTTGAAATTGAGTCGGCAGTACTACGACATGCCCGACTTGAGTAATTGAGCCAATAGTACAATGACATGTCCGACTAGTTTGATTGTGTTCGTATGCATGTATGTATACCTATGTACATAATTAATTTGTAGGTGGCACCAAGTGCTCGAGATGAAGTACAAGCATGTATGTGTTATATACATATATATATATATATATACAAGTTGAATTAACAAATACCTCAGATAGAGTATCATGTAGCACATAAAATTGATTTATTGTAACTAAGTATATATATACAGCACTTAACTATTTTGTTGTGTTACAATAAGCCTAGGTATGATTAATCATCACCTAGTTGTTTTGGTATTAGTATATGAAATCCATACTAACGTATATTTATAATGTATACTCCTAGCCTCAGCCTAGCAAGTATATTGAGATCCTCGGTTGTTGTTTACTTGAGTTCAATTCCAATTTAAAAGTCCTGGAATATATATGAGCAGTTTTAGTTCCTAAAAGGAAGACTAATCCTGTAAAAATCTAGATGTTGTCCAATGTGGGTAGAACTAACTAGTTCTAATGTATTCCATGATATTGTCTCGCGACAATATGACCAATGTATAATTATAACCTAACTAGGTTAAGTAGTGGTTTTGTTCAATAGCGTTATTATGGGTGTAATTTCTAAGTATTACACATCTGTATTACATAACAGTAATTTGATTAAGTGTGAATTATAAAGGTTTATTATTATAATTCGAAAACAGTAATTGAGCATTCGTCTCACCCCGAAAATAGTAAAACAGTTGAAAGAGTGGGGCTATGAAACTCACATGTGAGTTGTCAGCGATCCTAAGATATGTGTGTCGTCCGATGGGTAACCCCCTAGTGTCCTAAACACGTGAGGTTATATAAGTAATAGACAATTCAACTTGTCTAAACGAGTTGTGCAAATATTCATTCGTCGCCCAGGTTTGAAAACTGTGTACGAGGGTCCGGGGGCAGCGCCCCTGGTAGCGGGGTCCAAGGGGCAGATCCCCTGGTTGGGGTCGAGCTCCGAAATTTTTATTTCTACTATATTGCTTTAGTGAAAACGCTCCGAAATTTCATTTCGGAGTAATATTAGGCTGTAAAATTTAAGTTTTGACACTTAGTAAAAAATGTGTATTTTCTATTTTAGGCGACACTAGGCAAGTGTCGCTATATGCGACACTTAAGATTGGTTTCATTTGGGAAGTGACGCTACGGGCGTCACTAAGGGGCGTCACTTAAGGCGACACTCAAAGGCGTCACTATTTGCGTCACTAGGTAGCGTCACTTGGGAAGTGACACATCGCTGCTGGTCTGTGGGCGACACTTGTAACTGTTCGACGGGTTTTCACCCAAAAACGCAATCTAGCCCATTTTTGGGCCGAATCTTGTTGTTATAATATTAATAACAAGGAATATCAAGAAGAGGTGAAGAAATCCTTACGATTTGAAGATTCAAGGGTTTGGATGATGATCGTGTTCTTGATGATGAAGATGGAGGTGGTGATGATGATGAATGCTTGTTGATGATGATGATTCCGAAGATGATGATGATGATGATGATGATGATGATGGCGGTGGTGGTGGTCGTCGGTGGTGGCGGTGGCCGCCGGTGGTGGTTGGTGTGGATGGAGAGGAAGAGATTGAGAGAGTTTAGAGAGAGATGTGTGGTGTGTGTATTTTTATAAAATAGAAATGAAAGAAAAAGGGAAGGTGGGGGTGGTTTTATCCATTCTCAGATCCCCACTCTGGGGACTGTGATCTCCAACCATAGTACAAAATGCCCGTGTTTTTGTACCCGACCATAATTTAAAATAGTATTTTAAATTCTAAAATTCGTTTATATTAATTTAAAATGTTTTCGAGTTGAAGTATTTTATAAAATACTATTTTGAAACTAAAATTTAATAGATTGTTTTCGCGCAGTTTTAAATTACCAGAATGCGTTTTAAATTAAAACCACTTACATTTTTGAATACCATTATTTAAAGTTTAAATTTGGCGCAAAAATTGACTTTTTGACCACGTGTTACATTCTCCCCCTGTTATGAAAATTTCATCCTGAAATTTCGTGTGAGGTTGTGATCGCGTGGGGTCTGGGGAGAAATGTATGTACGAGAAGTTTTTCGAATAGATTGTAGACACACCATGTCTATGGCGGAGTTGAAAAGCAGTCATTCCATGACTGTGTCGCTATTTATCATTGTAGTCAGATTCTGACTATGTTGTTTGTTCAGGGCATGATGAAGTCGTGGTTACTGGGTAACCATTTACAATGTAGTCCATTCGGGACTAGATAGTTGTCACACGGTGACCGTTTAGTGAGTAGTCCTATCAGGACTGAGTGTTTGGTAAACGTTCATTCTGTCCAGTCTACTGAAAGCAAATCTTGCATTTTACGTGGGCCTAGGTTAACTAGCCCTATGATACACTTGGCATTTAGTCGGTGAAATGTAATATCAAGGAACGAAAGTACACTCTTGGTGTAAATCAGAATTGAAAGGTTATGTTTTCGAGGAAGGATGTACCTATATCATTGTCGGAGATCAGGTGGATTTTGCGTTTCCTTTTTGGGCAATCTTTCTTGTAATGTCCAGGTTCTTTATATTTGAAGCATATCGTGAGTCGGGATTCGCAGGAACTCTGCAATCCCTGATTTTGTGTCCGTATCATTGGCATCTTTCACAGGGTAAACCACATGAACCATCAAGAAAGAAAACCACATGAAATGTAATATCGAGGAGCAAAAATTGACTTTTAGACCAGGTGTTACAAGATGGAGGGTGGAGATATGTTTTCACTTTTTTTTTATCCCCTTGCTTTCACCAGAACCCATCCATATAAATATACTTTCGACGAAGTTTTTTTTCTATTTTTTTGGAGTTTTAGAAACTTTTAATGTATAATCACATGTGATTTACCACTAAAAAATAATCATACCCGCTTATATTTCCGATTAAACTTTAAATTCAAATAATTGATGATGTAAAGAGATTAAGACATGAAAAACTAAGGTGTAATCACATGCAATTGAACATTAAAGTATCAATCACATGTGATTTACGGTTTGTGAGATAATTAACCATTGGGGTAAAAATTAAAGTGGGTTTTGTAGAGAAATGGAGCAATCCTATTAGTTCTCCCATTCTCTACTTATATATATATATATACATACATACTAATATATAAAGAGTTTGTGACAAAGTCTTAAAAAGAGTAATAGTAAATTACTATTTTGCCCTTTTAATTAATTTATTAAACTTTAAAACACATTAAATGGAATTTATTGTAAAGTTAATATATCAAAATTTATTCCAATTATAAAATATGTAACCCAATATTTATTTATTTTCTTAAAATAATATAAGTTTTGTAAACCATATAAAGAATTAAACATGGAGTACGTACAAGTGCTTATGATAAATAAATACACATTTAAAGGAAATATACATTTAATATTGACTTGTTAATTCAACATTGTAAATAATCGAGATATAAATATCATTTAGTATTATTCACATAATCCTAGAATTTAATATAATACAAGAATTTAATTAACAAAAGGTTAGAAATGTATCATCTTGATTATCTAATACTTTATATAAAGAGTATGACCAATTTTTTATCTTAAACAAATAATTAAAATTATTATTTTACATTTTTAATTAATACAACATCTAATGTATATTGTAAAAACACTTAAAAAGACGGTTTATCCTATTATTGTAACAATTATTTATTAGAGATGATATTTTCACCATTGAATTTGATAAATCTACCGTAACTGTGCATCACATGTTTGTACAATACAAATACTTGATGCATGATTGTGGTTGATTTATCAAATTCAATGGTGGAAATATTACCTCTAATTATTCATCTATCTGATTGTCTTACTTATTAACTATATTGGATAATTGTAAGTTAGATTTTTAAAATTACAATTACTATAAATAGGGGTTTAAAATTGCGGGTTGAAAAATTCTCAACCTGGACCAAAACTAGCATGATAAACAGGTCAAAATAACCCATCCAAAAATATACCCGCATAATCCATTTGGGTAAATGGGTTGAAAGATTGACATATTGTCATTTTCTGTAAAAAAATTAAGTTGTTGGCTTAACCCACTGACCCCAACACATGTGTGTGAAACATGCATAATAAATTAAATCGGTTGATAATTTTTAGGTTAACGGGGTCAGATTTGTTAGTCAAAGTTTTCAACCTTACCCGAACTATGGTAAATGGGCTAACATATCAAAATTAACTAATATGACAAGCCCACATTACCTATTTCGGTAAACGAGTTAATGGGTGGTGGTGTTGCTTTTTTAGTATGCTAATAAATAAAATTCGGGATTTTACCAACCTCAAATATTAAAGTGGTTGAGGGGTTTTGGGTTATCATTCTAATCATATAAAATGAAGTAAGAATATGATTTACTATTTTACTTTCAAATTCTATTTAAGGTTTACATGTTATCGAATAAAAATATAACTACAATTTTTTTTGTCCCGCTGCATTGCGCGGGTAGTATTCTAGTATATATATATATACTAGTTTATTGACCCGCGATGACGCGGGATAAACTATTTAGTTTTTGATATAACACCTAACATAAATGAAGCACAAAGTGTGTTGAATTGTATTATTTATCTTGTAGCAAATGCGAGTTTGAGTTTTAAAATATTAATCATATTTAGTGATATTGTGAATTTCCGAAGTGAAAGTTATAAGTAACATTATTAGCATAAAGTTGTATTATATTTTTCGTTGTGTGTTCTATATGCATGATATGTGTATACTATATAAAAATGCAGTACACTACTTTTATAAGCCGAAATGAATCATTCAATTAATATAGAATAATAATAATAATAATAATAATAATAATAATAATAATAATAATAATAATAATAATAATAATAATAATAATAATAATAATACATTTACAGTCGAAATAGAAACCTATAAGTGTAAGTAAATGTGTGAAATTTAAAACAATTGAACTTCTTATAACATTGAAAGGTTTTCCATAAAGAAAATAGCTGTAGATCGATATGAGCAAAATTACGGATAAGTTATTCTTATAACAAATGTAGCATTATCTTCCTAATTACGCAACGCAACTATTGGGATATCTGGATTGTCCAAGACATATACATGCAAAACAGTTTGGTTGTGACAAGTGCGAAACATATTATGGAGGTCATCAGTAGTCAATAAACGTGGTAGAGAGAATTCCTCATTCAAGTTTTTTTCGTGGGTGCCTGGCTACATACCAATATTGTAGTTGTGAAGGATAAACATTTGATTAAATCCACATAAGAATGTGATTCAACGTGAACTCATTTGTCTGAATCGAGCATAACATGATATCAGATCCACTTTGATATTCAAAACCTACAACGGTCCGGACCATATCTCCTCCATAATGCAAACATATATCGATTTTTGTTGGTAATTCTCCATTGACATTGAAAAACAAATTATAGAGTAGATATGATGTTTAGCTAGATAGACAAATGGTTTACTGAATGACAAAATATGTGATACTAAAAATTTCTTAATAAAAGGATAATAGTTACTTACTTAGGTGCATGAATCCTTCTTAGACAATTGTTGCCAACAAAACGCAAAGGCATAATGTTGTTGAGAAAAGAAAAGGTTAACGAATATATTGATTGAAGAAATAAAACTTTAAACGAAAAATGTACTGATTGCAATATGAGTTTTTCATCTGTAACATATATATATATATATATATATATATATATATATATATATATATATAGGGCAAGAAAAAAAAAGAATGTATATCCATGAAAGCTGTCCCAAATTAAAAATTATTGATGGTACAATTTTTCAACTGGTTAGTATAGAGAAATTGATCTTGAATCGCTCTAATTTTGGATTGGATCACATGTGGAATCGAAAATATTGGATAAATACGTAGAATATATGTTTACAAAAATAATGATACTAACAAAGATGTTCGAAAAATCAGTGCCTTAATAATGAGCGTTGCAAATTCTATTGTAAACGTAAATAAATGCTATATATAGGTATCTTTTATAAGTGAAAGTAGTGTTATTTTTTTGTTTAAGATTAATCCTTGAATAGCTGAAAATATTGACAAGTATAGAGTTGTAGGTAGGTAGGTAGCTGGAATTCACAAATCTTACTTCTACTATTGATTCAATATATAACATAAAGGATGAGTTTAGAATAAGAATTTTTTAAATTAGACATCATAACAAATTAAATTGTCAAAGTTATACAAAGTGAATTTGGCAAAAGATATTAATTAAGTGTATTTTCAAGCCTATAAATAATATAAATTCATATAGAGATTTGTGTTCCATTTTGTACGTATGTAGGTTATTGATATAGAGAACTTTATGATGCTATGATAGAAACTAAGAGTTAGTTAGGAAAAAAAATACTTTTAATACTAAATTCATATTCAAAAACATACGAATACACTCTGAAAAAACATGGCTTAATGTTCTAGCCAAAGAGTGCTCATAGCACGTAAGCGACAAAAGAAGTCGTTAATTGCAAGCAGTGCACGTGCATATTGTTGAATGATAAGTACTACATGCATATTGTGCAATGTTGTTTCTCGCAATTGGTCAGTCTGTCATTTGTAAAAAGCAATGACTAAGTTAGAGATAAAAAAGAATTTCAGCGTGCTAAAACATTTAACTTTTGAAATATACAAAATGGTAAAGCAAATGGTAAACAAACAATTACATAAGTGCACAGTCAATGAATCAAGTAAAAAAAATGTAGAATTTACCTGGTGAAGAAAATCCTCAATTAAATTAAATTTTCCCACTCCCATAGACATTTTATCCATGTAGTTGGACAAATCCAATGATCTGACTGGGTCCAATGGTACATCACTGGTCAAGGTGTCACACAAAGATTGCTCCAATCTTTCCATTCCTCGTGACAAAGATTCTTCATAGTCAGGTATCAAAACCTTCTTGATGGAAGCCTGAATTTTGTCACCCTGACATTTAAAAATGTGACACTCCTCCAAATTAGGTATATATTTATACTTAATTTCACATGTTAATTACGATAATCCCCTACGAATCTAAACTAAACCCCTGATGTGAGATAAGTCTAGCGTGCCCAAAACTTTTGGACAAAAAGCATTACGAAAATTTATAATTATTTATAATTATAAATTAAACGAAACGAAACAATATCGGAATGAATCCGACAAAAACAAATACAATCGTTGGTGATACAATCTTTAGAAATAACGCGAAACTATTTCAAATAATTATCTGTTTGAAAATATTATGCGAACGATAAGAAATAATAATAATATGTAAATTATTTTACATTTTATACAAATTGTACCATACACGACAAAAACATATCAAACAAATTCCACAACCAAATTAATAAAATTATTACTCTTATTATTTCAAATTAGTAATTGGAAAATATAAAAAAATAAAATTTTATGAAAAATTGAGTGGGACACGGGGTACAAATAATTGGATCCGTACACGAAATTAACGGGTTAAAAACCCAAACATTTAATACAAAACAAATATCTTTCAACACAAAGTACTGGAGCCATACTCCAGTGTTGAAATATTGAGTTTTAAATCCATATTATATACTCCTTCCTCTCAACTTAGTGTAACACCTACCACCAATTATTTGAGTTGCTCATTTCTTTCTTCATGGAACTACAACGACATAGAGAAGCAGCAGCAAGAGTTCTTTAACTCTTCATCATAATTTCTCCATCTTTTTCACCATTAACACCAACCATCAAACTAACCACAACCAAACACTTTCACTACAAACATCATCATCATCATCGACCGATCATCATCATCATCACGAATCATCAAAAATCGTTGTAAGGAAACTCTCTATTTCTTTACTTCCTTACTAAATTTCATTATATATAGTGATAACATAGCATAATCTATGTATATAATTTCCCTAGTTCTAGGATCGATAACTTCGTTATCTGTAGTATTAAGGTGCGGAATTCCTTAATACGGTGTTATCTTACTAATAACGATTTAGTTCACGTTTTGGTTAACCAATTGCTTTACTTTATACGAATATACGTCAAAGTCTAGCCTTTAGTATTTGTTTCTCTGGAAATACTGAGTTCGCACAAACTTGCAAAAATCCTGATCTCCAAAAGTTATATCAAAGTTATGTTATGTTTTTCACGTACAAAAACATTTATATATCTCGTCTCAACTCACAGCCACTGGGCCTGCGAGTTGACTCGACTCGCTACGCAGCCCAAGCCCATGAACTCGGCTCGTTTGTTTCTGTTGAGTTCTGCGAGTTCAGATCTCATCTCGCATCGCAAAGCCTTGCGACTTGAGATCTCGACTCGCAACAAACGTCTAAAACAAATAACTCGACTCGCAGCATATGTATATATATTGTTAAAATCTATATTCGTCTAACACTTTATCATAGTAATATATTTAACGAATATTAATATCAAAACAATATCAATTTACAAATCTAAACCAATATATCAACATGATAACAATTACACTAGTCATATTGCAAAGCTAGATCTGTTGTCACAAACTATGTCTCAACAGACTCCCCCTTGACAATAGCTCTAGCGTCTTTATCTTCACATTGTCTTTGGTTTTATGAGTAAATCTTACTACCTGCAAAAATCTTCATCTTCATACAAGTCTTAACCATCATTTGATAATCTCGTGCTAAGTCACCCCATGCTTCAGTACAAAAGATTATGTTCTCGTTTAACTTCAATAAATCTTTTTTTGACATGTTCATAAGATGACGATGATCATAAACTCTGAAGATCTCTCTTTCACCACCTTCAACCTCATCATCAGCTTCAACCATTACAACTTCTCCAGTTTCTGAATCCACATGCCAACTCTTCATATTTCCCAAAATATCTTGAGGCATTTTCTTCAGTGGTATCTGCTGCACACATTTTATAGCTGGATAAATCTTCTTCCTTCTTCTTCTACCAGTTCTTTGACTTCTTTCTTCCAACTTAATTGTCTTTCCTTTCCTTGGCTTAAGTTTTTCAAATTTATTTGCTCTAACCTCGGTCTTGATTATGTGTTCAACATATTTTCCAACAAAATCATCACTTGGGTTATTCAATGATAATCTAGCCAAATCTCTAATCTCAAATCTAGGCAAAGAACTAAAAACTGCAAGCTTTCTCTCAAAATATTGAACTCCATCAAATCTCTTAATAGCAAACAGTTTTAGATCAGTATCAAAATACCATCCTATAATCCCTCTTTTTGCTATACGCTTACCCATAATATCAATTTCTGATATACCAAGCTTTTCTTTCTTTTTCTTTGGCAAAGGCTTGAATATAGGATTATCTTTATGCCTATCAAGAAGATCTTCTTCATCTGAATCAGTTGAGTCATCAATCTCTTCATCTACATCGACAACTGTTGGACCTTCATCATTTTCAATAATAACCTCTGTTCTAGATGGGCTCACATGGTGTTCATCAACATAAGCATCTGGATCTACACCCATGTCATGCACTATCTCAGAAACAGCAGTCCAATCTGTAGGCGGTTGAAATTCTCCCTCTTCAAGATCATAATCAATCTCTTCATCTATCTCATCCAAAATATCATTTTCTGAATCTGATAGATCTAGACTTTCCATTCCTAGAGAAAACAAACAAACACAAATATATTAATGATTTAAATTCTCTTATTGATTTCCCTGAATCAATCTAAGAATTCCAATACTAATCCTTTTGTGTAATAAAAACGCGAAATATATATAACTTATAAATCTTTTATTGATTATCAATCTAAGATTTCCTAAGTCTTATATCAAACACTTAACAAACATTAATTAAATTTAAACTCTAATGTACTGTGAAGAATCACCAAACATTTAAGTTTACAATTAATTAACTTATATAATTTCTAAGACTTAATTGAACTGTTATATCATAAAAACTTAACTTTCAATTATATCTTTAAATTATATATCATTTGTCTAGTTAAAAATTACACATTTTTTAACTTGTCAGTTATAAAAACTCTCAAGTCTAAAATGTCTAAGTTAAAATAAATTTTGACCGCTGAAATATATCAGAACACGCTGCTCGACTTCTCAATGAGTCGGAAGACTTTCGATCACTAATTTATTTAACCTTTTAAAATCAAGTAACTTAAACAATTTCTAATATATTTAACTTGTAATAATAATAATCTCAAATCAAATATATTACCAAAACTATTAAGTTACAAATATTCAGTTACAATTATAAATTACAATTACAATTCAACAAAATCTAAATACAAATAACTACACAAGTCTAAACTGTCTTACCAGCTTCACTTGTTCCTGCAGCACTTGTACCAGCACCATCACCACTTGCACTTACACCAGCAGACTCCCCCTGAATAATAGTCTGCTGACCAGTCGTTGAAGGACCAGCCAGCTCACTATCCTTCTGAGCATTGGGATCATCGTCTTTGTCATCATCTCGTTTCTTCCTCAACTCATCTTCTTTGCAAGATTCTAGATATACCAATATCTCCCCCTGAGCTGACTGTCCTGAATTCACTCTCAACACTAACCGTTCTAAGTGTTCAAGCTTCGGTCGCTGGGCAGTAAAATCATCAAGCAAAGTATTATGAGTGTTTAGCAGAGTCAAATATGATGTACTCATATGAACCATCTGCTGAGCAAGAGAAAGATTCTCAGCTAACATCCCTGGAATCTTAGAAGTAAGTTTATCTAACTCCTTAACTCTGGACTCTAAGGATGTAATCCTTTTAGTATCAGTCGTAGGAGTAACAGAAATAGTATGTGGTCCAGGTGGTGTCACTGAAGCAATGTAGGAATCACGTGTAAGTGGTGGAATAGCTTGAGATAACGCTTCCTTAAGAAGAGTAGCTGCAAATCTACTAGCGTTATTGGTCTCAGCCTGTTAAGTTAAACAAAATTAATTAAGTAATTGTTACATATATCTGTCTCAATCTCTAATTAATTATATAACACTTGTATAAGTAAACTTATATCCCTTACCTCAATAGGTACATATATCTGTTCAGTAAACACCGGTGTTACATTCTCCACCTGCGGTGTATCTCGAGCAACTGTCACAGAATCAACTGTCTCAGTTTGAACTCCTGATAAACAACAAGTTAAGATTATCTAACTTTTAAATATTACATACCATCCTGAATGGTCAAAGTCCTGGAACGCTTACGGCGTCAAGTAATAAGAGGTGTATCCTCTTCCTCAGAACCTTCATCAATAAGACTGAAGTCAGGATCGACTTCCTTAGCCTTCCTCTTCTCCTTCAGTGCGGGATCTGGAATCATCCGAGATTGATATCTAATATAACCAGCATCTGGAGGTGGAGAAGGAGTACTATCATCATCATCTGAAGCCGATTGACCATCACGGGCTCCAGATGGACCAACATCAGGATCCTAAATATTAAATATATAAAACATTTATGATTAGCTAAAAGCTCTATCACACAAGTTCTATATATTTATGATTAATCTGATAAATACCTTAGAAGGTAAAACCTCAGATCCATCTAGCTGTCCCTGCTCACCCTCAGGTGAATGACCTCTGGGTTTGCAGTCTCAGCTCCCTGATCATAATGATATTCATATTTTATAATTAGAAATATTATCTAATTAACTAAATATCGATAACATGTGTATTATATATAATAATAATGTGATAATGATATAACAACTAAATACCAATATTACTATATAATTATAAAATTACCTCAGGTGAAGCAACATAACTATCAATATCCCGTAGCAGGATATCAGTAGCATCATCATGCTCTACTAGCACCTCCTGTATCACCTGAGCAGCAACATCTGGGTTCACCTGTTCCCCAGCATGTGCAGGTTGTTCCAACACATCCTCAATGAGCTCCTGTGGATCATCAGCATGAACCACATCAGCTATCGGTTCAGGAACCACAACCTCAGCATCAACATCTAGCCAACCATTGTTCGGTGGCGTCACATAGGTAGGATCAACAAGAAAACCAAAAAGTTCTCTCTCCTTAGGTTTCACTACCCCTTCCTTTCTTACTGACTGCAAAAACATAGCATTGTAACCTCTAAGACCAATAGTATCTACATGTAAATATGGCCCAGGAATAACAAGCTCTGGCAGACGAGCGCGAATAATCAGCATGCAAAAACGTGGATAAACCAGAAAGCGTGATCTAACAGAACCCGAAATCTGTCTAACCAGCTCTCCAAAAATATAATCACAAAAACTGTATGGTTTATTATAAACCAGTGACAGTGCAGCTGATACAAGGGCAGGGCTCAATTCGTCAAAGCCTCCCTTCTTCGGTGCAAAAACTGTGACAATCACATGCCTCAAAAACCTCCATTGTCCAATAACCAGAGGTTTTTGGAACTGACGTCCCCTCCTATCTCCAGTATACCCCATACGACCTATCGCACCCTCAACAAAATCACTAGGATACTCCGTCGGACCATCCTCCTGATCTACTGTACCCAAGTGTAAAATCTGATGTAGATCGCCAGCAGAGAAAACAACCGGTCGATTGTTGACCGTTGTGCGAATAACCGGTGGGTTGATCGTCTCGTCAAACTGAATACCTTCCCAGAAGTCGTTCAGTATAGTCTGAGAAATCTGTGGAGACTCTGTAAGTGCATATCTAATGCGTGAACGTGCAAAGAATGTAAGCATTTGAGCTACTCGATTAGCTCCACGTGCACCAAGATCTAGATCAACAAGAATATTGTGACCTTTATCGAATTGTCTCGCCATATCTATAAATACACAAATGACAAAAACAATTAACACACGTTAATCAATTTAAAACTATAACGTATTATGAATAACAATTCATCAAACATCTTAGTTTTAAAAATTATATATAACTTGTTACATTACAATCGCAAGTCGTATATAATTATTTCTAACATATATAACTTATTACTAATAAGTCGTAAGTTCAATATGTACATCCCATTAATTACTTGTTAATTTGTAATTCTCAAGTCATTAACGTTTTTGATAAATATAAGTTATACTGCTAATATAGAATTAGGACACGCCACTCAATTACCTCTTGAATTGGTAGTCTTTCGATATAAACATATATAATTTAATACAAGTCCATAATATAAACATTATTACTGAAAAAATCTTAACATTTATATAAAACCTTTCTTTAAAAAAATTTAAAATTTTTTAAGTACTGGACTCGCAGAAGTATGATGTGCGAATCGAGTTCAACTCGGTTCGCAACTCAACTCGCAACCATATCAACTCGCTAACCAAGTCAATCCGCAACTCGACTCGCAAGTCGATTCGCTAATCTACTCAGTCCGCAAGGTCAATAAGTCAAAGAATCAATGTCAACTCGCTAAATGTAATCTGCGAATTGAATTGAAACTCAACTCGCATGGTCAAATAGTCAAGATCAGAAACTCAACTCGCAAAGTCTGCGAATCGAGTGTTCAACTCGCAGCATGAACTGATATGGCGAGTTGAAACTAAAATCAATTAATCTATCTATTAAAAGTGATCTATCGATTTATTTACGTTCATTAAGATGCGTTTAACATTAATCTTCAAGATTCATGTCAAATAACACCTTAATCTACGTTAATCATTCAAATTTTGAAACGAAACCCTAGATTCATAAAAGCTTCGATTTCGTGTAATTGAAACGGTGAAATCCGTTGATTTATACCTCAAAATGTTCGTAATTTGAAAGTAGATATAAGCTACGGATCAAAAACTCTTCCTTGTAACTAGGCAAATCAAAATCAAATGAAAGACTCTGTTCGACTCGTTTCGCAATAACTGGATTCGCAGAGTTTAAGTGAACTCGCAAATGAAATGGGTTCGGTGAGGAGTTTGACTCGCTTGACCACCCTTTTATACCCTGTACTCGATTCGCAGTGCATCTCGATTCGCAAGTTGACTAGTCAAACTCACAAAATTAAATAAAACGCGAATTTAATACTAAGTATAAATTAAAAACCCCGTTATGTGAATAGTTATCTCTGTAACTATTTAGCCTAAACATTTAAAATAAAATGTTTTCGCATAATTTTTCCTTAATGATAATCTTCTTACATATATTAACCGACTAAACCCGTGATACAGTTAATCTTGTATAAAGAAAAATCTTCGAGCTAAAATTATTCACTTATATACCTTTATGGTCTTAAGTATAGATAAAAATATATATATAAATTATAATAGAAAGATTAACCGCTGATATAAAGTCAAGACACGCTGCTCGACTACACTTTGAGTCGGAAGACTTTCGATTAATATTCCACATAACCTATACAATATTTTCACTTTTCAACACACGTTTGTTCAACATTTAAAATAAAATATCCAGTATAATTTAATTCCAAATGGTAATCATGAAATAAAACAACAATAATAAGTAAAACTTTTATTTAATAATCTTAAGAAATAATTACAAAGGTTAAGAAAAATAAAACAACTAACATTCTAATAAATAAACTTAATAATAAACACTTAAAGTTTTAACTGCTTAGGAATCATATTAGAAAGAATAAGCTGTACATATTAAATTGTAATAAGCGTAAGACAATTGTTAGTATACATACCTCATGAAATTCATATAAGCACAATAAAATCACAATTTTAATCAGTAATAAACTTATATTCATAAAATTATATCTTATGTACCTTTATCCACATGATATAACATTTCATTGAAATATAACTTATGATTTCTTATTATTCACAAAAGTGAATGTTCAAAAATCATAGACAGTTCAAGACAATTATCGGTATTATGATCCACATAAACAGATTACACACAGGTTTCTGAGCCAATCTTTTATTGTTAATGTGCACAATATCTAGTGTTTTCTACTATACAACATACTGAAGAATTCAAGTACAACACATAACACTGTATCTTGTATTATCAAGGTAGAGATTACTAAATGATGTTCTTTAGAAGCATATAACATACACTTGACATGAGATACTTTGTATCTTGCATATGTAAGGCAGAGGTTACTAAATGATGCCCTTTCGAAACATATAACTCACCTTTTAGCAGTATGATACTTTGTATCATTTCAATTTTTTATTTTAGATCACAGTGCATGGTAGTACTATCATTCAACAATTAAGACATATGTCATACGTTATATAACAGATCACATAAGATAGTACACATGATAGTTATACTTCTTAACTGCTCGGAAATCTTAGCATAACCTGCCTACCAATAAATCGTATGATGAAGCTGACTAGACTTAAGTTATTCTTATCACTTGTGTAAGTAAAAGGACAAGTTATAATCAGTGGATATAGGTGTATAATAAGATAAATATAAGTTTAATCCTAGATAAAAATCGTTATTCTAGTGCAACTTATAAGAATCTACTAACACATTGTACATAATACTTAAGGTTATTGTTCTTAGGCTTATTCTCCTAATGTACTATCATCTCCCAAGTTTTTACAGCTAAAAACTTAAAGCTTTTTCTAAAAGAACTTCTTTTGTTCTTTTATTGGAGGTGATTCCCCTCAGGTAACAAGCAAATGAATGCCATACGCCCACCTTTTTTTTTTTTTTTTTTTTTTTTTTTTAACATAACACGGATTATTAACTATTACAAAAATACCCTTGGAAGACTAATCACTCTGGATTTCTCATTCCGTTAAGTTGAACCAACGTCTCAAATCTAGCTCTGTCAAACGCCTTGGTGTATAAGTCTGCTAAGTTATCCAAAGATGGAACCTTAACTAACTTTATCAAATTCTTCTCAGCACAGTCTCTAATAAAATGATGTCGAATATCAATATGCTTAGTTTTACTATGCTTTACCGGATTGTTTGTGATTGACATTGTAGATTCGTTATCAATCATCATAGGAGTATTGGTTATATTTAACCCGTAATCCCGCAGTTGCTGTTGAATCCAAAGAACTTGAGAACAACAGCTGCCAGCTGCAACATACTCAGCTTCACATGTAGAAATGGCTACTAAGCTTTGCTTCTTGCACTGCCAAGATACTAATCTACCTCCTAAGAATTGACATCCTCCGGTCGTAGATTTCCTATTTTGATTGCATCCTCCATAATCCGAATCAGTATAAGCTATAAGATCTAAGTCTCCATCAATCGGATACCAAAGTCCCAGCTTCGGTTTCCCTTTAAGATAACGAAGAATCCATTTCACAGCTTGCATATGTGACTCTTTCGGATTTGCCTGATATCTCGCGCATATACAAACAGCAAACATAATGTCAGGCCTAGAGGCAGTTAAATACATTAGTGATCCGATCATGGCTCTATAAAGAGTTGGATCCACATCACTATCACTCGATGTATTTGGACCAAGGTTGTGATTAACTGGAATTGGAGTATGATAGACCTTACTTTCATCCATCTTAAAGCGTTCCAATAGCTCATATGTATATTTAGATTGATGAATAAAGAATCCATCCTTCTTTTGATCAACCTGTAATCCTAAGAAGAAATTTAACTCTCCCATTGCAGACATCTCAAACCTTTTTCTCATGACTTTCTCAAATTCTTGACACATCTTTTCATCCGAAGATCCAAAGATAATATCATCAACATATACTTGTACTAATCGAAAGTCATTCTTATTCCATTTTACAAAAAGTGTACTATCAATTGATCCTCTTGTAAATCCATTCTCAAGTAGATAAGTTGATAGCGTTCCATACCATGCCCTAGGTGCCTGATGTAATCCATATAGAGCCTTATTCAAACGATATACTCTATCTGGATGTTCAGAATCAGTAAACCCTGGCGGTTGTGAAACATACACCAATTCTTCAACTTTGCCATACAAAAAGGCACTCTTAACATCCAACTGATAATCTTTGATACCCTTAAAAGAGGCAAATGCTAAGAATACTCTAATTGCTTCTAGCCTAGCAACTGGTGCAAACACTTCATTGTAATCTATCCCCTCTTGTTGATTAAACCCTTGAACCACTAGACGAGCTTTATTGCGAGTAATGACTCCCCGGTCATCTCTCTTACACTTAAATACCCATCTAGTTCCAATTGGATATTCTCCCTTTGGAAGGTCAACCAACTCCCATACTTGTAATTTAGAGAACTGTTGCAGTTCTTCTTGCATAGCTTCAACCCACGAACTTTCTTTGAGAGACATTTGCACATTTTTAGGCTCGATTTGTGAGATAAAGCATGAATATAGACATTGATTAAGAATCCCTGTCTCTTTCATAGCAGTATACAAGCTTTCTAAATCTTCAGAAGTACTAGCTTTAGATTGAGTCCTAGTCTGAACAGGAGTATTAATATCATCGATGATGTTTTCAACGGGATGATTCTTACTCATTCTTGTAACCGGAATAGGATCAACTATTAACTCATCTCCTAAGTTAGTACCAATCTCTTCTAATGAAGGAATATCTTCTGAACTTGCTGAAGACAACCGTAAATGATTCAAAGAGGTAAGTATATCATCAAACGTTGTTTGAAGATCCTTTTCAGAATCTGCAGTTTCTTGATACTTATCCTTTGAAGGTTGTTGTGACCCACTTGAAGAAGCTTCATTTGAGTCATTTGGTGTCCTGATTCCAGATTTCGAAACATTCGATGTTGAAGAGGGACCATTGTCCGATTCTTCAGACAATAAGTGTTTAGAGATCTCTGAATCACTGACAAAGTCACTTATAGGAACTTTAAATGACTGAAAGAGATCTGAATAGTCAAATTGCCAATCTAATCCCTTATGTATAGTAGGTACATAGCTCGTAACTTCAATAGTCAAATTGCCAAACTCTTTTATTTGGTGAGTTGGGCATATAACCTAGGAAAAATCCTTCGTCCGCCTTTTCACCAAATTTAGCTTGATTTCCTGTTTTCAATATTGAACATGGAACTCCAAAGGGTTCAAATCCCTTCAGATTAGGTTTCTTATTATTCAATAATTCATAACAAGTCTTGTTACGCTTTTTGACCGTAAGAACCCTATTTAGAACATGACATGCTGTATTCACCGCTTCTGCCCAAAAGAAGACCGGAAGCTTTGAATCTGCAAGCATAGTTCTAGCAGCTTCAATCAACGTTCTATTCTTCCTTTCAGCTACACCATTCTGTTGAGGTTCATATGGTGCACTGAATTAATGAGTTATCCCTTTGCTTAAGCAATAGATATTCAATGTTGAATTTTTGAATTCTGTTCCGTTATCACTACGAATACGCTTAACTCTAGTTTTATAGACATTCTCTACTAGATCAAAGAACTCTATTAAAATTCCTGGAGTTTCATCTTTAGATCCCAAAAAGAATACCCATGAGAATCTAGCATAATCATCTGTGATAACTAAACAATACCACTTGCCACCTAGACTTCTCTTGCTTATAGGGCCAAAGAGGTCCATGTGCAGCAGTTTAAATGGCGAGGAGATTGAGTTTTCAGTCTTAGACCTGTGTGGTTTCTTGTGCTGCTTTCCTTTGAGGCAAGGAACACACTTGTCTTCAGACTCGAAACGATTTTGTGGTACACCTAGAACTAACCCATTCTTGGTTATAAAATTCATTTTTCGAAAGTTCAGATGTGCCATTCTCCTATGCCATAAAAGTGCATCTGCTTCTGAGGCCTTGGATAGTAAGCATGTCGACACTATTGAAGAATTAGAGACACCCATGTTTATAGCATAGATGTCCTTCTTCCTTGGTGCCCTCATCAGTATCCATTCTTCAGGAATTGTGAAGCCTGGCTTCAGAACTAAAGCCTCCTTTTCATTAAAATGAACTGGATGACCTTTATCGCAGACTTGGGAAACACTCACTAGGTTATGAGTTAGTTCTTCAACGTAATTCACATCCTCTAGAGTCAAAGTTCCATTTGAAACTTTTCCTTTCCCTGTAATTACTCCTTCTTTGTCTCCTGCAAAATTTACTTTTTGCTTGAAACCTTCTTTGAAGTCCTTCAGTAGACTTCGTTCACCTGTCATGTGCCTTGAGCATCCACTGTCTACATACCACCAACTGTCCTTGTTCACAGTCTGCTCCTACACATAACAAGTTGTACACAGTTAGTTATCAAGACGGACCCAAGCCATTACGGTCTTGGTTTGTCCCTGATCATCTACAATCTGAACCTCCTTAAAGTGACCATAACTGTTCCCATTGGAAGTCTTGGTAACTTTCATAGGAGTTTGAGATTGTTGATGATCTATAGTCTTGGGCCTATGAGGAGAGTGAGTAGAAAACCTCCTAGGCACATACTTAGATCCCTGTGCACTCGAAGTAGAACCATTCTCAAATTGACTATGGTTTCCACTTGGGGTCCTAAACCTCGAAGGTGTCTTATCTCTCGGTTTATTGAAAGTATTTTCGTTTAGAGTATAAGCCCTTTTAGGTTTAGGTGGAGAGACACTATGATTACCATCTCTTTTCAGAATGTTTATAGGTTTGCTTCCTAATCCCGGTTTGGAGCCTAACCTATCTACAATCGAACTAGAAGTGGTCGGTGTCTTTTCAGTATTCACTAACTTATGTATAGCTTCCAACTTCTTATTTGGGCAACAAGAAGATACGTGTCCTTTTTGGTGACACTTGAAGCACGACATATGTTTTCGTGACTTACTAACTTTGGTAACCGCTATTGGAGTCTTAGGCACTAAAGGGTTAACAACATGCTCTTTATTAATCAATTCATCAATCTTAGTATCATGAATTACTCCACCCGGTACAAACTGTACTTTGGTGAAAGAAACTCTCTTACTATCATCAGATGAAGGATTCTTAATAAACTCCTTCTGTGCCTCTGACAGATCAGGTTTAGCTATTGTTTTCTCAGAACTTACTTCAGTCATTTCAGTATCTTCTGGAAGCTTTGTGTAATTCGAATTGAAAGGAGGAGGTGTCTCATTGTAACCTAATCCTGACTTATCCTTTACACTTCGTTGAGCATCAAGCATTTTGTCCATCTCAGTGGTCCTATAATTTTCTATCTTTCTATTTTGCTCAACTAGCTTCAATTGACAGTCAGCTAACTCTTTCTCCTTATTAGCTATTTTCTGATTTAAGTCTTTTAGATTTATATAGAGACCATCTATGATGACAACTTTTTCATTAATGGTATCTCTAAGAGCACTCCTATCAGAAGCATCAGAATTAATTTTATCTTTTAAATCCTGTTTATCATCACTTAACCTACGCACATCAATCTTGGCTAGTTCAAGTTCAGATCTAACAGCCTTACTAGATTCAGTCAATAAGCTAACTTGAGATGTCAGGTTTTTTTTTGCTACATTTAAAATACTAACCTGTGATTGCAAATCGGTAACTAAATAACAGACATCAGCAAGAGTAAGAATATCAAGACATACCCTTTTCTTGTCTATTTGAACTTCAGCCATGCGTGCTACAAAGTCTTCAGGAGTCATGTTTTCAGTTGACTCCATATATAGCACATCTTCATCACTTGCTTTAGCTGCAACCTCTGGCACTTTTACCTCACCCTCTGCATCAGTAGGCATATAGGATGTAGATCCATCAATTTCAGCCATGAAAGCTTCCTCAGATTGAGCTTTCCATTCATACGATCCATCCAACTGTTTCACAACTAAGGCTTTGGAAGCGAGAGTACTTCCCGAACCTTGTTGTCCATTTCCAGCTTCTACCTTAGGTCTTTGGCACTCTCTAGCAAAGTGTCCATAACCCTGACAGTTAAAACACTTGATCTTGGTTTTATCAAACCCTGATCTAATGCCAACTACCTTTCTACCTGTTTTCTTCAAGAAATTCTTTACCCTTCTTGACAACATAGCAAGTTGGTCCTGAAGGTCTATTTCTTCTAGATAATCAGGGTCAATCTGATCGTAATTTTCATCAAACATAATTGGATCATTGATTTTCCCTTGAAGGTAGTTTTCATAAGAAGCTACAAAGGAAGCAAGAACAGATAATTGCTGTTCAGCAGATTTCACACTCATAGGCATCTTTTGATGCTCTTGAGGTGACTTCTCAGTTGGTTTGCCCTTTGCATCACTACCAGATGATGTAAGAAGACACAGATCATCGGTAATCATTTCACCTTTTCCTTCAGCATTACCAACAAATAAAGCAGTGGTCGAGCTCGAGGAAGCAGTAGAGATAGTAGATTTTCCATGATAAAGTCCCGGATCCTGAGCCTGATCAGAATCAGTATCTCTAGTTTTCTTGGTGAAATCATAACCTCTGAGCTTATCAATGGCCTGCTCGAAGGTCATGGTTGCATACCTCTCATCGTTGTCTTTGAGCATTATGCCATGCATTTCCCACTTAGACGGTAAACCCTCAATAAACTTGTCGGTTTTCTCAGTCTCTGTAGAAATAATCTCATGATCATCTAGCTCACTCAGCAAATGGTAGTATCTTGTGGTATAAGCATCAAGATCTTCTCCTTTCATAGCTTTAAACACAGTAAACTGCTTTTTCAGGAGATTTTTCTTGCCTGCTTTAACTTGTGGACTTCCTTCACATCTCTTTTCAAGAGTTGTCCACAAAGATCTAGCAGTATGGAAGGATTGGAGTTGATGATTGAGCTCCTTAGGAAGACTCATCTTGATTGATGAATGAGCCTTGTTTTCAATCTTAAATTCCTTCTTTTGTGCTTCACTCATCTGTTGATAAGTGAGAACCACAATTGCATTTTCAACAGTCTGGGTAGGTGCCGTGTATCCATTCTTGATACACATCCAGATAGATAGATCATGGAATCTACAGTAAGATTCAAACCTATCCCTCCAGCTAAAATAGTCCTCAACTCTCAACAATTTAGGTGGGACATTAGATTTGCCAATCTCCTGTTCCATCTCAATCATTTTGCTAAGGTCCGACATCGTGAAGTTTAAAGTTAAAATGTATTTGCGAATTTAGACAAAGTAAAAATCTCGACTCGCAAAACTCAGTTCAACTCGCAATCTCAGCTCGACTCGCAGAATCTCGGTTCGCAAGTCTCAGTTCGGATCGCAGTGATGTCAACTCGCAAGTGATCTCGGTTCGCAAGAGATCTCGGTTCGCAGAATATATCAACTCGCAAAGAGGTTCGACTCGAAAAATGTCGACTCGCAAGGATGTCGACTCGCAAGTTCAACTCGGTTCGCAAACTTATTCTGAAACCCTAATCTCGACTCGCAAAACGGCTGAAAATTACGAAATCAGAAGTTTTTGGTATTTTTACGATTAAAACTGAAAATTTCGATCGTAAACAAACCCTAAATCGTCCAGAGAATGATTTTGATCATTTTTACACACTAATGCACGTCAAAACAATCCTAAATCACACGCGATTAACCCGAAAACTTCAAACCACACTCGTTATCTAGCCCGAAAGCTCTGATACCAATTGTAAGTCCCTAGTTCTAGGATCGATAACTTCGTTATCTGTAGTATTAAGGTGCGGAATTCCTTAATACGGTGTTATCTTACTAATAACGATTTAGTTCACGTTTTGGTTAACCAATTGCTTTACTTTATACGAATATACGTCAAAGTCTAGCCTTTAGTATTTGTTTCTCTGGAAATACTGAGTTCGCACAAACTTGCAAAAATCCTGATCTCCAAAAGTTATATCAAAGTTATGTTATGTTTTTCACGTACAAAAACATTTATATATCTCGTCTCAACTCGCAGCCACTGGGCCTGCGAGTTGACTCGACTCGCTACGCAGCCCAAGCCCATGAACTCGGCTCGTTTGTTTCTGTTGAGTTCTGCGAGTTTAGATCTCATCTCGCATCGCAAAGCCTTGCGACTTGAGATCTCGACTCGTAACAAACGTCTAAAACAAATAACTCGACTCGCAGCATATGTATATATATTGTTAAAATCTATATTCGTCTAACACTTTATCATAGTAATATATTTAACGAATATTAATATCAAAACAATATCAATTTACAAATCTAAACCAATATATCAACATGATAACAATTACACTAGTCATATTGCAAAGCTAGATCTGTTGTCACAAACTATGTCTCAACATATATATATATATATATATATATCATGAAAAAGAATACGGGTATAAATATATATACATTCGGATGAATAAAACTTATGCATTTGTACATATACCCGACCCGAATGAAAATATATTATTACGACAAGGGGACATTATTTTATATAGGTAAAGACTAACTTTATATATATATATATATATATATATATATGTACACACAAATGTATATAGGACGATAAAAGATATATATTGCTTATGATCTCGAATGAAAATATATTACTGTGACAACTTTGGTTTTAAACATCTACGAACAAGTAGACGATTACATTTGATACGAGACAATATTTTCTACGAGTATTTACTCCATATAATACGAAACCATTGGACGCGATAATTTTTGGAACAAAAACTATTAATTGATATATAAACGGAGTGTTTATGGAACGAGTAAAACATTTTCATACAAACTATATTTGAGTATGTATGTGTGTGTGTGTGTGTGTGTGTATATATATATATATATATATATATATATATAAACGACAACTATTATTATATATACACGTACGATGACAATTTATATATATATAACGACAAACTATGTATATATACACATGATGAAAATCATATGTACGAATATATATATTCAACTAATAAGTATATATATGTATATACTTACACATAACGAATGTTTAAACGGAAAACATAACTCAAAAAATAATATTTATTTTCAAACACATATATCACCAACGAATCGTACACAATTTTGAAACCAACGATCTCTCGAAACAATTGAATCATTAACATAGTTTGACTAGTAGTCAAGTACTTATGTTAACATCATTTGCGTTTAGGACGTTAAAGGACTCCATTTGGGCGACGCCTTTCTATTAACCGCTAGCTCTCACATCACAGTCACACATCAGACTCAGGTGAGTCTTATAGCCCCACTTTTACTTATTTGAACTGTTTTGGGGTGAGAATATATGCTCAAATTGTTTTCATATTACGCAAGTAACAAATCATTACATTGTATTGCATGAGTTTGTTTATCTAATCACTCAAAGCCCTCCACAACATAGTTTGGTAATACGGTTGTAGTGTGAATGTTAGTATATGGTACCATATAGGATTGACAATCCTCGTCCGGGTTGGAAGCCCCAACTGGTCAAACGGATGCATTAGCATTTGTTCATTAGAGTGTAGATTAGACACTCTCAGGGAGGCACCCTCGACCAGCTCCTTGAATGTGGATCCTGACAACACAGTTAAGCTTAGACTATGTGCTCATGGTAGTGATTTACACTTTATTTATCTGCTTGGTTGCAAATCAGATTACTAAATCTTGCGTAACATACATTAATTTGTATCATTTAAACATGTGAGCTCACCAGCTTTTAGCTGACCAATTTTTACATGTATTCTCAGGTGATCAGCAGTAGTAGGACTGCCCACTCAGGATATCTTAGCTCGAGTCACATGCAAAAACTAAGCATTAAGAGATTTCTATATTTTGTATAATTTAGACATGTGTTAGAATCTCTCAAAATAATCAATGTGAACTCAATGCTTTTGTAAACAATATGTAATTTCTATTACATTTACATATTTTATCAAACCGACGCATGTAGATGTCGTTCATTATTATCTTATGTGTTTGTGATTATTGATTAGTAGCACCCCAAAGTGTAACACCCTCTTCACTGGTCTGGTAATTCCTTTACTTAAATTAGTTATTTAATTGTTTTTATGTGACACCCGTAAAACTAGAACTAGTTATTAGTCCCTAATCATTTTGTAATACATGTAATTAGTTCCATGTTAGGCTAATTGTATGTATGATTACGTGTATTTTATAAATATACGCATTTACGCAATTAGATTTAATCGTGCATGTTATTATATCGGCCGGATTCCGATACATCATTACGGACGTTGGTGAACCCAATTTATTAAATAATGTTAAATTATTTAATAAACATAGTGATTTTCTAAATATTATTTCGATAATATTTCATAAGTATTTCGTATCGTATCGACTAAGTTATACGCGATAAAAGTACGTGAATCACACCCGATCAACAAAATAAACTTAAGTCATAATCTTATAACTCATTAGTAAGTATTTTGATAAAATACTTCGACTATAAATATCGAGATTATATCATTATTTTAAACGCACGTATAAAACGTATAACGTATAATTAAACGTTTAAACGATCGGGTAAACAAACACGGATATAATACCAATAATAAATTGAGACAAGATTTAATAAATTGCCACTACCTTTTTGACTTGGGAAAAAGTCGACCAGACAAGATCCTAAAAACCATATTTCCAATCCCATTTCATTTCATTTTTCCTAACCACCATCATCTCTTTCTTTCTTCTCTCTCAATCGGCACCTCCAACCACCACCTCACCACCATCGACCACCATCATAACATAGTTAAAAACCACCACCTTTTAGTGAAGGAAGCAAAGGAAAAGCAAAGGGAGTAAAACCGAGCATTATCCATCTCATACCGTCTTTAAATCACCATTTTTCTTGTAAGGATAACCTCCATTTCATTAGATTTGTTTGTTTTATGTTTATATACATATTAGTATATTCATATGACTAGAAAATGTCCAAATTCAAGCTTGAATACATTTTTCATGTGTATATATATAAAGACAGTTTCTGTCTTCCAAAAACCGACTCACAAAAACATTCATAACTGGAGTTCTAGGTTAAATAAATGTATGAGACCACTTGGAAAAGTTTGGTATTTTTGCTCTCTACAAAAAGTTATGCTTTGACCATTTCCAGAAATGTCCGTATTTTCGTGTATAACTCGATCTTTGAACATATATCTGTTTTGGACCAAATCTGACCACACTTCGAAACTATTTTTGTTCAAAATAGTAAATGAACTCTTAAGTCACTAACCCATTTGTTACACAACTTTTAGTCGCTGACCTCTTCAGCGACCAACCACTTAAGTCGCTGAACCCTTAAGTCACTGACCCCTTCAGCGACCAACCACTTAAGTCGCTGAACCCTTCAGCGACCAACCACTTAAGTCGCTGAACCCTTAAGTCACTAATCCCTTCAGCGACTAACCACTTAGGTCACTGACCCCTTCAGCGACCAACCCCTTAAGTCACTTTGACCAGCGAGTTGACCAGCTTGGCCAACAACCTTGACCAGCGAGTTGACCAGCTTGGCCAGCAACCTTGACCAGCGAGTTGACCAGCGAGTTGACCAGCTTGACCAGCAACCTTGACCAGCGAGTTGACCAGCTTGGATACCAGCGAGTTGACCAGCTTGGCCAGCAACCTTGACCAGCGAGTTGACCAGCTTGGCCAGCAACCTTGACCAGCGAGCTGACTAGCAACCTTGACCAGCGAGGTGACCAGCTTGGCCAGCAACCTTGACCAGCGAGCTGACCAGCAACCTTGACCAGCGAGTTGACCATCTTTGACCAACAACTTTGACCAACTTTGACCAGCGAGTTGACTTCCATTGACTTTTGTATAAATTGTATTTCGACCACAAACTTAGAAATTATACATTTTCGAACCCCAGCTTTCGGATACAAATGCATATATACTTTCGGATAAGTATACGCGAACAAATCTACAAGTATATGACACAACGATGACTCATATAATAATAATACTTTTGAATTATTATTACAAACCATCACCAACGGGCCGTACACATTTTCAAAACACAATAAATCGAACCAAAGTATTTGGACATTACTAGTTGAGTAAACAACTAGCATAGATGGTCTGTTGAGACATCTAATCATTATTATAAACCTTGCGCGTTTAGGACGCCCGACAGGTTTCAGTCATTGGAGATGACATTATTTCATCGTGTACCATCATTATTGATTGATAGCATCTCATCAGACGCAGGTGAGTCTCATAGCCCCTCATTTTACTGTTTTCAACCTAGGGGTGGGAATACATGCTTGTTTTGTTTTACATGTGAACGCAAGTATCAAATATCGCTATATCCTGCATGAGTTTTTCTCTAATCGTTTTAAGTCCTCTAGCATAGTTTGGTAATACTTTTGTAGCGTGAATGTTAGTGTATGGTACCATATGGGACTGACAATCCCCGTCCGGGTTAGCAAGCACTAACTGGTCAAACGGACGCATGATCATTTGTTCATACGTGTGTTGATTAGGCACACGCATAGAGGCATCCTCTCTCAGGCACTTAATTGTGATCTTGACACCTCAGTTAAGCTCAGACTATGTGCTCATGGCTGTTATATACATCATTTATCAATTACTTATTTGTTTAATTACAAATATTCATACTTAAATCTTGCGGTTCATACATTACACTTTATCATTAAACCTGCGAGCTCACCAGCTTTTAGCTGACCATTTTAGCGTGTATTCTCAGGTTCGCAGCAGCATTAGGTCTGCTCACTCAGGATGCCCATTAGCTCGAGTCGCATTCAGACATCAAGAGATTGTCATGCATTACTATATTTTGTATAATTTAGTTATGCCATAGAATCTCTACCATTTGGCTCAAGAGCTTTTGTAAACTATATTATAACAGTGTAAAACTTTTATAATATCAATGTATTTTGTAAAACGACGCATATAGAGTCGTTCATTGTATGCCTTGTGTGCTTGATATTTGATTAGTCGCGCCCCGAACCGACCCGCTTCCGCATCATAATTTGGGGGTGCGACATTTTAGGAATTACTTGATATTAATTATTTTACTTGTGAAACTTAAGTAAATAAGTCTTAGGACTTATTGTGAATAGTAAACTATTACTTGTTTTAAATTGATATAGATGACGGTAAAACAAAATACTATTTCTCGCAAATGGTTTTTAGGTTCCAGATAAAATATTAAAGACGGGTATAAAATTATACCATTTAATTATGTGAGTCGGTTGTAAACCGACTTTGCTAACCAATATGTTCTTACCCTTTTCTTCACTTATCAATTTGAAAACTCTTGAACTCAAAGTAAACCATAAACAAATTGAAATCAAGAAAACCTTGTGATTCTGATTACTAACATCACCATCATCATCTTTTCACCTTCATCACCATCTAAAAAAAAAAGAAAGTAAGTTTGATTTAAGTTACATAAGTGGGTTTTATAGGTTATTGGGTGATTGAGTGAAATTGAGGCTGATGTTGTTGTTATTTGATGTTAATAGATGATAGGAACTCAATAGGACCCATTTCTATGTTGAAATCATACCTGGAAATGAGATTTTGTGAAAATTCGGAGTTTTTGGGGTCTGCAGAACTCAGTTCGCAGCCTCAGTTCGTCCTGCAAACTGAGATGTTGCGGTGCGAACTGAGATGTGCGAACTGAGATGCTGCGAGTTGAGTTTTGTTTTGCGAATCGAGTTATGCGAACCGAATCGCTGCGATGCGAGTTGAACTTGCAAAGCGAGTTGAATTTGCAAAGCGAGTTGAATCGCTGTGAGAACTGAGATTTACACGCTGCGAACCGAAATGTTGCGAACCGAGTTGACCTGCGAACCGAGATCACTGCGAAATGAGATTTTTAAACTTTTTGTTTGTCTTTTCGGGGTAACGGAAAGGTGACAATTTCACTAACTCGGATTGGATTGAAATTCGCATGGTCACTCGGAAACGGCCTAATGATCCCGACTCTATTCTAAGAGCCTTGGCAGTTTTTGGCCATTCAGGGTCATCTAGGGCCCGAAAATGGCATTTTTCAGTTTTAAACGTCATTTCGGGATTTTTCTAATTTCATTTTTGATTGAACTTTTGTTTGCCTAGACTTCAGGGATTACCTGATTGGGTAAATATGCTATGATGATAATTATGGAACGAATTTCTAACTTATATTTGATTTTCTGTTTCAGATCCACCTAAGACTCAGTGATATAAGAATCTTGAGTGTGGATACGTCAGAGGTATCGGTGAGTGGATTTGGAACTCACTGCTTAATTTAGTTGTAACTGTTTAGTTACAACAAGTAAACGTAGATTTGATTATTTGACTATCTAGTCTATGTTATTGATTATAAATCTACATGCTATGTGACCTCTGTGCATCAGTATATTGAGGTCAACATGTTAGTTGGGCTAGTTGGTTATTATGTGAATGACACAGGGTCTTGATTCGTTTGTTATGTGAAGAACCTGTGTTTGATTATAATAACCATTAGCTATCGGTCTCGTCCGTTATGGCCATACGGATATGTACGATAAGTGTTCTTGAGGAATCCCCGGGTATTATGATATCCCAAGAACCACCGATCCTCGTTGAAAGAATATGTGTTTACGATTATTTGGTGTAAACAAGTAGTTATGCTAAGTTGAATGGTGTGTGACTTATTCGTTCACTTAGCTTCGTGCTAATCCCTTATTTTACTTCCTGCAGGTTTTGAATAGTTATATAGGTGGACAGGAAGTGGATGCCTTTAGCAGGGAATGTTTGGCGAATGTGAACTTTGATGTATTTTGATAAACTAAAGTTTGGAACTATATAATACCCCGTTTGTGTAATATGTGTAATGTGGTTTCAATAGTTTTAAACTATTGTGTATCGAAGTTTGAAAAAGATAATACACGTTATATGATGTATGTTAATAAACTATGTTTTTAAGTCAACGCTTCCACGTTAAATTATATAATATTCATATACTGAATGAGGGGTGTTATACAAAGTATGCTTCTGCCAACAGTAAATTTGGAGGTGTTACAAAAAAAAAAACAGAAATATTATAAGTACAAAAAATACTACCAAAAACAAAATGATATGACAATTAAGTTTAATACCTCTTCATCAATCAAGATAGTCTCCAAAGAAGCTACAATATTTGGGTTGTTACGATAATATTGCCTCCAAAGTAACAACTCTATAACCTTGATGTTATAGCTGTCTTTCTCACCATCTATGTCAGAAATACGATCAAAATGTTGAACTGTATACATGATAAATATATAGGTGTATATCGATTTTGAGAGGAAATGTATACCTTACTGTTGTGTTAAATGTGACAATAATGAGCCTTTTATAATGTAGTGAAATCAAGGGCTTCAAGGCATGAAGGCTAACAAAACCGCGTTGGGTTTGATTACCCAAATCGTTTTGGAATCGCCCTCCAAAGAAATGATTATCTATTGTTTGCAAGTAAATCACAAAGGGTTTTTGAATCGAAATTGACCATCTATTTTGGGATACATATTGAATTCGCAAAGGCGGGGGAGTCAATCTTTATTTTGGGAATCGATTAAAAATGGAAAAGGGTTGAACAGTACGATAAAAAAAAAATCGGATATTTGGGGAAGAAGAAGATGCGTTCAGTATTTTAGTCAACATCCCTTTAATATGATTTTAATTTAATAAAATAATATAATCAATATCAATGAAGGGATTTTAGTAATAATATAATCAATCGGCATGGTCTGTCTTTATTTTAGTTCTAAATTTAGTCTGTCTTTATTTTAGTTTTAAATAAAATAATATAATCATATAATAAAGGAATTAAAGGCATAAGGGATATGTATGGTGATGATTTAAAAATTTAAACAAATAGATATAAAAGTAAAATAGCTTATAAATATATGTAGTATATAAATCATATAAGATAAAACTTGATGAAATATATATCTCAATAAAAAAATGAATTAGTATTAATATATATTTTATAAATTTTTAAATATTAACATAAAAAATGGAATTGCATGTATCTTATTTCTTATTTATATTCATATAAATTATATAAAATAATACGTTTAGTTTATATATTATTAAAGTATTAATTTTTAAAATGAAATAAAATTTTAGTATAACCTGTTACTTACATTGTAATCTAAGTATAGTATTTTGTTATTAATTTAATTTTATTAATTTATTAATTGAATAAAGGGATAATTATAATTAATAATTAATAAGTATTAATTAATAGTTATAAGAGGAATATGGTGGAAAGTGTTATTTAAGCAAACATAATGCCAAGAATTATATTTAAGTTATTTATCAAGGGGGATATGTAACTTCAGGGTGTAATAGTGAAACTAATATTAAATATGAAGGTAATAAAATGATTATTTTTAGGGGTTTTATGTGTTATTTTTAAATTAATAAGAGGATTAATTAGCAACTTATTAAATGTGTTCCGGTATACAAATCTGATTTTAATCATTGGATCAAAAAGGTATAAACCAATGGAAGGGCAAGATCTCTTTTAATTGGCCTCTTATATTTAATAAAGATATATATATATATATATATATATATATATATATATATATTATCCCATAGCTGAAATTGCTATTTAGAAAAACAACAAGATTAATTCATTTGTAATTATTTGTTTATATTGTATTTGTGTCTTTAAATTTCACTACCGTTCTTTTCACTTTATAAACATTGAAGAACAACATATAAGTTAGCCCCAACTTTCAAGATCGATAGTGTTGAAGTGGAAAACTACCCTCCGGCGGTCTCAAACCGACCGTTCTCACGGTCAAGATGGGAGAGAATCTCGCGTAACTGATGCTAAATAATAGGTTAAAGAAACATGACGAAAAAAATTAAACCTTTGACTAATTAATCATGTTACAAATGGAATACATATGGTATCAAATCAACTTTAGTGTTACAAATGGTATACGAATCAAAGATTTTGTTTTAGTCATGTCGATATATATGACAAAAATAGAAAGAAAAAAATTTCTAGGGAAAAGATAAATTATTTACATGTACGTTAAATAACAGACTAGATCATAACCCGCAAAATTTGCGGGCTAATAAAACGTATTATAACAAAAGAAATTCGGTTTAAAAAATTATGTCGTATAAGAATACAGTGCATACATATATTACTTAAATTAGTTTGTTATCTGTTTATCAAGTCTAACATCCGCATTGAAAATATGAACTCATTCCGCACCTGCGAAAATTTTGCTATGTTCTTTCTTACCCATATTATCTTCGTGTAGAGCAATTCATCTTAGTAAAAAGAAGCAAATATCACATCTAGGTGTTTGTAGCAATGACTCCATTTACATACCATAAAAGAAAAGGAAGTTTAGTATTACCAAGTGATCTATTTTAGGCTCTTCTTTCAGCATTTGCACAAGGCATTCATTAACAGCTATAAGAACTGATTCAAACGTAGGTTGTAAAATTAAGGGACACACACACACACACATACACACACACACACATATATATATATATATAGGTTGGTTATCATAATGCAACATGTTTATTTTTTCTTCAGAAAACCTAGTATAAAAAAGTTTCAATTGATTCTAATTTCTCCATTGTCATCGCCATTTGAGTCATATAAGTAGATGATACATTTTAGACGTTATTTACACTACTTATAAGAGACTCTGCCAAAGAAACGTGCATGTTGTTCATCCATTATGATATACAGTACTCATCTTCATTTATTGATGTATCACGTAAATCAATTATAAGTATAATTTGCCTTTATGAAAGCTCTACTTGATTCTAAATTATCCGATTTAACAATATAAAATGATATTGTCAACTCATGTCATCAAGGGCGAATGTATGTATAGTTTAGGTGGGTCATTGGATCACCATTGGAAAATTATTTTGGCTAGAGATCCCATATAGTATTTTGGGTTAAGTACCTGAAAATGCATCCAACTTGTCTCGACGGGAGGTGTATTTAATGCATCCAACTTTCAAAAACGGTTATTGTATTTATTTTGCTGACGTGTCGATGACGTGTCATCGTCTAAGGATGTCACGTGGCATCTTACAATGACGACACATAAGAAAAATACATACAATAACCGTTATTGAAAGTTCGATGCATTAAATACACCCCCCGTAAGTATGATACATACAATAGACATTCGGGACAAGTTGGATGCATTTCCAGGTATTTAACCATAGTATTTTAATGGACCCCCTTTAAGATTGAGTTTGGACCCCCTTTAAATTCAAATATTTCAACCATGAAATAGTCCACTTTTGATTCCATTAAATAAGCCCAATTCCATAGGTATATTCATATTAAATCACTAATTCTTGCTATATTTGTTGTAATAATTATATATAATCACGTATTCATGCTATGTTTGATGTAAGATTCAAAATTTTTTTCTCTTATTGGAATCCATGATTTTGGTGAAACCTGTTACTAAAGTTGACAAATCCTATGGTGTCGCACCCCCAAATTCGGGTTGCGGAAGCGAATCGGGTCGGGGCGTGACTAATCAATATACACAGCACATAAGATATAATGAACGACCACTATATGCGTCGTTTTACATTGACATTGATAAAACCAAAGTTTACATCAAAATGTTGTTTACATTAGCCCGGTTTGAAATTGAGAGATTTAAGTACATAATTAACCTATACAAAATATAATAATGCAGCTAAATCTCTGATTGTTTGCATGCTGACTCGAGCTAATAGTTCTTGATTGAGCAGTCCAACCTACTGCTTGTCACCTGTGATACATGCTAAAATTGGTCAGCGAAACGCTGGTGAGCTCACAGGTTTGTATGTCAACACATATTTGTATGAACCGCAAGATTTTATAATTGAATTTAAGATGCAATTAAGCAAAATAAAAATTATACAGCCATGAGCACATAGTCTGAGCTTAACTTGAGCGTCAGGTCCAATTAAGGAATCCTAACTGAGTTGCCTCCTACGAGTGCCTAATCTACACTCGTCTTCCCAAATGCTAATACGTCCGTTTGACCAGTTAGTGTGTGCTAACCCGGACGAGGATTGTCAATCCTATAAGATATCATATACTAACATTCACGCTACAGATGTATTACCAAACTATGTTGTGGAGGGCTTTGAAATGATTAGTGAAAACAACTCATGTAGTATTTGATTTGTATTGTACTTGCGTTCATATTGTAAAATAAAACGAGCAATGTAATCACACCCCTGATTGAAAAGCAGTAAAATAGGGGCCATGAGACTCTCCTGAGCCTTGAGTGTTTAAATTAATAAACTTGAATTGATTAGCGGTGAATTGATGTCCGAAGACTTGTAACCTGAGGGTGTCCAAGACACACAATGGTTATAACATGAGTAGGCATCTCGAAAGACTGCCCTTGTAGTTGTTCGTCCAACTTAGAATGTCCAAATTACTACGATTTGGTTGATTGAATTATCCAAATTACTACGATTTGGTTGTTTGACTTGTGTTTCGAAAACGTGTACGGCCGTCGGTGAATTGGTTGTATAAATAATCTCATTATTACTTTCATGATTTTGAAGTGTTATACTTAAAAGTAAGTTCCAATGTGTTTTAGAAGTCATGTCGCATTCGTGTTTGATGTTATACAAGTTTAGCACTTTGTGTGAAAGTTTAGATGTAACACTGTTACTCGTGACCCTAGTGTAAGGGCGAAGCCCGTTAATGACAGGGGTACGGGGGCAGCGCCCCTGGTAGCGGGGTCCAAGGGGCGGCAGCCCCTGGCAGGGTACAAGGGGCAGAGCCCCTGGCTGGGGTCGAGCTTGGAAAATTTTTATTTCTACTAAATTGCTTTGGTGAAAAACGCTTCTGGACTTGAATTTGAGTGAAATCGAGTGATAAAATTTTAGGTCTCGACACTTAGTAAAAATTGGGTTTTCTTGGTTCTGTTTCACGCGACATAGTGTGCGACATACGGCTTTGTGTCGCTAAGTGCGACATAGTCTGTTGTGTCGCAAATCATATCTGCGACATAAGGGCTTGTGTCGCTAACGACGACATCCGCAATTTAATGCGACGTAGGGCGTTGTGTCGCTATATGCGACGTCCGTAATTTCTGCGACATAACTATTTGTGTCGCTATATGCGACATCCGTGATTAGTGCGACATAGTGGCTTATGTCGCTATATGCGACATAAGGTCTGATTTAGCGACATAAAGGCTTATGTTGCAGGTGGCCTGGAGCCTCTGCGACATAACGCGCTGTTGGCCGGAAAATGGGCCGAAAAGGTGTTTTCCGGCCTCCATTTGACCTGAGACTTTTATCCAACCCATTTTTGGACATTTTAAGCTTAAACCAACCATATACATGTAAAAATAAGTGAAATCGATGAGTTTCGAGAATTTGCCAGAACTTACGAAGTGGCGAGTCAAGATTCCGGAAAGGTAGGAGTGTAGATCGTTGCGTGGTGATCGTTTTCTTCTAAATGAGTCTCGAGATTTATGGTGGTTTGGTGGTGTTATTTGGTGGAGGAAGGTGGTGGTGGTGTGGTGTTAGTTAGAGAGAAAAGAAGATAAAGAAAATGGAGAGAGAGAAAGGAACTGAAAAGAATGAGGAGGGGGAAAGGGTTTTTGGGCAGATTTTTGGGGAGGGGGAAAAGGGTTTTCTCCCAACTTTTTAGTCCCCGTGTTTACGCTCCGTGCGGTGTTCATTTTCCCGGTCGTTTAAACGTTAAATAATTATCTTATACGTTTAATTAGGAGTTTTAAAATACGGATATTTATTCAAAATTATATTTGAAGTATTTCATCAAATACTTAATAATTGGGTTATAAATTGTAACTTTAACTTTATTTCGGTTGTTCGCGAGTTTAACATTTTATCGCGTTGACTTTGTTTGTACGATACGAAATAGTTATGAAATATTATTAAAATAATATTTTTGATAATATGGTGTCTTTAAATATTGTTACATTATTTAGTGAAAATGTTCACCAACGTCCGTATTTAATTGAACCGAATTACATTCGATTTGAAAATTGTACGATTTAATCAAATCGCATAATTATATATATTCCTTAATATATATTTCGATAGATTAATTAGCCTAATACAAAACTAATTACATGTATTAACAATTGATTAGGCACTAATTACTAGTCCTAATTTGATGGGTGTCACATATGGGAATTTTGAATTTGTCGAATAAGTTATGAATTGACCATGCTAAATTAATTTGGTTTATGCTATTTGACTTCTTTAATTGAAAAGGTTTAAGCTGTTACTGTAAGTCTCTTTTGTTTATGTTGCAACTTTAAAATTGTTAACAAAGAAGGGAGAATCTAACAAAGTGATTGATGCATATATGAATATTGTTTAGTAAGGTATATTGAGAAAAATAAAAAGAATGCTATCGATGGTATAAGACAATAAGTAATAAGGCTCTTATGAGTTATTTTCAAGATATTACATGTCGAGTAGATTTATATTAACCTTTTATCATTGAGCCGACTTGACCCACCCAAACCTGCCCATGTGACAATTTATTCGTCATTTTAACAAACTTGAGCTGTTTTTTTTGAACCCTCCTTAATCTAGGTCCTAAATTCACCGCTGCATGTCATTCAAACCGCGTACTGTTTATGTAGTGTTGAGTATTTTAAATTGTACTATTTTAGATTTTAAAAAAATTGAAGTTAGTTGTATTTGTTAGGAAATATTGAAAAACCTTGAAATCTCCTTGATTTGGTTAATTTATAAACGAATAAGGCTATCTTAATTAAAGGTAAGTGTGATTTGGACGATATAGAGAGTGATAAAAAAATAGATGGAAGTACCTGTTATTGTGATGATAATTAAATATTCGTCATTTAGAATATGATCATCTTAGTGTGTGGCATGCGTGATGTTTTAAGCTTAATACAAAATTTGAGTGATGCATCAATAATCAGTAACTATGTTATAAGTATTTAAAATTTTGATAAGTTGGACCTCATTATTTAATAATCGATAGAAAGACCGGTCCTCGTTTGTATTTAAAATTATCTAACTTTTAACAGAATTGTAGCAAATTTGTACCTCTGTGTGACAATGTAATGGTCATTTCGAAGAAAGACCGGTCCTCGTTTGTATTTAAAATTTATCCTAATACTGCAAAATGTGGATGTACAACTATGCGACATGTATATCAAAACTACACAAAAAGAACATAGAAATTTTTGGCATTATGATCTACAAATAAGCAAAAATTTGAATTTCCTTTCGTAAAATATGTAGGTAAACTTTTAACCTCCACCTCATGAACTTATTTCCCTGTTTGAAAACCTATCATACGAAGCACCTGTCAGGCTATCATCTTCCAATCAAGCAGTTGCAAAACAGACACAACATACAAAACGGAACTTATTATTTTGAAAATGGCATCTCTTGGTATTTTCGGCAATGTCTTGGAGAAGATAAAACAAAAACAGCACCTGGAAGGTGATAACACGAATATGTATATACATACATATGTTATGAAAGGAAAATCTAGTCAATGACATGAACAGAGGTGACAATATATCAGTGTCATTTGGGTTTTGTGTTATCTCAAACATACAAAATAATGTCTTCTAGCTAATTCTAGAACTGGTCATATTGTTTAAGAGGAAAAAATCTATCCACAATCTAATTTTAATGTATACAACATGAAATAGTTAATCAAAGATTTGAATAATATTCTATCAAGGTTGTTTAGCTATTTTATAAACAAACTAAAACAAATTGGAAGAATCAGCACAATTTTAGATAACAGACTTAATGACTACATGGGAAAATACTCCACAAACTTGGTCCTCAAAAAGCGGTATGTGGGTCACTCAAGATGAGAAGTCTTGGCTTGCTAAAAGATGTCTGAATCTGGTTAGTAAGACACCTAGCAACAGCATGAGAGCCACACAATTCGTCTAAACTTCAGAGCAACCGTTTAACCATAGGTGGAAGAACGCTGAAAACATGAATAGAACAAACTAAGCAATGTGGCAGAGCTCTAGCTTTGCATTCGATTCTCTACTGTACTGCAAAAATTGATGATATTATTTGGTGCTAAGAACACAAGAACTTTCTTCACCTGATCTTTTGCATCTTCCCTCCAGTGTAATGTTTCAGTTTCAGATATAAAGATGGCAATTTGAAGCCAAAATTGATAATGTCATGGTTGGGACTTGGGACTTGGAACAACAATGTCTGGATTTTCTATATTACAGTTATTTTTGAAGTTGTATAAGATTACAGTTTATAAACATTATGTAAGTTCATGGAATAATATGATTTAAGAGGTTGTATGCATTCAAAATAAATTATTGCCAAACATTCATTTTGTTTGACACTTTGACCCACTTATTTTTAAGCTATTAATTATTATAACCAATTGACGTGTCATAGATGTTAGCATAACACAAATCTACGTAGTTCACAAGTATAAGGGTCAAAATCTCAACTTGTAAATTAAATTAAATTAGTCTATTCTCATTTTTACCGGCAAAGTGGGCCAAATAATCAAACAGCTTATGTGGCCTACGAAGCTCATCGTTGGCATCTAAACTAGCATTTTCAAGCTATTGGTCTGTTAATACACTTTCTAACTCTATTAAGACCATATATAGAAATTGAAATATTAACTTGATTGTTTCAAAGTCCTTTTTATTCGAGAATTCGAATACAATAGCTTATATAAAATTGAAAGAACAAACTATTAGAAAAATTAATTTTCAGATATGTTACCTATTTCTGGAATGCATCACCTTTATCTGCAACAGTAAAATCGTGACATAGATTAACCACAACATCACTACCACCGGTGGCCAACATTTCTACTTTCTTTCCAACAGTCGAGATCAAAACCTAAAAAAAATGCATACCATTCAAAAAATGAGTAAATAAGGGAGGGTGAAAATTGGTCGGGTTAACCCGCTGAGACTTCGCGGATGTTACTAGTGAGTGCTGATATATAAATGATTACATCTTTTAAATGTTGATATAAATATAAATGATTACATCTTTTAAATAACTTAGCAATAGTAAACACTTGACTATGCTTTGGACGACTGTTAAATTGTTTAACCCATTTCGTTACAAATAAAACCTTTTGAACTTATCAATTTGACTATTTGACATGTTCACAATAAAATTCCACCCAATATTGCTCCCTTAAGTTAAACAGCAAAGCAAAAGAGATCAACTACAACCTTGTCCTCACGTTGATCATAAGTCGCTACTTGTCTTAACAAACAGCCTAGAGCTTTACCAAACCGTCACCTACATAACACATAATATTTTCAGTTCTAACAATCACTATATAAAAACATGAGGATGATGGGGTTTACACGGAATATAAATTGCTTCCTTAGCACAAGAAACAGAGTAAAAAAGAAATTAGTCGCAGTAAAGAAAACAAAAGAAAAAACAGAAAAAGTTACATTGAACCAATGTACATAAGACTTAAGCAACCACTAATCTCTGACTAAGAAGTAGGCAAATTATGATTGAACAAAAGTAGAGATGAGTAATTAATTGTGAAATTAGATCTTGAAGATCTTGGTATGACCTGCTTATGCTTGCCTTTCAAACCTATTTGCAAGTTTGATGAAAACATAAGGACTAAGATCTATTGTCTTAGACACTAAATAGCTTTCAAAAGCAACAACCTTATTCAATGATCATGATATATCACTTTGAGTAAATAGAGATATATAATTCAAACATGTTCCAAGAAGGTACCTTGACATTAATTCCTTGAAGTAAAATTGTATTCATACGCTTTGTCACCAGGCATCACTTGTGGACCATCCTTTTTTTCTCCGTTCAGTTCCAAATGCCCTTACTGCAGATCCCATGATGAGTTAAAAACTCAATAATCATCAAGTTGGAAAAAATGAATGACAAATGAGAGAAGAAATGTCCTACGTAAGTACGTAACATTAGCATTAACTAACCAAGCATATACATCATAAAATTTCTATGTAAATTTGGTTTCTAATTCTTATCCATGTGAATATTAATCCTAATGTATCCCGACATTGTGAGTGTTAACAGACAAGAATATATATGTATTGATACATAGACATTCATTGTCCACGCCATGTAATTATTATAAAACCAGATAGCTTGTAAAGACCAAAACGTTGAGGCAACCAAATTTGAATATTTTTGTAGTTCATTGTGGTTAAGAATGCTATAAAAAGATGCTTTATTTCATGATGACCAAAATTGACAACAAATCACTATGTCTAGAAAATACTAAACAACATATGTCAAGATATATCAGCACACAATCAATATTAGCATAAAATAAAATGAAGGTCGTCAGATCCAGTAAAGGTGGTGATTTCAACCCATTTAGTTTTGAATGGGCAGATTCAGATTGTGTACTATCTCCAAGGGGTCATATATAAATATCTTTATAAAAGGGTTAAATGAGTCAATGTGAGGATAGTCGCCTATTGTTGAATACTAATGCTTGTTCTTGCTCAAACAGCCATATACAGTCTTTTACAGCCTGAAATGATGATAAAAAATAGAATTTTGGTCAACTGTAACCCAAACACTTGGTACCATGTACAAACCAATTGTACATTATGATTAATAATTTTATAAATACCATGATAAAAATCTCAACCCAAGTGTCCAAACGACGTCAAGAGAGTCAGAGGCTGAGGATTGTAAAATTCAGGTATATACACTTCCTTATTGTCAGTCTCATGGGCGGCTGAGTCTGGCATGCTTCCAGATTCAACAATCATGTTGTTCAGTGCATAATCATACATAAAGTTCATTAAATCTTATACTTACATTAGTAAATATACTCACTCTGTCCCAACATAAATACTCACCCTTCTATCTTAGTTTGTCCCAAAAGTAATATCCACGTCCTAGATAATGCACTCAATTTCCTTTCTACCCTAATTACATATTTTAGACAAAGATAGTTCCATTTAGTGTGTACATTTTAAAGGTAAATTAGACATTTAACTATCTAAAAGACTTGACGCATTAATGAGTCTACATTGCTAAAATTGTATTTATCTTGTATAGACGATACTTATCATAGGACGAAGGTAGTAGATATGTCTAATTCTAAAATACCTTTTCTTTCGCCATAAAGATTTTTACATCCTTGACATCGACATTGATTGCTGCATCCAAAATTAGCCTGATAGCACTTGCACAAGCATTGACTTCATTAATATACAACCCTTTACAAGCTTTATTGCAATAGTTGTAAATTGATGGTCACCCTCCTGTTGACGAATAATCATTTTAGATCAATAATCTATCAATTACCTAATTAGCATGTAAAGTGATACCTATAGATTCATATATACCAAATTATAAGTATTATTAATCTTGGACAAAAATGCAAGCGGATTTTGCAATTCTATCTGCTCATGTTTCTGATTTCGGTATCTTCATAATCTCAACTATTGAAGCAATGTTGGCAAGAACATCATTCAACACAATATAATCTAGTAGAAAAACAATCACAATTACTGCTAAGATCATCATTGAAATCAATACAACCACCTTTTGATCATACTTACATAACTTAATAAGTTCTTAGTTCAATTTTAACATTTTAACTTACAATTTCATCTGGTATTGCTCTATTTGTACATAACAATCTACAATTTGTTTTAAATCCATGTGTTTTAATGGTCAGTACAACCTTTGTTTTTCAGAATAGTACATTATCTTAAATCGTAATTCACCATACCAGCCTTACGACAGTTCCAAACTGCACCCATCCCTTGAACATGTGATGTTGTTCATTGGAGCATGCTACAGGCCATCAATGAATGGGATTCTGCACAAGCGAGTTTACATTAACAAATTTCACTACACAAACCATAACGATGTGCATGTGTCTATAGAAGAATCAATCATTAGTACCTTACTGTAGTGCGCAAGTGAAACATGAATCTGAGTTGGTTCCCGGAGAAAAGTTCTATTTTATGAAGCCAGTCATATATTGAAACATGTAGCTGCTATGAATATTCAACACAGACCGAGCATACCTGGATTTGGACCTTTTGCGAGTGTTGAACAGCAAACCATGTCAAAACGCAGTTGTGTGCAAAAAGATAGACAACAACAATAAAAAAAAAAAAAAAGGGCAAGTGTAAGTAAACCAATATTGTAAAGCATGTCATTGTAAGACATTCCAAAATAGTACATTATCTTAAAATGTAATTCACCATACCAGCCTTATGACAGTTCCAATATGCACCCATCCCTTGAACATGTGATGTTGTTCCTTGGAGCATGGTATAGGCCATCAATGACTGGGATTCTGCACAAGCGAGTTTACATTACCAAATTTCATTACACAAACCATAACGATGCGCATATGCCTATAGAAGAATCAATCATTAGTACCTTAATGTAGTGCGCAATTAAAACATGAATCTGAGTTGGTTCCCGGAGAAAAGTTTTATTTTTTGAAGCCAGTCATGTAGTGAAACATGTAAACACCCCAAATATAATACTATCACAGGATTGCCATGACAATTACAAATCCAATTCGAATCAAAGTTTGTTCCAACTAAAATAAAGGGGTCATAAGAAGTGAAGTCCCTTAACTCAGATTCATGTTCCTCTTAGCCGTAACAGATTGTGTAGATCAACGATCAAAGTATGGATTATATATTTTTATTCAGCGCATGATAATAAAAAATATAAGTCATTATACATGTTGTCTTTTAAAAGTTTCCTGAACCTTTGAATACGGTTACATTATTTGATTGCGATTCGAATTCCAATCCCAATCCGACTTTAATCAAAACAATATAAAATTATGACAAGAATTCGAAGCATAAACATGTTCATGTTCGTTATATCTATAACAGACAGCCCAAAGTACCAACAATATTACACCTTATATTCTTATACACTATGTCACCAGAATTCAAAGCAACACACATTATCGTTTTCTTTATATGATGCACCACTTTCGTCAGAGACAAAATCAAATATCACCTAATATTCTTATGCGGTATATATATAACATGAAAGTCGATTGCGTATTGAAATTCGGTAAGCAAATGGGAATTGGTTTGGAACAAACCCTACCTGAATGGAAACAAAAGCACTAGTGCTACCAATTGCTTTATATGGTTCGTGAATCATGATCCTAACCCAGATGCAGGAGATTACGACAGTCCCCCACCACATAAGACCCCTGATGCTGCTCTTGCTCGGAACTCCCGTCGGTTGCCACCGCACTTGGCTGATCGGAACTCCCCTCCACAGCCGCAGCACCCGGCTGATGTTCAATTTTGGTTTGTTAGGGTTGATGATGAAATTGAGATCTTAATTTGGTTGATGCGGAGAAGGTGGATTGAATCAATTGGGTATTGATCTGATTGGGTTGTGTGTGGGGTGATTGGTCATGGCTATTTTTCTGTCTTTGATTGGCCAATCATATCTGGCACGAAATTGAAGAGGCGGAATATGGGTTTGGGGGTAATTTTGGAACAAATTAGGTCAGACAAGTTGAGGATTAATAAATCATTTTGTTAATGACAATCAAAGGCTGAGATTAGATGGGCTATTCTAATGTAAGGTGGTGATTAACTTATAAGGGGATTCTTAGGAGAAGTTTACTTAATTTTAACTTTCTTTTATAAGATAAGAGAGATTCTCTCTAGTCTCCACTGATAATGTTTATCACTGATTTTAGAAAGTATACTAGTGGTAAAACCCGTGCGATGCACTGTACCATTAATAACATAAAACTTAATTAGTTCACAAACTACAACACTTCCCATAAAACTTGTGTAAACTTGTGTAAAAATAAAGCTAAATTGAATCGTTTTCCTTTAACTTATGTAGATCAAAGTCTTTCTCAAAATCAAAATTATTATCATGTGAAAAATCCGTTGATTCCGAAACACATTCAAAGATACTTCCCATGAAACATGATTTTTTTCGGTGTATAAATTTCAATATATAGTTGAATTGAATGATTACACTTATGTAAATAACATTAAACTTGATTAATTTACAAAATACAACACTTCCCATGCATGAATTTATTTGTTGTTTGTAACTTTGTATCAGCTTGGGTTAATAATGGTTTAATTAATCCTCAAAGTTTCTTTTTTTTTTTTCGTTTTAACCACTCAAATTTTTTTCTAATAATTTAGTCCTTCAAGTTTGTAGTGATTTATTGGTTTAACCCTTTGAAGGGTTAAACCGTAGAAAATTTGAAAGTTTGATGATTAAAATAGAAAAACTTAAAAGGGCAATATCATTATAAAAGATAAACTTTAAGAATTAAACTATCAAATTTTTGAAGTATAATAAACTAAAATGGTTAAACCAACAAAATTTTAAAACTTTGAGGATTAAATCATAAGAAAAAAAACTTGAGTGGTTAAAACGAAAAAAGAATGAAATTTTGAGGATTAAACCAGCTGCAAATTAAAATCATCACAAAAGATAGCAACTCAAACAACCATACCAATCAAACTATTTTAAAAATACAAACAAAAAAACTAAAGCCAGGACTAATCAAAAAACACAAAGCAAACATGATCAAGCATACCAAAATTGAGCACATAGTAATTTGGAACTAAGAAAATATTATACTCTCATATGCACCGTGTTGTTCTCAAGCATACTAGATATAGCAAATTGATACCTAAACACTATTGTAATTATGTTAATTAACTAAAGATAAAAAGAGTTTGTTAATGTCATGTAACAAATATTAGCATCTACAACATATCCCCACATCTTTTCACGGCCAATACATCAAATAAGAATGTTCATGTGGTCATACAAACATGCAGGACTAGAGAAAAGCAAAATACATCTCTTATATATAAAAAAAGTAAGTAGTAATTTCAGCCTTTTTTAAAATATGTAAACAGTTATCCATCCCTAGCTCATTAAAATCAAAGCTATATCAATATGAAATGAAAACAAAAATAGTTCTTAATTACCATTGTACCAGCGACATCGTGGCAAAGGGAGCAACTCAAGTACTACATATCAAAATCCAGTGTATCAGTTCGAATTTGTATCAAAATCCAGTGTATCAGTTCGAATTTGCGACATTGGGGTTCGTTTGCGACATAAGTCTGGTGTTGCAGATTGCGATCTGATTGATTTATGAGACATAGTGGCTTTGTGTCGCAATGGCTTTGGGTCATCTACGACACAAGAGGCTAATCAGTTTTAACATGTTCGGGTTTGTGGTCAAACGTGCTCGGTTTGACCTGAGACTTTTACATTAGTCTTACATATGTTTATAGAGTTTGTAAAAATTATCGTGACGTTTCGTGGTTAACCCGAAGTGTCGGTTTTTAAAAGTTACCAAAACAGCCCCTAACTTTGTTTTCATAGAATTCATCTCTATTCAAGTCTCGTTTTGGCCAAGTTGTGTTCCGAAATAACCTATGAGAAAGATCACACTTATTCACCAACATCTTATCTATTTTCATGAATTAGTCCACAATTTTTGGAGCTGTTTAGTTAGCTAAATAAAATCGAGAAGGATCAAGGGTTTAGTTTCGGCCAAAAATAACCTTAGTTGATAAACTGAATTTCTGTATAAATCGGTGCATTTCTGGACCTAGCCAAAAAAGAACTTTTCGCATCCAACATCTTTAAAAAGATTTTGGCTCAAGTCTCATGTATTTTAGTGACCTAGAACTCGAGATATGGTCTAAAGTGTGAGACGGTTTTTCTGACAGATACTATGAGTGTATATATGTTTTAATACGAGTTTGAGCACTTGACTTGCACATTATTTTGTTAAGTGAGCAACATAACATGTAATTAAACATATTTCAAGAAAATATAGCAAAAGAAAAGTGGTTCCTTACAAATAAATGAAGAATCTAGCTCGGTTTGAAGATGAGGAGGCGATGGGCTTGTTTCCTTGCGTTTTTCTTCAACTCTTCAGTGGTGGTTGATGGTGGATTGTGGAGGTGAAGTGGTGGCAGATGAGGGTTGTTTGTGGGCTGGGAAACCGTACCAAGAGAGAGGAGAGGGAGAATTAGAGAGAAAATGAAAGTGATGGTGAAGTTGGTTATAACACCCCTTATTTTAATAACATATTTTATTATATTTACAAATACCGGAAGCGTATTGTAACACCCCTCATTTTGCATCATTTAAATATAATAAATCCGAAAGCGTTAGTCCAATTTTCAATAATACCAAATTTACATTACAAATTCAACTTAATTTAATTCATAGTTTATCAATATGGATGTTATTTAAAAACCGCAAAATAACATTAATTTGTATAATCAAATATCAGAGTAACGCCCAGATGTCAAACATTCCTTTCAGTCCAACTTCTTGCCCACCCGATAAAATCTATAACCTGCAAGAAGTGTTAATGTGGGGGTTAGCATAACGCTAAGTGAGTAGATAGTTAATCAACAGTCTAACTTAGCATAACAACTTTGTGTACAACAACTAATCTTAAACATTTCAGTACACAATACAGCTTGTCAACAATGCAACAATTCAACAACATCACATCTCAATAATGAGGATCGGTGGTTCTTGAGAAACCCTTCTGCCGCGGTGGCTCTCAAAGAACACTTACCCAACCATATCCGTATGGCCATACGGACGAGACCGATAGCTAATTATTATCATCCACCAACACAGGAGATGTGTTAAATCTAGGATAATAATTAGCCCAACCAACAGTTCATCAACTCGTTGACCTCATTAACAACTGATGCCCGAAGGCCAAATATGTCACGTGATCACATATCCACATATTCAATTAGGTCAACATATCAGACTAAACAGTCTATCAACATTATTATTACTAACAACCATAATCATCATGATAAACTAGAACAGTAATAATAAGTTACTTGTTGTAACCAAACCTGTTACAACTAAACCACACTGAGGATTAAAGATCCACTCACCGAATACCTCAGTCATCCACTCAGTAGTCTAATATCACTGAGCCTTCTCCACATCTGAGAATACAATAGAATAACACCAGTTAGTAACTTGTCTCAACATTATTTACAACATTCCTCAAGCATATTTACACCCATCATTCTCCAAAATACTTAATTCATATAAGTCACGCAATCATCATAATCATCAATATTTAATCCTTACTTATATGAATTCATATCATAATTTCAACTAATCAAAACATCAATTTATCACTTCTCTTGAATCAATAATACTTAACTCGTATTAACAACAATTATTCATCATATACCACTAATAAAATCTTTAAACTTTCATAATCATTTATCCACTATCATAACTACATCATTAACAATATTATTAACTTTCAACATCAACAATTCATCAAAATCGTTATTATCAACATAATCAATTGATGTATCATCAATTCAAACTTTATAATTCATTATTCATGAATAATCAAGTAAACTCATAACTTTATTCATGAACATATCTCAATTTCATCATTTCTAGCTTATCAAACTCAATTGCATAACTAGTTTGCAATTTAACAAAATTCATCAATTCAAGTATCAACTAACAACTATATCATTATTTCAAGCTTCAATTTCACTTTAATCATGCTAATTAAATCCAATACACAAAAATCCAATTTCTAGGGTTTACATTAAATTCAAGAATTAACAATTACAACATGTTTATAATGATGATGGAATGATTAATACATGTTATTGAAGCTTAACTAACATCAATTTAATCATTTGAAACCCTAATTTCGGATTTAAGGTCAAGAACATCAAAACCCTCAAATTCTAGGTTTGAGAAACTGAAGAACACAAGATTATACCTTGATTAGGACGATTAAAGAAGCTTGAATCCCAGTTACGAAGCTTCAATTTCATGTTAAAGAGTGATTTCTTGAATCAATTTGGGGTTTTTAAGTGATACGTATATATGTACGAGATGTATGTATGTATGTGTGAAGATAAGAATCAAACCACCGACTTAACATTTGGGAGTATACTAGAAGTGGTCAAATTTCATTCCCCGTACTTATCATTGCCTGGAACTTAAAAACCATTTACGGGAAATATTATTTTATTTTACTGTCAACTGAATTAAATTAAAACAGTTAATAATTTATTAGTCACAATAGATTATTCAACTATTTTCACCTTTTATTTTAAATTAACACAACACACTTATTTTCTGACACATTAAATAATAGTTCACTATCAGAAAATATTAAAATACTTCTAGACCCGAGGAGTGGATGTTACAAATCTCTCCCCCTTAAAGAGATTTCGTCCTCGAAATCTGATCACACTTAATCATTCTAGTGTGACATAATGACCTATTCATTTCTATTTCAATTCACTATTAATATGTTTCTCATACACTTCTAACCACATAATTATTATTTTATTTGATACACACAAGATGTGGTTATAATTTAATTCACTTATGCATATCATCTTTATGCATACTCTTAACCACATAAACCCAAAATGTACCTATATAGGTATATATTATTTCATCAACTTACACATTACCAGTGTGTATTTCAACTAAATTCATATAAACACATAGGTTGTGCTTGGTATTACACTTAATTTATTAACACAAAGCACATTAACTGGCAACAAGTGAAATGTCCTCAATTACTTAATCACAATATTCCCCAATAATTGTAACATCATCAACTATTTCACAATTACAATTCTTTCTACATGTACATATCCTCATGTACAGGTTTCTATATTTTCCACTGCACAAATACTGTGCATAAACTCCGTCTTTGATAAGTTAGTCGACCATTTACATAGCTATTCACAACTAACCATGTATACAATTTAGAACACATAATCCCTTGATGTAGTGTTACTTATAGCCATGTAAAATTTCATCTATACCACAACAACAACAACAACAACAACAACAAGTGGTAATGAATACCACAACATGCACATTAGCAATAAAGTTCAACTCAATTTACAACTAACAATTTAGCTAACAACTATGTATTTCTTTAGCTAACCACTTGCTAGAAATTCTCACTTTTGCAACTGTTTAATGACCACTTTACAACTTGTAATTATAAACACAACCTGATTATATGAAACCCGATATTCAAAAGAATCACAATTCATATAATCCTACTCACATAAAAGTAACAGTAAGTAGTATGTAGAGGTCAAATCTTTCAAGTAAAACCCTTATCACATAATCAATTAGCATCCTATCATATCAACCTGGATGCTAAATCAACACCTGTTAATACCATGCATCATTAGCATAGGTATTTTAGCAACACAAGGTGTTGTCACTAGTCATCTATTCAACAACATCAACACAATATTATTTGCAATCAATTGATCTTTACTTTGCTTAAATCATCTGTTTATTATTACTAGTTGCAATTAACCATATACATTTCTTGTACCATAGTAAAACAACAGATTAGTGGTCTAGTACTCTTTTATTTCAGTCAATCGATGACTATTTCTCCACTACAGGTCAACATATCTCACTTGTTATTTCAAAATCACTTTAAGTTCTCTGGTACTTGGTAACCTCAACAATTCCATGTAAAATGGCATAATATAAATACGTTGGCCAGACGTCGTCATATTATGTCAGGTACACTTTATTTTCAGGTTACTTCATACCATCAATCTCCAAAGTGATTAACTCTTACTTTTTATATCTCACAAGGTGATATTAATAATTATCACACATATAAGAACACTTTGTAGCAGTTATATGACCACTTATTAACTTGATACCAATTTCATTTATCACTTTGAACAAATAATTAATCACATAATCAGGTAGATATAATTCTTTTTACTATTTCATTATCACAGATGTAATATCCGACACAATTACATCAATCCAACACTTTTATTACCTGATTCAATATTAATTACTAATATGGTAATTAATACTTAGAGTACTGGATAGAACATTTAGTATTAATATCTTGTCAATATTATGTGTATTATTCAACACATAATCATCAATCTATATACCCATAGTTAAATCACAATGGAGCATTTTATGTTCAATTATCACATAGTTATAAACTTATGTACTTGGTTTACAATTTCTTAAAATGCTCAATTTAACACTGTATATTATTCTACATGATTCAAATACTTTATCATGTTTCAATTAATTCACATATATGATCCACATAACTCTATAATCAATAGTTACTAACCCTTGTTATCAACAATTAACAATATCAGTTACTAGTATATTTCGGCAGTTAAATAAACCGTCTGAACACAACTTATATACAATAACATAGGTAGACCTCTTAAAATAAGTTTTACTATTGTATATAGTCATAGGAACGATTCCTGGGCTTAAAGAAACAAAGGCCCAATACAAAACGTAAACTAAAAGTCCAAAATAAGGTCCGAAAAACAATAAAATGTCATTTTCGAGCCTCAAACGACCCCGAACTGCCCAAAACTGCCAGGGCTCATGGCAAATCAATGAGCTTTGACCGTTGGGCCGTTTCCGAGTGACCCTGTAAATTTCATCTCAATCGGACACCAAAATTTTGTAGCGGAAATTTCTACGTCAAACGTTACGACGAACGTTGCAAAATGTTGTTCCCACTGTTTACTAAACTCATTACCACTGTTTATTATACTTGTTACCACTGCTAGTTACAATCGTTACCACTGTTTAAGTTCTGTCGTGTTTTTGAACTAGACTAGCCGTTCGGCTAAGAGAAGCCGTTCTGTTTCTCATGTCTAGCCGATCTGCTTTGTAAAGCAGATCTGCTTCTCTAGTTCATTTCAACCTTTACATTCCTGGGTCAAGTTATGTTGTGTTTTTGCACTAACTTAGCCGATCTGCTAAGCATAGCAGATCTGCTATTAAGCTATAGCCGATCTGCTCAGTAACCATAGCAGATCTGCTCAGTATCTGAGCCAATACTATGTGCAGTTTTTCAATTTTCAAACGCGCATATCTCCTAAACCGTAAAGAGTTAGACTCTGAAATTTTGCAGGCACTTTCATCTAACCAAGATGAAACTTTCTCTTTTTACACTTTTTCAATTTACACATTTTACGAGAAAACGGATGTATGATTCATTTTGAGCCATTTTCGACTATTTAAGTTGACACGCCATATTCCAAATGGCTTAGTTTCTGACTCTAACCTTTCAACCACATGTTTACACATATATTTTGGACGTGTGGGCATATTCACCACTCTCATATACCCATTTTATCATGTTTTTACTAATTGACCCGTTTAAGGGTCCAATTGGGCAATTTTTAACAAACAATCACATTGACTACCCAAAACACTTTTAATACATATTCCCACTATATGTAGGACTTATGGTCACTTTGACATTGGTTATAACCAAACCAATACTTATTTTAACCGTTTAACCATCAAGTGACCTATTTGGGCACTTTAACAACCCATTTGGGTTTCAACCCATATAATCACTATTCTAATACCCATTTCACATTACTTTGACTATTTTAAGTCAAACCAAACTGTTTTCACTATTGGCATTGTACTATAGCTCTAAAACACCAATTCACATTAAAATCATTATGTTTAACCCAATCACAACAATTTTCAACTTTGATTTCTTTCAAACTCGTCAACAATTATAAAAGTTGGTCGACTACTTTGACTTTCTTACTACACCACTTTTAGTAAATAGATCATAATTTAACCACAATCATGATCAATATTATACACATACACATCTTACCACATTTATCACTTAATAACATAGTCAATACACAATTTGACTCTACCAATTTCAACCTTGACTTTTTCCAGTCAAAGATACACATTTCAATCAATGAACACTTTCTAATTTACACAACAACAAGACTCCAAACTTATTAATTGAGATTACCAACATCTCATTAAATTTACTATATGGAGTCATATCAACTTTGTTTTTCCAAGATTTATTACTACACTTAATCCAATTGCTCCCAAAGTCATTATTTCACAAAAGCAAATAATTCCACACACACAATTCATAGTATCACATTAACATATATTGATTACCAAAGACTCACAACTGGGGATTCATATCAGTCTGACTCAATTTACTTTACTACCAATCATATCATAGCAAAGTAAACAATTCAAGTTTATTGAAATACACCAAGCTTATTGAAAAGTACCTGATATACATAGGCCCACGAAGGATGAGGAATCATTGAGAAAACCAGACGGTTCCTCATGTTCCTCCGTCTCTGCAACCAAAATAACACTTTTGCAACTTGTTATAGGTTAGTACACATTTAGTAATCACTTTCTCATACCACCACTAATCCCCACACCCCAGAATGTTTGACTTGACACAATTCTAAGTTTGGGATTGAACATCTTTAAATATCCAATTCACCCAAACTCATGCTCTGATACCAACTTGTAACACCCCTCATTTTGCATCATTTAAATATAATAAATCCGAAAGCGTTAGTCCAATTTTCAATAATACCAAATTTACATTACAAATTCAACTTAATTTAAATCATAGTTTATCAATATGGATGTTATTTAAAAACCACAAAATAACATTAATTTGTATAATCAAATATCAGAGTAACGCCCAGATGTCAAACATTCCTTTCAGTCCAACTTCTTGCCCACCCGATAAAATCTATAACCTGCAAGAAGTGTTAATGTGGGGGTTAGCATAACGCTAAGTGAGTAGATAGTTAATCAACAGTCTAACTTAGCATAACAACTTTGTGTACAACAACTAATCTTAAACATTTCAGTACACAATACAGCTTGTCAACAATGCAACAATTCAACAACATCACATCTCAATAATGAGGATCGGTGGTTCTTGAGAAACCCTTCTGCCGCGGTGGCTCTCAAAGAACACTTACCCAACCATATCCGTATGGCCATACGGACGAGACCGATAGCTAATTATTATCATCCACCAACACAGGAGATGTGTTAAATCTAGGATAATAATTAGCCCAACCAACAGTTCATCAACTCGTTGACCTCATTAACAACTGATGCCCGAAGGCCAAATATGTCACGTGATCACATATCCACATATTCAATTAGATCAACATATCAGACTAAACAGTCTATCAACATTATTATTACTAACAACCATAATCATCATGATAAACTAGAACAGTAATAGTAAGTTACTTGTTGTAACCAAACCTGTTACAACTAAACCACACTGAGGATTAAAGATCAACTCACCGAATACCTCAGTCATCCACTCAGTAGTCTAATATCACTGAGCCTTCTCCACATCTGAGAATACAATAGAATAACACCAGTTAGTAACTTGTCTCAACATTATTTACAACATTCCTCAAGCATATTTACACCCATCATTCTCCAAAATACTTAATTCATATAAGTCACGCAATCATCATAATCATCAATATTTAATCCTTACTTATATGAATTCATATCATAATTTCAACTAATCAAAACATCAATTTATCACTTCTCTTGAATCAATAATACTTAACTCGTATTAACAACAATTATTCATCATATACCACTAATAAAATCTTTAAACTTTCATAATCATTTATCCACTATCATAACTACATCATTAACAATATTATTAACTTTCAACATCAACAATTCATCAAAATCGTTATTATCAACATAATCAATTGATGTATCATCAATTCAAACTTTATAATTCATTATTCATGAATAATCAAGTAAACTCATAACTTTATTCACGAACATATCTCAATTTCATCATTTCTAGCTTATCAAACTCAATTGCATAACTAGTTTGCAATTTAACAAAATTCATCAATTCAAGTATCAACTAACAACTATATCATTATTTCAAGCTTCAATTTCACTTTAATCATGCTAATTAAATCCAATACACAAAAACCCAATTTCTAGGGTTTACATTAAATTCAAGAATTAACAATTACAACATGTTTATAATGATGATGGAATGATTAATACATGTTATTGAAGCTTAACTAACATCAATTTAATCATTTGAAACCCTAATTTCGGATTTAAGGTCAAGAACATCAAAACCCCCAAATTCTAGGTTTGAGAAACTGAAGAACACAAGATTATACCTTGATTAGGACGATTAAAGAAGCTTGAATCCCAGTTACGAAGCTTCAATTTCATGTTAAAGAGTGATTTCTTGAATCAATTTGGGGTTTTTAAGTGATACGTATATATGTACGAGATGTATGTATGTATGTGTGAAGATAAGAATCAAACCACCGACTTAACATTTGGGAGTATACTAGAAGTGGTCAAATTTCATTCCCCGTACTTATCATTGCCTGGAACTTAAAAACCATTTACGGGAAATATTATTTTATTTTACTGTCAACTGAATTAAATTAAAACAGTTAATAATTTATTAGTCACAATAGATTATTCAACTATTTTCACCTTTTATTTTAAATTAACACAACACACTTATTTTCTGACACATTAAATAATAGTTCACTATCAGAAAATATTAAAATACTTCTAGACCCGAGGAGTGGATGTTACACGTATGTTCTGACATATTTACAAAATCTTTACAATTCCCCAAAACATATCAGTTATAATTATGTAATTATAAAATAAAGTACTAACGGTTGGGTGTTATATAAGTTTCCCAAAAACAATAATTTCCAAAAATTATCAGAGTAGTCGCAGCAGTAGTCAAACATTCCATCCAGAATCCTAAATGCCTATTCGATAACACAAACATAATCTTCAAAATGTTAAATAACGAGGGGTTAGCTCACAGCTAAGTGAATGGAACTGTATCCGACAATTCAATCCAGAAATAACAAAACTTTTTGTTTGAATCAAATTTCTTCAAACGAGGGGTTAGCTCACACCTAAATGAATGGAACTAGCTGGATATGGAAGATGATGATATTAATTCAGTTATAAACAAAAGATCACAGCCTTTCTTTTTGTTTGAATCAAATTTCTTCAAGTGTGTATGTTTGTTCTTGAAAATGAAATGGAAATGAGAGTAAACAAATTAGGGAAAATTAGAAAAGTGAAGTTGATCTCACTCAACTGACTTAATAAGTCCATGTATGATATTATACCCCTTCTAGTCCTATTGTCTGGAACCTACAACTATTTGCGAAAACAATAACTTTTATTTTACCAACAACTTTATTAATTTAAAATAATTAACATTTAATCAGTCACAATAACTTATTTACTCTTTTAACAATATTTTCAAGCAACCTAAATAACATTATTTCCTATTTCATTAATTAATCATTTTAAAACTTATAAAATACTATATTAATTCTAGACCCAAAATCTGGGTGTTACAAATCTACCCTTCTTAGAAAGATTTCGTCCTCGAAATCTAATTATACACAATTAATCCTATCAATAAACTTTGTCCCAAGAGTATCCACAACAATTTCAAATTTATCACATATCACAATATATAACTCTAATACACATATCAACCATGCATGTTTAATTTCAAATATCTACTATTCATATATTGTTGAAAATTAGTAATTTTTCCCTTAGCCTTTTAAACTCAATTTAATAATCTCGATTCGCAGTCAACTTGGTTCGCAACTCAACTCGGTTCGCAACTCGACTCGCAACGCTCAACTTGGTTCGTAGAGCTCAACTTGCTTCGCAGAGCTTAACTCGGCTCGCAAAGCTCAACTCGCTTCGCAAGACGAACTCAGCTCGCAAAGCTCAATTCGGCTCGCAAATCTCAACTCGCTTCGCAAGACGAACTCAGCTCGCAAGACGAACTGGGTTTTGCGAGTTTCGCTGCTGTTACCTAATTTTCGAACTAATTTTCACCATAACTTCAAAAATTACTTTTCTAAGGTTTCTAATACTTAAATAACATCAAACAACATCTATTAACACCAAGTAACAACATAACAAGCTTTAATTTCATTCAATCACTCAATAACCTACAAAACACATTTTATAAACTTAAAAATCACTCACCTCTTAATGAAATTGAAGAGGAACTAGCTGGATATGGAAGATGATGATCTTAATTCAGTTATAAACAAAAGATCACAGCCTCTCTTTTTGTTTGAATCAAATTTCTTCAAGTGTGTATGTGTGTTCTTGAAAATGAAATGGAAATGAGAGTAAACAAATAAGGGAAAATTAGATAAGTGAAGTTGATCTCACTCAACCGACTTAATAAGTCCATGTATAATATTATACCCCTTCTAGTCCTATTGTCTGGAACCTAAAACTATTTGCGAAAACAATAACTTTTATTTTACCGACAACTTTATTAATTTAAAATAATTAATATTTTATCAGTCACAATAACTTATTTACTCTTTTAACAATATTTTCAAGCAACCCAAATAGTATTATTTCCTATTTCATTAAATAATCATTTAAAACTTATAAAATACTATATTAATTCTAGACTCAAAATCTGGGTGTTACAAATCTACCCACCTTAGAAAGATTTCATCCTCGAAATCTAATTATATCCAATTAATCCTATCAATAAACTTTGTACCAAGAGTATCCACTACAATTTCAAATTTATCACGTATCACAATATATAACTCTAATACACATATCAACCATGAATGTTTAATTTCAAATATCTACTATTCATATATTGTTGAAAATTAATTATCTTTCCCTTAGCCTTTTAAACTCGATTTAAGAATCTCGATTCGCAATCAACTCGGTTCGCAACTCAACTCGGTTCGCAACTCGACTCGCAGCGCTCAACTCTGCTCGCAGAGCTCAACTCGCTTCACAGAGCTTAACTCGGCTCGCAAAGCTCAACTCGCTTTGCAAGAAAAACTCAGCTGGCAAAGCTCAATTCGGCTCGCAAAGCTCAACTCTCTTCGCAAGACGAACTGGGTTTTTTGAGGTTCGCAGTTGTTACCTAATTTTCAAACTAATTTTCACCATAACTTCAAAAATTACTTTTCTAAGGTTTCTAATACTCAAGTAACATCAAACAACATCTATTAACACCAAGTAACAACATAACAAGCTTTAATTTCATTCAATCACTCAATAACCTACAAAACACATTTTATAAACTTAAAAATCACTCACCTCTTAATGAAATTGAAGAGGAACTAGCTGGATATGGAAGATGATGATATTAATTCAGTTATAAACAAAAGATCACAGCCTCTCTTTTTGTTTGAATCAAATTTCTTCAAGTGTGTATGTGTGTTCTTGAAAATGAAATGGAAATGAGAGTAAACAAATAAGGGAAAATTAGATAAGTGAAGTTGATCTCACTCAACCGACTTAATAAGTCCATGTATGATATTATACCCCTTCTAGTCCTATTGTCTGGAACCTAAAACTATTTGCGAAAACAATAACTTTTATTTTACCGACAACTTTATTAATTTAAAATAATTAATATTTTATCAGTCACAATAACTTATTTACTCTTTTAACAATATTTTCAAGCAACCCAAATAGTATTATTTCCTATTTCATTAAATAATCATTTAAAACTTATAAAATACTATATTAATTCTAGACTCAAAATCTGGGTGTTACAAATCTACCCACCTTAGAAAGATTTCATCCTCGAAATCTAATTATATCCAATTAATCCTATCAATAAACTTTGTACCAAGAGTATCCACTACAATTTCAAATTTATCACATATCACAATATATAACTCTAATACACATATCAACCATGAATGTTTAATTTCAAATATCTACTATTCATATATTATTGAAAATTAATTATCTTTCCCTTAGCCTTTTAAACTCGATTTAAGAATCTCGATTCGCAGTCAACTCGGTTCGCAACTCAACTCGGTTCGCAACTCGACTCGCAGCGCTCAACTCTGCTCGCAGAGCTCAACTCGCTTCACAGAGCTTAACTCGGCTCGCAAAGCTCAACTCGCTTTGCAAGAAAAACTCAGCTGGCAAAGCTCAATTCGGCTCGCAAAGCTCAACTCGCTTCGCAAGACGAACTCAGCACGCAAGACGAACTGGGTTTTTTGAGGTTCGCAGTTGTTACCTAATTTTCAAACTAATTTTCACCATAACTTCAAAAATTACTTTTCTAAGGTTTCTAATACTCAAGTAACATCAAACAACATCTATTAACACCAAGTAACAACATAACAAGCTTTAATTTCATTCAATCACTCAATAACCTACAAAACACATTTTATAAACTTAAAAATCACTCACCTCTTAATGAAATTGAAGAGGAACTAGCTGGATATGGAAGATGATGATATTAATTCAGTTATAAACAAAAGATCACAGCCTCTCTTTTTGTTTGAATCAAATTTCTTCAAGTGTGTATGTGTGTTCTTGAAAATGAAATGGAAATGAGAGTAAACAAATTAGGGAAAATTAGAAAAGTGAAGTTGATCTCACTCAACTGACTTAATAAGTCCATGTATGATATTATACCCCTTCTAGTCCTATTGTCTGGAACCTAAAACTATTTGCGAAAACAATAACTTTTATTTTGCCGACAACTTTATTAATTTAAAATAATTAATATTTTATCAGTCACAATAACTTATTTACTCTTTTAACAATATTTTCAAGCAACCCAAATAGTATTATTTCCTATTTCATTAAATAATCATTTAAAACTTATAAAATACAATATTAATTCTAGACTCAAAATCCGGGTGTTACAAATCTACCCACCTTAGAAAGATTTCATCCTCGAAATCTAATTATATCCAATTAATCCTATCAATAAACTTCGTCCCAAGAGTATCCACTACAATTTCAAATTTATCACATATCACAATATATAACTCTAATACACATATCAACCATGAATGTTTAATTTCAAATATCTACTATTCATATATTGTTGAAAATTAATTATCTTTCCCTTAGCCTTTTAAACTCGATTTAAGAATCTCGATTCGCAGTCAACTCGGTTCGTAACTCGACTCGCAGTGCTCAACTCTGCTCGCAGAGCTCAACTCGCTTCACAAAGCTTAACTCGGCTCGCAAAGCTCAACTCGCTTTGCAAGACGAACTCAGCTG